>CM076573.1:945082324-945564925 GCA_034641835.2 Pinus albicaulis
AACACAGCTAGTCTAAGTGCATGTAGACCAACACCCCCCCTTAAGCATAACTTAGGTGAATGTGATGCAAAATGAATGAGTCCCGACAACAAGGCCATTTTAGGTAACCATATACAATGTATAAAAAGGAGGAAAGAGGGAAAACCTAGTGGGAAGAAAAACCCCCCCTCAAAATATAATGCAAAAGTAGAGAAAGGACAACTGCTAGGCAATCGTGTCCTTCACCCCGAGACGATATCGCAGGAATCAAAACTTCTGCTTAGTGAAATTCTTGGTGAAGATATCAACCAATATTTACTTTCGGAACTAGGAGCGATGCTGAGAGGTCAATGATCTCTCAGATGATTCTCTAGAAGAACACATGTGGATCTGGTGTCATTTGATACGCTGCTGCATGTGGATCACAAAACTTTGCAACGTACTTTGATTATCGCTGGCAACATTTGTTAGGATGATGGACAACAGTCCCAAACTCGGATCGGAAATGTTGTAGCCAAATTGCCTGAATAGTGGCATTGACTGCTCCTCTATACTCGGCCTCTGCTGATGATAAGGCAATGGCAGCCTGCTTCTTGCTTGACCAACAAATTGGGCCAGATCCCAAACTAAGTACATAACCGGAAGTAAGCCTGCGATCAATGGTGTCTCCAGCCCAGTATGAATCTGTGAACCCAATGAGATTCAAAGAAAAATTGGCGGCATAATGAATCCCATAGGTGATTGTCTCCTAGACATATCGAAGGATGTGCTTTGCAGCGTTCCAGTGTAACTCATGTGGCTCTTGCATGTATCTGGAAACTGCTCCGACAGCATAGGAGAGATCAGGATGGGAGTGAGTGTGATAAAGAAGACTTCCCACAAGCTAGCGGTACAATGTGTAATCAACCAATGGTGTGTCTTTGCCATTCTCAAGCTTTATCCCTGATAAGAAAGGTGTGGTTGCTGGCTTGCAGTCACTCATGTGAAATCGTGCCAAAATATCTCTAGCATACTTTGGTTGAGAAATGGTAATCCCAGAATCACTCTGATAGATCTCTAGTCCAAGGAAGAAATTTAGCAAGCCCATGTCTGTCATAGAAAACCAATTATGCAATGCAGTTTTAATGTTAGTAATGATAGAAGCTGAACTACCTGTTATTAAGAGATCATCTACGTAGAGTACTATGATCAACAAGGAGTCAATTTTCTTCAGAAAATAAACATTGGAATCAGATTTGCAGCGTACAAAATTTTGAGATAACAAATAAGAATCCATCTTTGTATACCATGCTCTAGGTGCCTGCTTGAGGCCATAGAGAGACTTCTTTAGTTTGCATACCAAAGATGAATTGTGCATGTATCCTGGTGGCTGCTCCATGTATATTTCCTCCTCGAGGTCACCATGAAGAAAGGCATTCTTCACATCCATATGATGCACCTCCCATCCTCTTGCTGCTGCAATGGAGAGAGCTAGCCGAATGGAATCCATTTTTGCCACTGGAGCAAAAGTCTCATCATAGTCAATACCATGTACTTGCTGAAAACCTTTTGCTACCAATCGTGCCTTATATCGACTAACTTGGCCATTTGATGCTTTCTTGGTCCGGTAAACCCACTTGCATCTCACAAGTTTGTGATTGGAAGGTAGCGGAACCAAATCCCAAGTCTGGTTCTCAATGAGAGAGTTATATTCCTCATCCATGGCGGCTTCCCATTCAGGATGCCCATTTGCTTCTGCATAAGTTTGTGGATCAGATCCATGCATCGTATAAGCATGCATGGGCATGGATGGCTCCATAGCTAAGAGTGCTTGCGGATCTTCCTCAAACAGAGGGATAGAGGTAGGATCTTCAAGGATATCACTCATGCTGCGCCATTTTTGTGTTGAAGGTGGTCGAGAATCTTCCGAACTACATGCAGAAGTATGATCTCGATGTTCAACAATTGGTGGTCTAACAGCGGTCACGGGAAAAGACTCATCTTCATCAGAATGATGGTCTGAAGTTTCATATGCATACTCATCAATGAGTGGTGATGGAACCTTGGTAACAAGTTCATCTGGTGGTGCATGCAAAATATCTTCATCAAACTTTACACTCCTTTCAATAAAGAGCTCTTCAGTGTGGATATCAAGGGATCTGTACCCTTTTACTTCATCAGAATATCCAACAAAGATGCGTGCTTTGCTTTGAGGCTCCAAAGCCTTTCTCTTCTCTGTAGGAATGCGGGCCCATGCTCGAGATCCAAAAATGCGGAAATGACTAACTTCAGGTTGCATGCCAGTCCAAGCCTCAAAAGGTGTTTTTCCAGTAACAGATTTATGAGGAGATCTGTTCTAGATGTATGAGGCACAATTTATAGCTTCAGCCCACAATTTCGACAGAAGAGATCTTGCATGCAACATGCAATTAGCCATCTCTTTCAAGATCGATTTTTCCTTTCACCCACGCCATTTTGTTGTGGAGTGTAAGGAACCGTATGCTGCAACTGTATGCCTACTTCATTACAGAGATTCTTGATATCTTTGTTGACATATTCCGTCCCATTATCTCTGCGGAGTATCTTGATGCGTTTTCCAGACTGATTTTCCACATGCGCTTTGAAAATATTTAGATGTTGAAAAACTTCAGACTTGAGTTTCAAGATGTAAACCCAAGTGAATCTCGTATAATCATCTATAAATGAAAACACATATTTTTCTTTGCTCATTGAAAGCACCGTAAATGGACCCATGAGATCACTGTGTACAAGTTCCAAAGGTGAAGAGGCTCTCCATGCATGCCCCTTCTCGAACTTGTCTTGTGGATGCTTTCCAAGAGCACATCCATTACAAACACCATCTGAAAATTCAATGGTCAGCAATCCTTTGACCATCCCTTGCTTACTAAGCTGTTGCATATATCTGAAATTCAAGTGCCCAAATCTCTCGTGCCAAATCCTAATTTCTTCATTTGCATGCGTAAGTAGCAAAATAGAATCTGATTGAGGAACAAAATCAGAAAATGTATACAGACGAGATTGATCATTTACCTTGCCAGATGCAATCTTCAAGTTGGTTTGCATGTCATAAATGCTCACGGAATCTGGGGTAAATTCCACTTTCCTTCCGCTCCCTGTGTGTGTCATCTGATACACTGAGAGAAGATTCACAGAAAGCTTTGGAATATGCAAGAAATTTTCAAAACTTCCATCTTCGAATTGCACTCTTCCTTGTCCAGTGGCTACAACTGCAGAATTATCCCCCATGAGAATGGGAGGACCTGAGTATGCATGTAGAGAAGAAAATGATTCCTTTGAAGAAGCCATATGATGTGAAGCTCCTGAATCGATGATCCATTCTTGCGGTGCAGAATGAAGAGCAATCAAAGCATGCCCATTACCTCTTGGATCTGGTGCTTTTTCTCCAGATTTCTTCTTGGCATTCTCACGAATGTAGTCTCCAAGATTGTGTTGCTGGAGTGTCTGCGCCATAAGATCTATAGTCTTCTTCATGCATGCAGATTCAGGATGAAAACCACGGTGGCAATAATTGCACATTGATTACCCTTTCGTTCCTTTCCTTTCCTTTGAGCCAGATGATCCATCAGGGGGTTTGGGATTTCCTCCCTTTCTTGGATTAGAATCCTTCTTCCCTTTTCCTTTCTGATGGTCTTTGGAATTTTCCTTTCCTTTTGCATGCACAGTAAGTGCATGCGCTTTGGAATTTTTAAGTGTGCCCATTTTGATGAGCTTATCTTGCTCATGCATCAAAGACTGAATAAAAGAATCCAGTGAGGGCATCTTCCAAGCTGCACCAGTTGCAGATCTGATTGTGTGGAATGTAGAGATGAATACTGCATACTTTGGACCAAGTTTTGATAAAATGGAAAGAATCAACTGATTTTCTTGCTTGGATTTGTCGATCCCACATCCTTTCAGCTGAACCAACAAGGCTTTATACCTTGTGAAAAAATCTTGAATGTTCTCAAAATTTCTCAGATCTAATGATTTTAACTCATTTTCGAGAATGTGACCTTTCATTTCATCCTATTTTCCAAACAATCCTTCCAAAATTTTCCATACTTCATTTGGAGTTTAACATGATTCAACATGAAATAGAAATTCTGGAGAAATAGATAAACATAGGATGCCGAAGGCTTCGTCCATGCGATTGAAATATCTTGTTTTCTCCATTGCCAATGTTGGTTCAACTTCTGTTTCCATGGTTATTCGAAATAAGCCTCTACTTCTGAGATGAAGTTGAATCTTTGGCTTCCATTCGAAATAATTATATGGAGTAAGAATTATCGATTGTGGAAACTCCAATTTACACTCCATTCTTTGTTGTTGCTTCAATCTTCTGAACCTGCAAATAAAATTGCTTGTGCACTGATTACAAATACCTGTGCTCTGATACCATGTAAGATTTTTTAGAAACAAGGATCTAGATCTGCAAAACAATAAACAAGCTTGCAAGAGAAGGAAGGAAGTGAGCAAGAATTGAGAATAGAATCAAATTGATTCTCCAATATTAGTTTTCGGAATAAATACATAAAAGCAACTAAGTTAAGCTTAGTTGTACATGCAATAACTAAAGCTAACTGAAGCTAAGTGTGCTTTATCTTATGTTAATGTGTACATGTGCCACATGCAAGCAGTGAGTTAACTTAACTAAGCAAGTGCACATCACATTCAAGCAGTAAGTTAACTAGAGCTAATCTAGGTGCATGTACACCAACACAGCTAGTCTAAGTGCATGTACACCAACAACCTCTCTCTTTATCCTATATTAAGCTTACATGAGGAGACCTGGTTGATTATCTCTGGACTTTGGGGCCACGTCCAAACCATTTTTCATGGAATTTGTTTCATAGCTCACATTTATACTCAATGTTATCTTCATTCATGCCATGATAACCTTACAGGCCTTTCTGTTGTGAGAGGGTTCTAGGACTTTAATCTTGTCTCTTATCGCGAGCCTGAGGTTCTAACGCTCTATCCCGTGTTCGATCA
The DNA here is from genome assembly GCA_034641835.2 of Pinus albicaulis. Classification (NCBI taxonomy): domain Eukaryota; kingdom Viridiplantae; phylum Streptophyta; class Pinopsida; order Pinales; family Pinaceae; genus Pinus; species Pinus albicaulis. Next base: position 945,087,296 of record CM076573.1, read on the forward strand.
TACTAGGGGTTCAAATTTATACAATCATATGGCTTGTCCTGCCTCTGTTAAAGGCTCTTAGGCTGGTGGCAGTCGTGGACGTGGTAGGAAGCCAAGGACAGGTTGCGAAGGTATTCAAACTAAACCTTTCCCAACAAGAAGTAAAATTTGTAGAAAAAACTCACAACTTATCCAAGATGCATCTCAAGAATTTGAAATCGGTACTCCTCCATAGGTTTGCTAGCTAATTTCAAGTTGGGAAGCTGAGTTGAGCCAATAGGAAACAAACACAGGAATTGATTTGGGTGACTACCATGATTTGGAATGCGACCCTGGTAATTCCAAATGTAGGTATTCCTAGTATAAGAAAACAATATATATTTATTGGTTAATGATAAATATAGTAGCCAAAGATTTGGATAATCTTCTTGTTTATTCTTTGAAGACTGATCATCGACTCTTGGAAATCCATAAAGAATTCCAGTTGATTAAGTTTCAGCTCCAGCAACAGAATGGTCGTGCCTCCCACAGACATAATTTCCTTGTTTGAGGGTGAAGGATCCAGCTCCAGTTGATTCTTCTAATGAATAGTAGCATGTTCAGATTATTTTTGGTTTTTGTTTTTAATTTTTCTATATGAGGAATTTGCATACTATGCTTTCTCTTTTTAGCTATTTAGAATGTAGAAGGTTTAATGATACTCAGAAATATATAGCACTACTTGACAACCTTAAACTTTTCTATTTTTGGATGGCCTATAATGTAGTTATGTGGCCAAAAAATTTGGTTTCTCTCTAGGTAGGTTGAGATGACGTAACCACTTGATTTTTGTTTGTAACATGTCCTTTATGAAGAAGATTAATAAAAAGGTCATGTCAATCTTACAAAAAAAAAAATATTTAATAGCATTATTAATTAATAAATATTAATAATAATAACTGCATTCAATTTTATTTCATTCATTATTAATTAATTCATATAATTAATTCACAAAATAATTCATTAAATAGTGAGTGAATTAATTAAATAATTAATTAATTATTGATTCAATAATTTAATAATTAACTAATTAATTCAATAATTCATGCATTTATTTATAATAATTAATCCATTCATTATTAATTAATAAATAACTAATTATTATTATTATTATTATTATTATTTATTAATACAAATATCATTAATTGAATATTAATTTTAATATTTTTGATTAAATATTAATATTAACATTCTTGATTAAATATTATTATAAATATTGTTAATTCATTAAATAATTCATTTTTATTTTATTGATTATTAATTAATTCAATTAATAATTAAATCTACGATGCTATTATAAACCCTTAAGTAACCATGTAGTAGTATCGCGATCATTTTCGTATCGAGAGTCCTCGTCATACGGCGCATACTGATCTGTTGCCCGGACTTTTATTGAATCCATTATTAATTATATATATATATATATATATATATATATATATATATATATATATATATATATATATATATATATATATATATATATATATATATATATATATATATATATATATTGTTAATTAATATATAAATATTAAATATTAATATAAATATTGTTAATTAAATATTGTTAAATATTAAATATAAATATTATTGATCATGCTTGAAATGATCAAAAATGTGGCATTGGGTCATGGTTGATCATGTTTGACCATGATTAATTTTGAAATCGATAGAATCTTTGTCACAAAGAAACACTCAACCCTGGTTGACCATGGTTGGTTATGATATTGAGACAATATTAGTCACAATGCGACGATGGACCATGGTTGACCATGATCAAATTTATAAAATATGTTTTACTATGATTAATATTATAAACTCAAGTGAATAATATACCCCATGGATTAATACTAAAAACCAAAGGCATTATAAATCTTATTGAATATTATTAAAGCCTAGGAATATGAACCCTTAGATTAATAAACCCAAGGGATAAAAATTATAAAACCAAGGTATATAAACCGTGTGATAGATATTATAAACCCTAAAATAAACAATGTTTATCATCATTGATCATTGTTGGTTTCCATATTGAGACAATCTTTGTCATAATTCTACATTTGACCTTGGTTGACCATGATTGATTTTATAAAACATGGTTAACCTTGGATTACCATCCTTGAATAATATTAAAACCAAGGAACTAATATTATAAGACCAAGGTGTATAAACCCTAAGATAAATATTATACACTAAAATAAGCATAGTTGACCATGGTTGATTTTCATATTGAGACAATCCTCGCCACAATGTAATATTGGACCATGGTTGAGCATGCTTGAACATGATTGATTTTCAAATCGAGAGAATCTTTGTCAGAATGAAAAAATGGAACATGGTTGACCATGATTGATTCTGATATTGAAACAAAATTCCTCACATTACAATGGTGGAACACGGTTGACCATGATTGAATTATAAAGTAGGGTTGACCGTGATTAATATTATAAACCCAACATAATAATAAACTATAGAAATAAATACTAAAAACCCAAGGGATTAGAACCCTAAGGGAATAATGTTAAACCCTAGAAATATGAACCCTTAGATTAATAAACCCAAGGGATTGATATTATAAACCAAATGGAATAATAAAATAAAGGGATAAAAATTATAAACCCATGGTATATAAACCCTAAGGTAAATATTATAAACCCTAATATAAACATGGTTGACCATGCTTAACCATGGTTGGTTTCCATATTGAGACAATCCTTTTCACAATGTGACATTGGACCATGGTTGAGAATGCTTAACCATGTTTGATTTTCATATCAACACAATGTTTGTAGCAATGTGATGTTCGACCATTGTTGACCATTATTGATCATGGATGACCATGTTTGATTTTATAAAACACGGTCAAAAATGGGTGACCAAGGATGAGCATGATTGACAATGGTTGACCATGGTTGATAATGATCATGATATTGACACAAAATTTTTAATAATGTGATGTTGGAAAATGGTTGAGACAACGATTGATTTTCATATTGAGACAATCTTTGTCACAATGCGACATTCGACCATGGTGGACCTTGGTGCACCATGGCTGGCCACAATTGATGTTATAAAATATGGTTGACCGTGGTTGAGGAAGTGATCTGTATGAGATATTAATGAAAATGTGAGGGCTTGTAAATTTTAAGTGTTAAAAAATGAGTTTTAGTGAGCTTTCATGTTAATTTTTAAACACATAAAGCATGGAAATAAAAAATGAAATATGCAGAAACAACACATAAATACACTATAAAAATAACCACAACATAGAAAATGATGAAGGAGTTCAACCCTCCTAGGCTACGTCTCCTTGGTCCAGCTTCCAATGGCTTAGCCCTATTTCATTATGCTCAAAATGGCGATTACATACATTTATAGTGATCAAGTGGATTCAAAACCTATTTCACCAGCTTCATAATACCCAAAAATGCATATCTAGCCTCTTTCTGATCCAAAATAGGTTAAAAAATGAAGAAGTTATGAGCATCCCTAGTTTTTCTACTAACTACACCACAATTTCCCCAAAATATGGTCCGGTCCTACAATTTCAGGCTTATTTTGGCTAACTGAGTGAAATTTTCATGCAATTTGGGGAAACATTTTTGGACACTTAATTTTTCCACTAACGCCTAAAATATGAAATTCAAACCATAATGTATTGGTGCAAAAATTATTTTTTTAATATAAAAAACATTGGAAAATTAAGTTAACCATCGATGGTTAAGCATGTCACATGGTTACGGTGGTGGTTTAGGTGGGCAGTTTATTCTCCATGCCCCCATTCTTTAGAAAATATTGTATGCAATGTAATATGGGGGGGCCAAAGCTAAGCCCAGAACCCTACCCCCAAACCTCCGCCATATGCAGTTCAATTAAGGTTTGTGCCATATGTTTTAACAAGGAATAAAAGTGGTCCATCGGTGTGTGGTTTTTTTAGGTGGATGGAATTTTAGTGCTCGACCCTCGGCTAGTCCATTCAACCCTTACACAAATTTTTGGTGGCCTCCCATGTTGCCACATGGCGGCCTCTAGTTGGTCCACGTGGCAACATGTGGTTGGCCATGAACCCAATAATAAAAATCTGCCAACCAACAACAACAAAAACTCGAGATGTGGCAAGCCCTCATAGGCCTAAAAAAAAAAAACAATCAACTAAAAGAAGACACATGGTATCCTGCCACTAGCCCAAAATACACAATCATCTCTCATTTTTTTTTCATGTTTTGGAAAATGAACAGAACATGTTTCCAAGAGAATACAATGTTATTTTTTTACGAAACGAGCTGCGCCATATTGAGAATGACGATATCTACACGATCATTCCAGTTCCACACCATTCTGACAAATTTCATCCTCATCACCTGATCACTCCTCCCCACTGGAAGCTTTTGGACCCCAAAATATCACTTTTATTTTTTGAGTAGATGAGAGCACAATTCCATTACCTTTCCCATCTCAATCCATTGGTTATACTTGGATTTGTTCCTTTTAGCCCCATGCGAAGGTACTCCACATTCCCTCATTTTGAAGACCTTGTTCTTCTATCAAGAATCGTGTCTTATTGTAGTTCATCAAGGTATTCAGTAGAAAATCCTCAATTGAAGGAATCTGAACCTTTTCTCCTTGATCTTAAATCAAAGGTGTCTCATACAACCTCAAGTTCTCAACATTAAAAATAGAATAAATTTACATATATGAAGGAAAATCTAACCTAAAGGCATTATCACGAATCTTTTCTAAAACTCTGAATGGACCATATTGAATTGGTTTTAGTTTTTTACCTTCTCATTCAAGCCTTTCTTTGCTAATGTTAAGCCAAACTTCATCATCGACTTGAAATTTGTGATCTACATGATGCTTATCATGCCTTGTTTTGTACTTGACTTGGCTCTTTTCCAACTGTTCTTGAACCACTCGATGAACCAATTGGATTTTCTTAATGAACCTTTTAGTTTTGTCTATGTCACTATAACCATCAATCGAAACATCCTTTCCAAAAATGAAATCCAAAGGAGATTTAGACAAGTATCCCAAACATGCCTCAATTGACGATGTTTGTGATAAATAGTGCTTGGCCCAGTTGTAATCATTGTGAATATAGTGCAAGTTTTCATCCCGCAACTTAGGATGCTTGTTGAAATAACCATGAAGAAGATTTATCATGTTCCTTTTCACCACCTCTGTTTTACCATCTGTTTGTGGATGAATTGTTGTACTCTTTTTCAATGTCATGTCCATGAATCCCCACAAGCTTGACAAAAATTTCCAAACAAAGAGAGAATCTTGATCACTAACAATGGATGTAGGAAATCCAAAACACATCCATACATTCTAAAATAATAACTGAGAAGTTTGTTAATTTTTAATTTTATTTTTACTTGGCATCAAAATACACATTTTTTTGAACCAATCCACAACTACAAAAAGATAATCATGGTTACTGTTTTACATAAGAATACCTCTAACAAAATACATACAGAAACACTCCCATGGATGAGAAGGTACTGTAAGTCGTGTGTACAATCCTAACATTCTATTGCTAGGCTTATTGACAACACATAATGAGCAACCTCTATTAAAACATGACACACTTTCAAGCATATAAGGCCAATAATAATAGCTCTGCATATGTGCCATCATCTTACTTACACCAAAATGACCATAAATAAGAGAATTATTCTCCTCTCTTATGATGTTGACTATTTCTCCATGTGGAATATAAAGCTTAAAAATATGGTACAACAAGTTATCATGCATGTGATAATCCAATTCCTCTACTTGGTTCCCTTGACTTAAAGTTGCATGTACATCTTGAAAATCGCTATCTAAAGCATATTATTCAACATATATCTCATGCAAAATAGAATTATGATTAAGAATAGTAGGAGACTAAAAATATGCCTAGAAATCATTTGAGAAGCTTTATTGTATATACCTTTCTTATACCTTACCACCAAGTCGATTTGTTGAAGAAAACTCATCCATCGAAAGTGCCTTGATTTTTGCAACTTTGTTTGTGATTCCAAGTGTTGAAATGGTCGATGATTAGTGTGAATGATTTTTTCTTTGCCCATGAAGTAGTGTTTCCACTTTTTCACACATTTCACCAATGCATACAAATCCTTTTCATATGTAGGATAATTAATGACTGCACCTTTAAAATTTTCCAAATGAAAACAGATGGGCTTACCATGTTGCACAAAGACCACACCCATGGCATAGTCACTAACATCAGTATGAATCTCAAATTACTGTCTCAAGTTTGGAAGTTCGAGTACTGGAGCTAAACTGATCTTTTATTTCAATGCATCAAATGCCTTTTGTTTTTTACCTCCCCAATAGAAGACTTAATTCACACTTGTCAGTGCATGGAATGGATATGTGATAGAAGGGAAGTTAGCAGTAAACTTCCTCCAATATTGGATTGCTCCAAAAAAGCTTCTTACCTCCATAATTGTTTTGGAATTTTGCCTATTTAAAATGACATCAACCTTTGAGGGATCTATTTTCAATTAACCTCATCCAAAAATATGATCCAAATATGCTAAATAAGCTTTTCCAAACTCACATTTTGCAATCTTTAAAAAAAAGTTGTTGTTTATTTAAGACAACAAATACCCTTTTGACATGGATGACATGTTATTCACGATATTTACTGAAAATCAAGATTTCATCTAAGTATATTATAAAAAAATCATCTATAAATGGCCTCAATACCTCATTCATAACACACATATAGGTAGTTAATGGATTCTGCTAGGGTTTCCGGCCAGGCTGCCGCCGTCAATGTTCTTTCCCTTCCTACTGACCTGCTCGGCTTGGCCTCTGCAGCCAAATTTACCGTGTGTCTTGCTCTTCCCCCTGTCACCGCTCCATGTGGTCACCATTGCCCGAGCTGCAGACTGTCCAGGAGCGCTTGCAAAACTCGCGTAGTGGCTGACTTCCCAGCATTCTCTACGCTATTAAATGTGGATGCTTCTGCTGGTATTCTATGCCCTAGCCACAGTTCTCTTTGGAAATCTCTCGCAAGTCATGCTGGTCATCTCTGCATGCGATTTCCAATCCCTGCTGCCTCCTTTCATCGAGATCCAGATAAACAAGGGGACGGAAGCGATGGACAAAATACAGTTGCAGGCTTCAACAACTTCGTTGCCGCAAAGCAGGGTCTTCTGGATAGGAGGTTGCACCAGGAGGGTTTTGATATTCAGCCGGATGCTCTCTTGGCCAAAAGCCCTCCAAATCTAGGATCACAATACCAGATCCAGCTCTCTCTTCCTTTTGGTGGAACGAAGCTGTTATGGGTGCATGCCATGGATCTAGTGCAGGACCTTATGCGGGAACTTGACCTCAAATTGGGGATCCCTTCAAGACTTCTGAGACTGCTTTATGAAGGTAAACAACTTGAAGACCATTTGCCCCTGTTTCACTACAATATTGAGAGAGATGCTTTAGTTGTGCTTTCCTTACGCTTGAGAGGTGGAGCTTCTGGGCAAACCTCCTCAGCCCCTCCCTTCTCCTATAAGGATGCAGTTCACGCACATGCAACAAAGAAGGCAGCTCAACCACCTGAGGCTCCCAAGCCTTTTCTGGTGGACAAAATGGAGGAAATACCTACCATCGAAATCTCCCATCCATCGTTGGATGACCAATCCTAGGCATTCGCAGAAACAACCCTCATTTGCAGGTTTAATGGCCTATGGCCTTGAACAACAGATCTATACCAGTGGATCCATTCCAACTGGACTAACAACCGCAAAGTCTTCTTCTACTCAAAAGGATTTTTCATTGTGGCATTTGCATACAACAAAGACTATCAGAAAGCCTTACAGGAAGGACCCTGGTTTTAAGGATCGGCGGGGCTTTTTCTCACGCCGTGGTTTCCAGACTTCGATCCCTCTACGGCTGTCATTACCAAGCTTCCCATTTGGGTTAGATTACCAAATCTCCCGGCGCATCTCTGGCACTTCTCTGTTTTCCAAGGGATTGGGGATACCTTAGGCAGTTTTTTGGCAACAGACACCTCCCGGGGGGAGAAAGGATTATACACCTTTGGCAGAATATGCGCGGAAATAGACATCAGCAAAGGGCTTCCTGATCAGATAAATATCAAAGTTGGGGACTTCCACTGGACCCAACCCCTGGACTATGAAAATACTACTTTCTGATGTCATCACTTCCATCAGACGGGGCACCTCCAGAACTCATGCGCCACGTTCCTTGGAAAAAAGAAGAACAACAAAGGTAAATCCAAATCGAAGAGCTGGAAGCCTTGTGATCGTCCCCCCATGGATGATCCTGACTCCTCCAGCTCGGATGAGGAAGAAATAGAAGCAGAAGAAAAAACCATAGAGAACGCGAAGGACTCCCCCATGGCCAGCCCTGAGGATCCATCTGCTCCTCCGATCCCGCAGAAACGCTCGCACGAGACCTCTTCCTCAGATTCAGATAAGGAGTCGCCTCCTTCAGCACATAACATTCTGCAACTGGTTCCTGTTATTCCCAGTCATAATGACTGGATCAAAGTCAGTAAGAAGAAAGTGAAAAAATGTCGTTTGGAAGTTTCTACCCACTCTGGGTAGATCTCCTTGAATCTTGCTCTCTTTTATTTTCCTTGCTATCTTTTGCTTTGTACTAGGTTGCTTTTGGGACCGAGGTTGATACTTCATCATTTCTGGCCCCTTGCTTCCATGCTTTGCTTTTGCAAAGCTTTTATTGTACCATATTTTTTTACTTAATAGAATAGTCTAACTTAGAAAAAAAAAAACACACATATAGGTAGTTGGATCATTGCAAAGACCAAAAGGCATAACTAGTTATTCAAATAAACCTTTTTCTGTTTTGAATGTTGGCTTCCATATGCCACCTTCAGCAATTCTAATTTGATGATAGCCATTCCTTAAGCCAAGCTTAGTAAAATAGTTTTAATATTTCAATTGATAAAATAAATCATTAATTCTAGAAAGTTGATAATGGTTCTTTACCATAATTTTCTTCAATGCACGGAAGTCCACACACATGGGCCAAGTTCATTCCTTCTTTGACACCAAAATAATAAGTGACCCACATGGCGAAGTACTTGGTCTAATGATCCATTTTTCCAACAACAATTGAATTTTCTTTTTAATTTCTGCACTTTCCCTCACTCACATGTTATACATGCCAATATTAGGAAGAGGAGAATCTTTATTCAATTGTATTTCATGTTGGATTCCCCTCTTGGGAAGAAATCCTTTTGACTCGTGAAACATCTCATCATATTGGTTAACAACCTCAATACAGTCAGATTTTAATCTTGAGTCACAACCTTGAAAAGCTTCATTTTCAACATCATTCTTTTTCTTCACCATTAAAAGCACAAAATTCTTCCTAGAGTTAACGAGTCTCTTCATTTTTCTGACATTTACAAGTGAAAGATATTTTATGTTGATGTTCTCTAACAATGTACTCTATGCCATCTTTGGACAAGTGATACTTTTTTCCATGGCGATGAAAAATAGATTTTCTATCATACAAATATGGGCTTCCAAAAACAATTCTGGAAATATCAAGTGAAACTACATCAAGTTCAACTTCACCAAGAAAGTTTGTTGTAATTGAAAATATAAGTATACATTTCATTGTAACTTGTATGTTTAAATTCTTGCATATCCAACCTAAATGACAAGGTGTTGGATGAGGAATGGTATCTGAGTTTAATTTCTGACAAAGTCTTCAGAAATTAAAATTTTCTTGTGAACCACTATCAAAGAGTGTATCAGTTTTAGTGTGCTTTGAAATAACCCAAATATGGAAAAGATCAATTATAGTTTTCTCATATTGAATATCATTAGGACAAACTTGAAGAGCTAGTGCTAGCTATGCACTTACCTTTCATTCCCGTTGTTGTGATATTTGTTTCATCACCTGAATCAGAGCCTAAGTCATGTTGTGTAGTTGCAACTATCTTTTTCTTCCATTTTTCATTAAACTTATTTGGTTTAATCTCAGGATGAAGCTTCGAACAATGAGCTTCATCACCCTCTTTGGAACAAAGTTTACATGTTAATTTATCTCCTTCCTTCTTCACATATGCATTTTTCTTTCCTTTCCCTTTGAACTTAATCTTACCCTTGCCTCCACGTGTGAATGGCATCATGCTACCCTCTTGTGAAATGTTTTCCCCTCTTACTTCAAGATGTGTTTCCTAAACACAAACCTCATACAAAATTGTAGGATTAAACATAGGGATATTTTTCCTTAAATAACTGTGTAAACCTCCAATATATTTCAATAAATTTTTTGGTGAACTGAATCTACACCTAATATCAAACACCTTACTCTAAATTATTGAGTGTATCTTTGCACACTTTGACCCTTTAGTTATCTAAAAGTATGCCAATACATAATAGCCTTTTGCATATAATATAGTAGATAAAATTGTCTTCTAAGTGCAACAATAAAATCTATCCAAGAGGTTGAGACCTTACCATGTTTTTTTTTACCCTCTTGTGTTTTGGCTTCCCACCAAATCAAAGCATCACATTCCAACCTCAATGAAGCCAACTAAATTGTTGTTTTGTTATCTTTGATTATTGGTATCGTACAATAAACTTCAAGTTGACAAACCCAATTATCAAGTCTGTCAGCATTCACTTCACCATTATACATAGGCAGTTCGAATTTGATATCAAGTTTTAATAATGGATTTTTACCATGAACCCTTGGTTTATGTGGAGGTGTTTGAGTAACAATGGTTTTGGAAGAGGAAGAAAATGATGGTGAGGATGGAGGTGAAGATTATGGTGGAGAAGAGGCTCATTTTCCACCATTTCCTTTTGAAGTCTTGCCATCATATACTCTTTTTCCTAAAAAATAACCCTCTCCTTTTGAAGACTTGAAACTTTCACCATGAAATCCTGAAGTCCTCTCTTCATAGAGAACCTTCACCATTTCAGTCATGTCAAAGAAATATTTTCTGAAATTATTTTCTTCATATGAAATATTATCAACTCATCCTTCATGTGATATGCTCGTTGAAGCTTCAACTGCAATTTGAGGAAGAATTTGTGGTGGAGATTCTGGAAAACTCTCTCCTTTTCCTTGACCTAACTTGAGGACTTGCAACCAGAAGATTTCATTCCCCTCTCTTGAGTTTCAACCTTGAAATCATTAGAAAAATAAAAAATAAAAATCCCTCATAGCAACAATGAAAACCTAAGCTCTCATACCTAACCTTACATGTATGAGCTCTTAATGAAAATGTTCTTGAGGGTTTGTAAATTGAAAGTATTAAAAACTAATTTTTAGTGAGATTTTATGTTAATTTTTAAGCACATAAAGCATGAAAAAAAATCTGAAATATGAAGAAATGAGGAAAGAATACACCATAAAATAACCACAACATAAGAAATGATGAAAGTGTTCACGCCTCCTAGGCTACGTCTCCTTGGTCTAGTTCCAATGGCTTGGCCCTCTTTCATTATGTAAAAAATGGTGATTACATACATTTACAGTGCTCAAATGGCTTCAAAACCTATTCCATTAGCTTCAGAATACCCCAAAGTACCTGTATAGCCTCTTTCTGATCCAAAATTGGTCAAAAACTGAAAAATTTATGAGCCTCCCTAGTTTTGCTACTAACCGCACCACAGTTTCCCCGAAACTCAGACCAGTCCTAAAATTCGCCCTAATTTAGGCTAACCATGTGACATTTTCATGCCATTTCAGGAAAAATTGTCGGACACTTAATTTTTCCACTAATGCCTAAAATCTGAAATTCAAACCATAATGTATTGGAGCAAAAGTTATTTTTTTAATATAAAAAACATCAGACAGTTAATTTATCTGTTCGCAGTTAAACGAGGCATGTCACATGGTTACGGTGTTGGGTTATGAGGGTGGATTATCTACTGCAACCCCAGTCTTCAGCAACGGTCATATGAAATGTAATATTGGGGAGTTGGGGCTAAGCCTGACCCTTAACCCCAAACCTCTGCCATATGCAATTCAATTAAGGTTTTCACCATATGTTTTAAGAAGGAATAGTATTATTCCATTAGTATGAAGTGTTGATAGTTTGATAAAGGTATGGTGTTTGAACCCCGCCCAGTTCACTCAAGCCTTACACAAATTTTTGGTGGCCTCCCATGCTGCCACATGGTGGCCTCTGGTTCGGCCACGTGGCAGGATGTGGTTGGCCATCAACCCACCAATGAAAATCCACCAACCAACACCAACAAAATCTAAAAAAGTAGTAAGGCCTGAAAAGCCTAAAAAAAATTAACTTTTTACCAACCAGAATTCGCCCAAAATACATAGTCACCTGTCATATTTTTTTTAAATTTGCTTATTTGGGAAAATGAACAAAACATGATTTTGAGAGCATACAGTGTCAGTTTTCTGTAAAACGAGCTACACTAGATTCAAAACGACAAGATCTACCCAGTCATTCAGTTTCCAAATCATTTCGACAACTTTCATTTTTAAGAGTAATTTTGAGCACCTGATCACCAGGGTTTATCGATTGATTTTATAAAACATGGTTTACCATGGTTGACAATGGTTGAATAATAATTAACCAAAGGGACTAATATTGTAAACCCAAGGTATAAACCCTAAAATAAACATTTTTGACCATGGTTAATTTTCATATTGAGACAATCATTGTCACAATGTGATGTTGGACCTTGGTTGAGCATGCTTCACCATGACTGATTTTCAAATTGATAGAATATTTGTTACAATGAAACACTGGAACATGGTTGACCATGGTTGATTCTTATATTGAGACAATATTCATTAAAATGTGACATTGGACCATGGTTCTCCATGATTGAATTTATAAAACATTGTTGACCATGATTGATATGATAAAACTAAGGGAATTTCAAATCTTAAGTATTAATACTAAAAAACCAAGGGATTATAAACCTAAGGGAATAATATTAAGGCCTAGGAATATGAACCCTTAGATTAATAAATATAAGCGATACATATTATATACCAAAGGGATAAAAATTATAAATGCAAGGTATATAAAACCCTAAGATAAATAGTATAAACCATAAAATGAACATGGTTGACTATTATTGACCACGGTTAGTTTCTATATTTATACAATCCTTGTCACAATGTGATTTTGGACCATGGTTGACAATGGTTCACCATGATTTATTTTCATATCGAGAAAATCTTTGTCACATTGTGACGAGGGACCATGGTTGACCCTAGTTTTCATATTGAGATAATATTTTTCATAATGCGACATTGGATCATGGTTGTACAATGAATGATTTTCATATTGAGATAATATTTTCACAATGTGACATTGGACCATGGTTGAGCATGACTAACAATGGTTGACCATGATTGATTTTATAAAACATGGTTGATCGTGGTTGACGATGATTTATTTTATAAAACATGGTTGACCGTGGTGAGCCATGGTTGAATAATATTAAACTGAAGGGACTGATATTATAAACCCAAGGTATATAAACCCTAAGATAAATATTATAAAAAATAAAATAAACATGGTTGACCATGGTTGATTTTTATATTGAGACAATCCTTGTCACAATGTGACGTTGGAAAATGGTTGAGCATGGTTGACTATGATTTATTTTCAAATCAGAAGAATATTTGTTACAATGAAATACTGGAACATGGTTGACCATTGTTCATTCTCATATTGAGACAATATTCGTCACAATGCGACATTGGAACATGGTTCTCCATGATTGAATTTATAAAACATGATTGACAATGATTGATATTATAAATGAAAGGGAATAATAAACCCTAGGGATGAATACTATAAACTCATGTGCTTATAGACCTAAGGAAATAATGTTAAACCCTCGGAATATGAACCCTTATATTAATAAACCCAAGTGATTGACATTATAAACCTAATGAAATAATAAACCCAAGGGATTGATATTATAAACCCCAAGGAATTAATAAACCCAATGGATTAAATGAACCGAAGGGAATAATATTAAACCCAAGGGACTAATATTATAAACCCAAGGAATATAAACCCCGAGAAAAATATTGTAAATACAAAAATATACACGGTTGACCATTGTTGATCATGGTTGATTTTAATATTGAGACAATCCTCATCACAATGTGACGTTGGAACATGATTGACCATACTTAACCATGGTTTATTTTCATATGAAGACAATTTTTATAAGATTGTGATGTTCAACCATCGTTGGCCATGATTGACCATGGATGGCCATGTTTGCTTTTATAAGACATGGTTGAATGTGGCTGACTAAGAATGACCATGATTGACTATGCTTGAGCATGGTTGACGATGATTATCATATTGAGGGAAGCTATCTCATAATGCAATGTTGGACCATGATTGAGACAATGATTTATTTTCATATTGAGACAATCATTATCACAATGCAACGTTGGACCATGGTTGACCATGATTAACCTTGGTTGATCATGATGATTTTATAAAACATGGTTGACCATTGTTGACCATGGTTTAATAATATTAAACCCAAGCGACTAATATTATACACCCAAGGTATATAAACCCTAAGGTAAAGATTAAAAACATTAAAATAGACACGGTTGACCATGGTTGATTTTCATATTGAGGAAATCCTTGTGAAAATGTGACATTGGCCCATGGTTGAGCATGCTTGACCATGATTGATTTTCGGATCAACAAAATCTTTGCCACAATGTGAGATTGGACCATGGTTGACCATGGTTGATTCTCATATTGAGACAATATTTGTCACAATGCAACGTTGGACCATGGTTGAGCATGATTGAATTTATAAAACATGGTTGACCATGATTGATATTATAAACCCAAGGGAATAATAAACCTTTGGGATTAATACTAAAAACACAATCGATTATAAAATTAAGGGAATAATACTAAACTCTAGGAATATGAATCCTTAGATTAATAAACCCAAGGGATAGAAATTGTAAACCCAAGCTGTATAAACCCAAAGAAAAATATTGTAAACCCTAAAATAAACATTGTTGAACCTGCTTTACGAGGCTTGGTTTCCATATTGAGACAATCATTGTCCCAATACGACATTCCATCATGGTTGACCATGCTTGGCCATGATTGATTTTCATATCAAGACAATATTTGTCACAATGCAACGTTGGACCCTGGTTGACCATGGTTGATTTTCATATTGAGACAATCATTATCACAATGTCACATTAGACTGTGGTTGACAATGATTGATATTATAAACCGAAAATGATCCATGAAATTTATAAAATGGACTTATGAGTGACTTCCTTTCACATCAATCTCCACCACTTATTCTTACTGCAACACTCAATTTTATCACTACGTACATTTGGCATCCAATACTTCACTCTCTCGTTTCTCAAAGTCTCCTGATGTTCTCCCTTTGTGTGTTTCTTTAATTGTAATTTTGAATAGGTGATTGTCTTAACATCCTTACATTGCACATGCTTATTTCAATTGTTGTTATACCATCGTCAAAGATGTCAATAAAACTAAAAGATGTCAATAAAACTATGAAACCTGCAGAGAAATGGTGAGAAAATTCATAGATATTCATGACAATGTGACTATGGAAACTCAAGTCATGCAATAAACTTACCTAAATTAAATATCTAAATCATAATCATCAAATTTCCATATAAAATATCCTAAAATTGAAAACTTCAGTTTTCAAAATAACTAATTTCTTCCCTATTTCTTTATAAAATTCACTTTTATAAACCCATAAAGTCAAGCACTTTAAATATTATTCAAAACAAATAAAACCCTAATAATATTTAATAGAAACAACAATTTTATGATTACAAATCATTTTACATAATCTCCTAATATTTAATAAAGATACATCCATCTTAATTCTCTAACATTTCATCTGTGGCCTTACATATTTTTATTAATTATCCAAGTGGAACAACCATCGTTAGGCGGAAGTGGAAGTGGCGTCAGTTCCGTTATCTCTTTAGCCGGGGCTTCTCCTGACTTCCATTACATCGAAATATCATGGTGGCTCATTCTTCACTCGCGAAGGTTCATGGCGGTTTCATTCTCCCATCACGGGAAGGTACTGTACTCACGCGTTTCACTCCTATTCAAAGCGCTGATAGTTGTATCGTGAACGTTCCTCTGGATCCGATAACGCTTCATACGACACATATTTCTAGTGCGTGTAATTCGCAATTTCTGATAAGACACATATTTTGTGTACATGGGTTCAAATCATGCCGGCAGGTGCGATTTATTCTGGATGGATTTCAGAATATACATCTGCAGGTAGACCTACGGCAGAAGAAATCCAAATCCATAGTTCGTAGCTGGCTTCGACGAATGTTACCGATTCGCCGGTCAAAAGATGCTTGTCAGAGCACCCCAAGATCCTTATTCCAAATTATCTATACGTTCAGTCGTGGGTTAAATTATAACATATTTACCACCTATACTGTATACATAGTGTGTATATAAACAAGTAATATAAATACACAGTGCGTATATAAACAACTTATATAAATAGATAGTGTGTATATATACATTGTTTTTGTATAAAATCAACTAATATAAATAAATTTAATTTTTTATTTTTACGAAATAATAACATTGACAGATTATATAAATAAATTTTATAATTTCAATTAATTTTAATTTTAAATAAAAATAAATAAATTCAAAATGTATAAATCAACTAAGATAAATAAATTTAAATTTTTTTTTTTTAAATCTAAAAGTTTACGAAATTATTAATGTTTTAATATAAAAGTAAATATAAATTATTAATTCTTCTTTTTAATAAAAATATATAACAAATATAAATATGAATAATTAATAATTTAACATGAATTAAAATATAAATTGTTAATATTTTTAAGTAAAATCAAATTTAAATGCTCTAGTTATAATTATAAAAGAGAAATGAGATAATATTTCATTAATGAAAAGAATATAATACTTTTCTTTATCCAAAAAAATATAATAATTTTCTTTCATCTTTATTATAAACGATATTTTAATAAGTAAAAATAATAATATATTAAATAAATAAATAAAACTTCATTTATAAATAAAAAATATATATTTGTTAATAAATTTAAAAATATATATTTTTCATTTTTATTTAAAAAAAATATAATTTAATATTCTAATAAATGTACTCATATTAAAAACAGAAAAATGATTGTATTCTCCATTAAAAAAGTTTTTTTTTAATGAAAGACATCATAGAAAACATAACACTTTATCCATTTCTTCTTGTAAATACACCATGACAAATAATAAATAAAAATGAATCAAATTATCCTTTCTCTTTTCTTCTTGTGAGTACATCATGTTAAATAAAAAAATAAAAATGAATCAGGTTGCATTATCATTTAGTAAAATGTATTCACGATAAGATGAAAAGGGATTTTCTTTCTCTTAATAAGAATATTATTCCATTGCATTGCTGTCACAACTCATAATCAAGAAAATAATTTTATTTTACCAATAACCAAGGTTGAATGCATAATACCAAGATTTTAAGATTCTAGTTACATTTTACTTTTATTTTGGCGCAACTTTGCTATACAGTTCTTATTCTAACCCGTAATTTTCCACACATAAATAAGTTCCGACTATATAAAATATGGTTTTGCATTTTAATTTATCTCTTCAACGCATGCTATACACAACTCTACGATCAATATTATACACGCGTATACATTTATTGATTTTCTTAACCAGTCTAATGTATCGCCTCGTGTCATACATGAGCTTAGCTGTTCCAATTTCTGTCAATTAAATAAATGCGAGTACTGGAGGGTAAAGTCCCAGGGAGGTGATTGATATACCGTGCGATACTGGATAACCTCGATTGTATCTACTTGAATTACTGACCGTAGGATCTGGTTGATCGATGGTGGAAAGTTTTGGGCGGGAACACTTCTCGTTTACCCCGCCAAACCTAACAACTGGGTTTTTGGCTTACTACGCCAGATTGCCTAGTCATTCGTTTCATAGCGAATGGCTTTTGGCCCAACTGATACGGCGACACTAAGTGGGAGGTTTCTTCTGGTGTCCCGGAGCTTTGGTGCCGAGGCCGAACAGTCTTAAAACGATAACGAATTTTCCTTGGAGAGCATTACAGGGTTGTTGCTGAAGCCTGCACAAGGCCACACTGTCTTAAAACGTTGTCGAAGTTACCTTGGGGAGCTTGGTAGAGCAGCTGTCGAAGCCCACACACCGCTCTTCTCTTAGAGGTTGAGTTGGAGCTGATCATCGTCAGGTAAGGAAACTTATCTCTGTTTTATTATTATTTTTTTAATAAATTAAAGTCTGAGTTTATATGCATATCCATACTTGGTAATCCTCCAATTCCTTCGTTTTCTTATATACAATTTTCTTTCCAATTTCCTTCCTGTGTTACTTGGCAAGTTCGAATGGAACTTCCTAGAAGCTATGGGGTTTTTAACAGCAGATAACAGGTAAAGAGTTTAAAAGAATTTATTCCTCTGTCGGCTTGACTCTTCTGAATACCCTTCCTACTTATAATGTTAATGAAAATCGCCCTGGACTTCCATCTAAAACCACTTTTTTTTTCTTTAATTGGCTTTTGTTCCACAGGGAAAATGATACAGGTTGGTGCGTACCTAATACTGAGCTTTTGCTACTGCTAAATCAGTTCTCAATTCTGACCAACACACTCACTAAATTTTCCAGGTATTTCTTCACTTGCATCGTATAGTCGGGTGGATTACCCTGCCGAGGTTACTCTGTCTCGAGGATTCATTTTCCGTTATTTACATTATGGCCATATGCCTCTGAACAAGTCACCTTGTTCGTTAATCTTGTGAAGATTACATTACTCCTTTTTCTTCGATAAAAACTGATGTAATAACGTTATTTTGTAATAATTCTAAGAGCTACGGTGCTCGAAGTTTTTATCTTAATTTTTTTTTTCTCTGGGTTAATGGATTTTTTCTCCCATAAATCGTTACTGTAATTTTGGTTTCTTATATAAAGGAGAAAAAAAGAAACAATGCATTTACTCCAAAAAACTCTATAGTCTATATTTTTACAAAATATCTACTAAGCTTTGAGTTTTTCAATGAATGCATATTCTTACTGTGAGTTCTCAATCATTAAATTATTCTGTCGCTTAGTTATAGTTTTGTTATACTGTCATATGACTATAATTTCTCAGTGAATGCTCTTAACTATAAGGTCCAATATCTATATTTGAACTTGTTTTTAAGGTTGTAGAAATGGTTAAAGTCTTTTACAAACTCTTATTTTCCATTGCTTTTCTTTGATATAAAATAGTCATTTTTAACACAGATAAATGGTGAAGGGTTATTATCTTAACTTCATTCCTAAAAAAAACTTATATAGTTTCCTTCTTTTATACTGCCTATATGGGTGTCTAGACCACCGTACTCGGTGTCCGTGTATAGATTCACAATGGAGAACTTTAGGCAATGTGTCTCAGGTAGGGTTTCTCCCAATTCCCGAGACCAACAGCTCTATCGATGCTTCTCTAGTTTCACCAATTACTACTCCCCTCAACATGTTAAGGTATTTTTTTTTCAGCTACACAGTTGTTGCTAATAAGTATATTCACTCACTTCTTATCTTCTGTAAGAATAAAGTTAAGTTCAAACTATAACAGTAAAACAATCTTAACCCTAAACATTTCCTGTTTTTATTTCCATGTACTTATATATTGCAAGAAAATAAGCATATATTATAACAATTATTTCTAGAAATCAACCGTTCTTTCTACTAAACTGTCACAGAGATTTGTATGGTGCATATTAATAGAAAGAAAACAAACACAGAACTATTTATCTGATTCTTTGGTTTATTTTTAGTTGTGGTCTTCCCAACCATTAAGTGAGGCAATTACGTCCTCCTTCCGTGCTCCAAATTGAATGGTAAGGGTTAACAGTGGAATTCTTTCCGCTATGACCTCAGGACACCTGGACACCTAGTCCAGTCAGTACCAGAAACTTCAGGAAAATACTCTTGAGTGTTTTCCAGTAGTTCTCTACCAGCTGAGGAAATATTCACCTTTTTCCTTCCTCCATTCACATAACACCCCATTCCTCACTGGAATCAATCCTATATTCCCAGAGGAGTAGGTAACTGTTTCCAACTGTCCCCAACCTCTTTTCAGTTCTTGGCAACATTTACCATCATATTTTTACTTTTTTTATCCAGTTATTTTCCAAAACAACTTTATTAAAAAAAATAACATCGATTGGCTCGGTCTTTTCATTAACGAATAATAAAAATCACTTAACTAGTTAACAATAATTGTAGTTGTCACAATAGCATTCCCATTTAGTAAAATGTATTGATAACTAAAACAAAGACATTATATTTTCTTTTAATTAGAATATGATTCTTAAATTTCTTTTTTAAATGAGAATATTAAAAAATGAGAATGAATTTAATTTGTTTTAAAAGTTTTGAAAACCAGATTTATTAATGTTATTTTAAACCTATAATAATAATAATAATAATATGTTATTATTATTAAATTTTAAAGTTATGATGAATATGTATGATTTTTTTATATTTATAAAATAAGAGATTTGTGTAAAAAAGTCTATATGCTTTGTTTTCTTAAATTTAAATTTATATGTTTTTAAAAAATTATTTACTTTTATCATTAAATTTATTTTGAAAAAATATTAAATGAGATTAATATTAATTGATTATATTTTAAAAAGGAAACTAATTATGAAATATATTTATTTATTTTTTGTATTAATTTTTTTTGAAATTTTTTTTCAATATGAAATATTGGACCATGGTCAACCATGGCCCATTGCCACATTGTGTCATGGATATCCATGGTCAACCATGGTTAGCCATGGTCAATCATTTTCAACCATACTTAACCATGGTCAACCATGATTCATCGTCGTATTGCTAAAAATATTGTCTCGATATGTAAATCAAACATGGTCAACCATGCTTATTTTAGCATTTAAAATATTTATCATAAGGTTTATATACCTTGGTTTATAATATTTATCTTAAATTTTATCATAGGATTTTCTCAATATAAAAATAAATCATGGTCAACCATGGTCCAATGTTGCATTGTGACAATGATTGTATCAATATGAAGATCAAACATGATCAACCATGGTCCAATGTTTCATTGTGACAAAAAATGTTTCAACATTGCAATCAATCATTGTCAACCATGGTTAATAACCATGACCACATTGTGACAAAGATTGTCTCTTGTTCCAACATCACATTGTGACAACCATGGTCCAACATTGCATTGTGACAAAGATAATCTCAATAAGAAAATTAGCCATGGTAAACCATGAACAATCATTTTCCAACATCACATTGTGATGAAGTTTGTCTTATTATGAAAATCAATCATGGTCAACCATAGTCCAACGTTGCATTTTGAAAAATATTGTGTCAGTATGAGAATCATTTGTGGTAAACCATGGTCAACCATGTTTATTTTAGGAATTATAATATTTATCTTAGGGCTTATATATGTTGGGTTTATAATAGACTTTCTCAATATGAAAATCTATCATGGTCAACCATGGTCTAATGTCACATTGTGACAAATATTGTCTCAATATGAAAATCAACCATTATCAACCATGGTTCGATGTCTTGTTGTGACAATGATTGTCTCAAAATTACAATCAATCGTGGTCAACCATGGTGAATTATGGTTAAACATGGTCAATCATGGTCAACCATGGTCCAATGTCATATTGTGACAAAGATTGTCTCAATATGAAAATCAACAATGGTCAACCATGGAAAAACAATGTCCAATGTCGCATCCTGTCAAAGATTATCTTAATATGAAAATCAATCATGGTCAACCATAGTAGAACGCCACATTGTGAGAAATATTATGTCAATATGTAAATCATCCATGGTCAACCATGTTTATTTTAGGGTTAATATACTTTGGGTTTATATTTTTTATCCCTTGGGTTTAATTTTATTCCCTTGGGTTTTTAATATTAATCCCTTGGGTTTATAATATTTATCTTATGGTTTATGTATATTGGGTTTATAATATTAATCCCTTGGGTTTAATATTATTCCCTTCGGTTAATATTTTCTCAATATTAAAATAAAACATGGTTATCCATTTTACAATGTCGCATTGTGCGAAAGGTTGTCTCAATATAACAATCAATCATGGTCAACCATAGTCTAGTGTCACGTTGTGACAAAGATTGTGCCAATATGAAAATCGTTTGTGGTCAACCATGTTTATTTTAGGGCTTATAATATTTATCTTAGGGTTTATATACCTTGGTTTTATAACATGATTTTCACAATATAAAAATTAATCATAGTCAACCATGGTCGAATGTTCCATTGTGAGAAAGACTGTCTCAATATGAAAATAAGCCATGATCAATCATGGTCCAATTTTTTATTGTGAGAAACATTGTCCCGAAATTACAATCAATCATGATAAAGCATGGTAAAATTTTGACAAATATTGTCTTTTGATCCAACATCACATTATGACAACAATGGTCATCCATGATCAAACATGGTCCAATATTTGATTGTGACAAATATTGTCTCAATATGAAAATCAACCATGGTTAACCATGGTACACCATTATACAACATCTCATTTTGCCAAAGGTTGTATTAATATGAAAATAAATCATCTTCAACCATTGTCCAACTTTGCATTGTGACAAAGATTATGTCAATATGAAGATTATTCGTGCTCGACCATGTTTATTTTAGGGTTTATAACCTTTTCTTATGGTTTTTGTACCTTGGGTTTATAATAGTTATCCATTGGGTTTTTAATATTAATTCATTAGTTTTATTATTCCCTTGGGTTTATAATATTTATCTTAGGGTTTATATACCTTGGGTTTATAATATTACTCATTTTGAATTTATTTTATAAACCCATGGTCAACCATGGTCAACCATTTTTATTTTAGGGTTTATAATATTACCTTAGGGTTTATATCCCTTGGGTTTATAGCAAACTTTTCTTAATATGAAAATCAATCATCGCCAACCATGGTCCAATGTCAAATTGTTACAAATATGGTCTCAATATGAAAATCAACCATGATTAACCATGTTCCGACGTCGCACTGTGACAAATATTGTATTTAAATTACAATAAATCATGGTAAAAAATGGTCAATCATGGCCAACCATGGTCAATAGCCATGGTCACATTGTCAAAAAGATTGTCTCTTGGTCTAACGTCACATTGTGACAACCATCATCCAACGTTGCATTCGGATAAAGCTTTTATCAATATGAAAATCAACCATGGTCAACCATGGCCAAAAATTTTCCAACATCACAGTTTTCCAAAGGTTGTCTCAATATGAAAATCAATCATGGTCAACCACATTCCAACGTCACATTTTGATAAATTTTGTGTCAATATGAAAACTATCCATTTTCAACCATGTTTATTTTACTATTTATAATATTTATCTTAGGGTTTATAATATCTATTCCTTAGGTTTAATATTATTCTGTTGGGTTTATAATCCCTTGGGTCTTTAATATTAATCCCTGGGAATTATTATTCCCTTGGGTTTATAATATTAATACCTTGGGTTAAATATTATTGCCTTGGGTTGAGATTGTCTGAATATGAAAATCAACCATAGTCAACCATTGTCCAATGTCACATTGTGCTAAAGTTTTGTTGAGAATTCAATGAAAGTAGACTTAGGGTTTAATTCCTTTTTCTTCACAACTACTTTTTAGTTATGTTGGGTTCTTTTACTTCTTTGCTATATTACCTTTCATCAAGAAATTACCAAATTATGTATGTATGAATATCACAAGACAAGAGACACAAGTTGTGGGCACTCTAGAAAGGAAAATACCCTATCTAAGGGAAAGTGCAGTCAAAATATCTTTCTTCAATAGTTTCCTGAGATAATCCAAAAATATTCAACCTATACATAGACTTCCTCCAACCACCAATTCATCTCTTCCTTCTAGTACCTTCGATCTAGACCTCTACCTTGCAGGAAAAAAACTTTTATTTATGCAGTAGCACCACTTCGACATATGAAACACTTCAACCGATCATCATCTCTTCAACCTATGAAGTAACAACACTTTGACCTAAGTAACTTTGACCTCTTGCAATTGCAAAATTTTGACCCTGCAACTCTAGCAATTTTGATCCCGCAATTACCCAACACAATCATAGAGAGTGAAAGAAACTAGCCCAAAAAATTTGATCCTGCACTTCTCCTTCTCCTTCCTCCATTTCACATTTTTTCCTACACTATTTGTATATCTAACTTGTTGATTTTCAATTTGTTGTGGGTTGACTTCATTAAGAAAGGGTCAGATTGTTATGGAGGTGAAAAAAATATTTTTGGACTAAAAAATAATTCTATTTAAATGATTGAAAAGCCCAAGAAGGGTCTCTTACAATGTACAATAACTCTAATCACTCAATATAGATCCTAGGAGTCCACAATGGGGACTTTCAATAATAAGAGATGACATAAGCATGAAGCCCATGCTTTAATAAGTCATTGTAATAAAAATAAACAAAATATTATTCATTATTTTAATAATTACATCACATAATGACTTAAATACATCTATGAAGACCAAACCCAGTTACATTCTTCAACACTCCCTCTTAAGTAGGGAGGTATTCATAATAACAGGTAAAAGGAATATCTCAAACCATATGAACTATGAAGATTTTAAGAACGACAATGCCATGGAATATATTCTTGACCAGAGAAATATATCCAAGGTATTCCAACAGTTTAGGCACTCACGATATCATGGAATGCATTCCTGACCAGGGAAATATATCCCGATGGGACTAAGATGGACCAAAGCTTTCAACCTATCTAGGTACCATCAATCTTAGTTTCTAACCATCAACCCAAAGATCTAGGTGTGTATTTGAGGTCAAGGCTCTATGACCAATGTCACCCTCCCTACATCAAGATCTAGACATAAAAACATACTGTCAACCTTATTTCCTCCTAGGAAATGTGTCTCACACACAAATCGTCAACGAATATCTTCCAAAATTTTATCATCATATAAAAAATAAACAATACATACTAAACCAAGCATGTTCCTAAGCTACTCAAACTTCTTATGAGGAAGAGAATTTGTTTGTATATCAGCTACCTTATCATCGATAAGGATATATTGTAGCTTCATGATCCCATTCCACACTAAGTTCCTAATGTAGTGGAATTTATTGTTAATATTATTCATCATAGCATGAAACATGGGATCCTCAGACAGCTTGATGCAACTTTTATTGTCACAATTTATCACAGTATAACCCACAAGATTCTCGAAAAAATCTGGCAGAAGCTTCTTCAACCATACAACCTCCTCTCCTACTTCACATGCATCCACATACTCTGCTTCAACACTACTCAAATAAATGGGATCCCCCTTTCTACTAATCCATGAGATCATGGTGGATCTCAAACTAAAGCATCCACCTGTAGTGCTTCTTCCAATTGTCTCACTGCCACCTCAATCACAATCTGTGAACCCAATCAAATTGAATTCCTTGTTAACATACTTTAGGAAGTGATGTGTAGTGCCATGAATATATATCAATATATTATTGGTAGCTATTGAGTAATCATGATGAGGCTCCAACTGAAACTAACTAAAAATAGTCACAACAAAGCATATATCCAACCTTGTATTTACCAGATAAATCACAAAACCCTCCAAATTAAGATAGGAGGCAGGATCTATGAGACTTGAGTGAGAGATTCTCAACTTCTTGACATTGGCCATCATGTGATTCTTCATGGGCTTGGAATGCATAATTCTGAATTTCTACAAAAACTTGATTATATAATTTACTTTCCCCAGATATATCTCCCCATGTTTCTACCATACTTCCAGACGTAGGTAATAGTGCATCACTCCCATATCCTTCATCTAAAATTCGGCTACCAGCAAATCCTTACATTATTTTATCCTTAGCTCCACACCTATGATGATTAGATCATCCACATATAGTATAATAATTTTTGGCTCATTATCCACAACCTTGATGTAGAGATTTGAATCAACAATACACGTCACAAACGTAATTCTTAGAAGTTCACTACAAGGAAATGACCCTCTACCATATTTTTTTTGAGGAACCCCTTATAAAAATACCCCATACATCCGTTTCTAGTGGAGGTTACTAGAGGAGGTTGTCAGGAGGACGGTTTAGTGGATTTTTTCCGCTTGGTGCGCTTATCATCCAAAATCGCATCGGCGCTCCTTACAAGAGAAAGAACCGGTGCGCACAAAAAATTAGCACCCTGGACACCATGCGCTCCATATACACTCGCTCAGTGCATTGTATTACTATAGAGCACCATTGCTTCACATCTCTTCCATGCCGGTGCATCATAAAAAACCGCGCCAAAACCAAAACTGCCCGGTGCGGTATTAAGAATCTGAACCGGTGCATCATAAAACAATGCACCAAAATAGAAACCAACCAGTGCGTTAATAAGAAATAGAACTGGTGCACCTATAAACCATGTGCACAGGAAAAGGGTTAAATAAAATAAAAATACCTAAAAAAATCGGATATTTCACTTTTTTCAGTGCTCCACAGCTCTCAATTATTGGTGCGCTCTACAAGAGAAGGCACCTATGTGCACAAAACATTAGCACACTAGACGCCCAGTGCTCCATACACACCTACCCAATGTGTTCTATCACTGTAACGTAGCGGTGCTTCATCACTCTTCCACATCGGTGCATCATAAAACACCGCGGAAAAACAGAAACTGCCCGGTGCGGTGTTAAGAAACCGCACCAGTGCATTGTAAAACACTGCGCCAAAATTGAAATGTACCGGTGTGTTTGTATGAAACATCACCGGTGTGCCTATAAAATGTGCGCACCAGAACAAGGTTACATAAAAAAAAAAATTACGGCAAAAAAGCCACATTTTTCATTTTTCTGCTCTCAATCACGGATGCACTCTACAAGAGAAAGCACTGATCGCACAAAACATTTGCACACCGGACACCGTGCATTCCGTACACACCTACCCGATGCATCCTATTAATGCAGATCATTGATGCTTCACAACTATTACACCCCGATGCATCATAAAAAAATGCGCCAAAACATAAACAGCTCGGTGCAGTATTAAGGAACTGCCCAAGTGCATCATAAAACACTGCGCCAATTCTGAAACCATTTGGCGCGGTCTTAATAAACCACATCAGTGCGCCTATAAAACCCCTCGCACCGGAGCAGGGCTAAATAAAAAAAAAAAAATATGGCCAAAAAACCGCATTTTTTACTTTTCTGAGTGCTCCAGAGCTCTCAAACACCAGTGCAATTTCTCCTTCTCTGAGCGGCCCTGACATCAGTGCTCCCATTGCACCCATTTCACACACTGCTACTATACATTGGCTACCAATCTCTAGCTTTAATTTTGCAAAATGGTGGGAAATTTTTCTTTTGCAAATTCTACAGCGAATATGCCTCCTCGACGACGAAATGTATAATTAGTTTTCTTGTTTTTCCATAATTAAGAATTTTAGCGGATTAGAATTTGAAATAACCTTAAAATTAACCATTTAAAAATAATTTTATTTTTTTGTCACGCGGTGCGCACGAGACATTTGTCTTGCAGCTGTAAGTGGTGCTGCCTGTTAAATTTATAGGCCGCACCACAACTGGTGCTAACGGTATCTGCCCTGTGTCCAGGGCAGTACCGAAAGGTAACCCACATTATTTTAAAATTTAAATAAAAGTGCGGTGTAGTCATTTAGCCGGTCACACCGTTAACCATGGGAATAGCAATGCGGTGAGTTGACGGAAATATTCGCCCCGGTGTCTGTCAACGTATCGCATGCGGCATTCCGACAAGGTCAACTATGTGGCTGAGTAAAAGACCACACCGTTGGATATTTAAGCTGTCAGGAAGTTAGTGCGCTGACATGACTATATGCTCTGGGTGTATATTTTATTCAGTGCACCACTCTTCTGACACCATATATAGTCAACGGTGCTTGAAAAATTTCAGGTATACCGCATACGGTGCATTTTATGTCATTTGGGCCACTACCTCCGGTGCGATATAAACAAAAGCGACACCAAAACCAGTGCATCACTGTTTTTGTGGCGCACCGACTGGTCTGTTTTTTTTTTCCAAAAAAAATTATATATGTATATTCCTAAATACAAGTTTGATTTAATAAAAAAATTATTTAATAGGTCAATGATTTAGAGAGAAGAGAAGGAACAACAGCAACAACATGTAGAGCAGTATGACATGCTTCACCAGTGGGAGGCACAAGAGAGGGAGAGAGATGCATACCCTCGCCCTATTACAGTAGATACCCACGGGCTCCTAAGGCAGGTATGCCTCCTCAAGTTCTATGAGGAGGCTACTTCCATAAAGGCCCATAGTGTGATTTTGAGGCATCTTATCTATTGGTGGAATGCCCACCAATATGCTTTCCAGGTTAGTCCTGACCAGTGGTACAAACCCACTAAGGAGGATATATATTTCATTACAGGTCTATCGAGGAGAGGGGTAGATTTTTCCTCATTCCCAGAGGTTCCAGCTAGTCGTGTAGTAGGGAGTCAATTAGTTACTCCCAGAGATATATTGGAGTAGATGTACTATCTCCTTCAGAGTTTCAGGTCCGTAGAGGTCAGTTGCGTATTGGTACATTTGGTAGGCAGGACATGCAGTGCCTCTCACTTCTCAGTTTTACCATTTCACAGAACACCAATGACGGGCAAGGCATTAGTTTCCCACTTCTATATTATGTTGATTATTTAGTACAAGAGCCACGACTTGTGAGGTGGTCTACCATTTTTTTTGGCAGTTTTGTATGGCCTTAGATAGATGTCATGCTCATGCACAAGGGATGGTCAACTTCCCTTTTTCTTCAGAGCTTTTTTGTTTATTTTTTGAGAGGTTTCCAAAGATGAGATCTACTTTTGTTTGGTAGCCTCGTAGGGCGATGTTGGAGGGCCAAATGCACATGTGGGGGCAGATGATGCCCAAGAGGGGAGAGACTATGTTTCTAGCCAGGATATCGCATGACGCACTACACTTACTAGTCAGTGTTGACGAGCTACATCGTTTCATTATGATCCCCTATCCTTATGTTGGATTGGATTGGCGAGGGTGTGCCAACATACTCTTCACAGATGATGAGCTACCAGATGATAGAGGTAATATTACTGTTTTATTTATATTTATTCTAAAATTTTCTTTAACTTGTTTTTATTAAATTATGCAATGAAATTGTCTAATTAGTGTTGTGTACTTGTATATTTTGCAGACTTGGCTCTTTTGATGGCGATGAGATGCCAGAACCACCACATGATCCAGGTGTGGATCCTGATGATGATCAGGGCATGGCAGATGTCAAGGATCATTATCAAGAGGCTAGTGCAGAGAGACATGCTCCTGCTGGTGCGCTGGTACAGACTTTTGCTAGGCGCATTTGACTTGATACTAGATATAGGATGGAGTTGGGCGACCAATTCAGTGCATTGATTATTAACGCGGGCATCAAGCTCGCTCATTAGAGAGATATACAAGCCAATGATAGGCTATTACGGATGTGGAAAGGCATGCCACATGACATGTATATCCTGATGCGGCATGTCGTAGGAGCTATGACAGTTGTTACATGACTAAGGAGGACTGTTGCATGTTATAGGTGTGGTCAAGCTGCAACACATGATGGAAAGTCCCCAAGTAGGGACTCATCATCTCATGATCATTCACCTCGTGTCATGCCTGATGAGCATGAGGCTCCACTAGCATTTATCAATCATCATGGAGATGAGGCTAGACCATCGGCCACATCCAGTGAGCAGCCTGCAACATCTGTCAGTACTAGTAATGATCATGAGCAGGCTAGACCATTGACCGTCGAGGCTACACAATTGAATGAGCAGGCCTCCACTAGTACTGCTATTGATTTTGTACTACCACCAGCTGATCCATGAAATTTATATTACAGTTGTATATTTTTAATATTATTCAGTTATATATATATATATATATATATATATGGTCTGTGTATTTTATGTTCATGTTGCAGTTATACTTAATTTACATGTTCGTGATCATCATGATGTGTATATTATTAGCTCATGTTAGATATGTTCATTTAATGTACAACTTCCAGATAGATGTGTATGTGATAGCCTGATTTTTTTGACATGAGATGTATATGTGATGTTTGTGTTGTCATAATGTTAATATATAATGTTAATTTGATGTTTGAATGCATTTTTTATTCGAATATGATGTTAGTACGATGGTTATCATGATCGTGATGTTTATTAATTAATTTAATATTAAATGACCATGATATTTATTAAATGTTATGTCGTGATTGTAATTGAAATTGAAATTTTAATTGTATGTAAAATTGTAAAATTGTATTTGTAATTGTAATTTTAATTGTAACTGTATGTAAAATATTTAATGTAAAATTTTAATTCTAATTCTAATATTTAATTTATTGTGAAATGATTGTATTATAATTTTAATTGTAATTTTATATATGACAAATTGTAAAATTGTAATTGTAATTCTAATTGTATGTAAAATTATAAAATTGTAATTGTATTTGTAATTGTAATTGTAATTTTAACTGTAATTGTATGTAAAATATTTATTAATGTAAAATTTTAATTTTAATTTTAATTATAATATTTAATTTATTGTGAAATGATTGTAATTGTAATATTTAAATTTATTGTGAAATGATTGTAATTGTAATTTTAATTGTAATTTTATATATGAAAATTTGTAAAACTGTAATTCTAATTCTAATTGTATGTAAAATTCTAAAATTGTAATTGTATTTGTATTTGTAATTTTAATTGTAATTGTATGTAAAATATTTGTAAAATTGTAATTGTAACAGTAAATGTAATTCTAATTCTAATTCTAATTCTATGTAAAATATTTGTAAAATTTTACTTGTATTATTGTGAAATGATTGTAATTGTAAAATTTTAACTGTAAATGTAATTGTATGTAAAATTGAAATTTTAATTGTAATTCTAATCGTAATTGTATGTGAAATTGTAAAATTTTAATTTTAATTTTAATTCTAATTGTAATTCTAATTGTATATGTGTGTAAAATATTTGTAAAATTTTAATTGTATTAATGTGAAATGATTTTATTAAAATATTTAAATTTGTAAATTTGTAAATAATTGTAAAATAATAAATCTAGAATAATATGAATTTTTGTAACATAATAAAGTTTAGAAAATAATGCAAATAAATTCATGTACTTTAGCATTATCATTAGTTTATAATGATCTTACATAAAAAAAAAAAAAACTTTATACAGTCTAGTGTGCTTATCATCATAACACGCACTGGTGCCTCTTAGTACAAATACGCACCGGTGCATCATAAAACACCATGCAAAAACATAAATCTCAATCTTAAAAATCGCACCGGTGCACCTATAAAACCCCACACATCGGAACAGGGTTATTCTGTAAAGTGCATTATTAGAGAAGTGGAGGGTTCGAATCACAGGAAAGAATTTTTATGATGAAGGGAAGGATTCTCATTCCCTTAAGGATAACAGAGAAAGATCAATTAACGTTGTTGATCAGACTGGTAGGTCCCATGCAGGGAAAGATTATCCAGAATGTGTTTAAAAGAAGCTAGGAGTATTGTCCGAGCTTCAGTTGGCTTACATAAGCTTTTACTAGCAAAGATGATGTCGCATAAAATCACATCTTCGGCTTTTAATTAAACCTTAATGGCATCTATAACTTGTCTGAGTTGTGGTCATGTGGATGAAACCAATAAAAAGTCTGCTTGTATTATAAATAGAAATCCAGTGACCATTTCCATGGGAAGAAAAGAATAGATACCTACAGCTACCATATTTCCACATGCAAATCAGTTTCACATTGGAAAAGCTAATGTATTATCGCATTTTTAAATGTCTTTCCTCTTCTCAACCCTATACTCATTTTCTATGGGAAACCATTTCATGCACATGTAATAACTGCATCGTCTAGTCGAAAATTGGTCTTCTTCTGCTAACAAATGAAGAATGAAGGACTCATTGTCGTTGCTCCTAGAACATTCAAGGTCAGTTTCTCATAAAATAGAGATTGTATAATTTTTTTTAAGATCAAGATAGAAACCACAAAGGAGAAAAGAGGATATTGGATGCCAAGATGGAGGAGGAACTTACAAATGAGCAAGCAGATCATGGGGCACCTTTTATTGTTGGAGGTTATGGAAAGGTTAAAGTTTCCTTTTCTGAACGAAGAAGAGGTGTAGTTTTGAAAAGAAATAGCCAAAAAAATTTCACAGCAAAATGTACATTTCCAACATGTGTAAGAACTAAAATATCTCCAACTTCAATAAACTTCTCAGAAACAAAACTTTCGCAACCATTTGTGAAAAGTGCCTACGTCTTAGCATAGCATAGCTTCGCATGCCACAATTACCCACTTGGGCCCTGTAGTATTTCATCTTCACATGCCCCACATTCCATTCTCTCCACATAATCAGTGGGGACCTCCTATAATAAACAAAATGCATTGGAAGAATAGTTATTTGCATCAAGAATTTATCCAATTCCAATTCTCAATTCTAAATCCAATTCTAATTCTCAAGAATAAACAAAATCATAATTCTCAATTTCTATGGTTGGAGTTCACTAAATTTTGGTGTACACACCTAAAAGTAATTTCGGTGCCTTAACCACAAATCGGTGCTACTGTACATATAACTGCAATGGTGTGTTTTAGTTACTGCACGCCGGTGCAAATGTTACCTTAGGATGCACCAGTCCGGTTCTATTAAGTGAAGCACCAATGACGAATAAATGCAAATAAAGAAAGTGCAAATCTATTTTATTTAAGTGAAAAAAAGTGGAAAATTAAAAAAGGGGCAGCAAAATATTTTCGAAAATATAATTTCATAAAATAATTCTTTAAATACTAAAAACTTTTCATTATTTCACTATTTTTGATAAAATTTTCAGCCAGAGATTTGTAGGAGACATACCTAGAGCAAGAGAGCACGAGAGCACTGTGGAGTAGTGAAATACGTTCGAACAGAAGTATTCAAACAATCAGTAACTAAACCTCTAGTGATTCAAAATCTGTATCATATAATTTCAAACCATCTCGTGATTAAATTTGATTATTTTTTTACTTTTTCTAATTTTTTTTTAATTTTTCTGTATTTTTATCCATTTTTACCTAAAACCCTTTTTTTTTTTTTTTTACCCTTTCTTATCCCTGTTTCTGTGATTTCAGAATTAGGGTTTTCCATTTTAGATTGACATAGAACCCACAAGATGGCTTGCATAGTCAGATCCCAATCCATTCGGCCATTGCGTGAATTTTTGGAAAAAACGGATTTATTTTTTTTATCGGTGCGCCCTGCGTAACCTAGTGCACCAGTGCACTGTATTATACAGCGCATCACATAAGTAATGTAATAAAAAATTTGATTTTTTTTTTTTAAATCAGTGCGCCATATCTGAAATAGGGCATTAGTGCTGCATGTGACGAGGATAGCATCGTACGGTCTATTACAATGTTTGTGTGGTGCATTTATAATACCCCCACACACTGTATAGTCCATTATGTTATTTTTTTGGTTTATTTTTAATACCACCACGCATCGACGGCGGTGCGTATATCATGAAAGGCACACCGATTTCTTGAGATTTATTTTTTACCTGGAAAGTTGACAATTTATCTATAAATATATTAATGAATGATATGGTACAGGTTTCAGATTGATAAAGAAATTACTGAGAAGAGTTCAAGCAAGAAAAATACTAATAACACATCAATAAAAACAAAAAGGAAATTTCTTTGTAAATTCTTTATAAAAAATATTATTTTTGAACTATATGTAAGTTTAACTAATATGTATTGTTTACTGTGTATCATGCAAAGCCACAAAATGATGAAGCTCGATAAGATTATTTCTGATTTAGGACCAGAAGAGTGTGAAAGATTAATGGAAAATTTGAAAAAGGATGAATGAGGTGAATGAAAAAATACTATCGATCCAATATGAGTTTCTTTTTTTCAATTATCATTACAAACATACTTAAATTTATTAGATAACATGTGTCAAATAGTATATTAATTCACATATGTTTAATGTTATACAAGGACCAACAACTCATAAAAGGAATGTTGTTCTAAGAAAAGAAAAATAATAGAACATGCAAATGAAAATGAATTTCTCCTTAGCTCATCTGGAGTGGTGTTGGAGGTTAATGAAAGGGGAAAAAACTTTTACAAAAGTTTTAGGGATCTAGTGGAATGAATGTATAGACGTTCTTTCAACTTACAATACAAAAATCAATCCAATGATTCCAAGAACCAAATTTTACCTAAACTATAGGAAGAGTTTCCAGAGAATTGGTCAATGAGACATGTGAGACTTTCAATACAAAAAACATACAACAACAAAAAAAGAAGAATGAAAATGTAATATTCCTTTAAATGTTTGTCTAGAATTATTTATAAATATCACTTTTGTTATATTTACTTTTCATATATCAATATAAAAATTAAATATTTTTTTGTCATGTTACATTTTTAGGAATATTATTGAAATCTCAAAATATGAACAAGTTGATATCAGAAATATACCAGTAGGAATGTCCAAAAAGGTGTACAAGGAGATGGTCAAAGAAATGGACAAAATTGCATCGCAAGAGGAGCCATCTCAACAACAACGTGCTTGAAATGTAATATATAATCATTAAATTTTTCGATCATTAGGTACAATAAATAAAAAAATTTAGCATTAAATATTAATTTTCAAGAATTTTCTTGTAAAAAATAAAAGAAAATGGAACCCATTCAGCGCATAAAACATGATGGCAAGGAAGAAAAGGGTTTATATCTAAGTTTGTGAGTAATTTTTACTTCCCTATAAAAACTTAACTAGATTTCATTTTTGTTATTTTTAAGGTGTTTTACAAAAATCATCATTGAATGTCTTCAAACAGGTGCTAACATACAAAGAAGAACTATCAGATGAATTGATTGAAATTGGGTTAAATATGGGTTGTGAGTATATGTTGGCATATCATAAATTAATTGTGGAATTTGTAAGAATCTATCGATCTTGTTTTACTTAGCTCCATATATAATTAATAACAAAAAAAAAATTATTTTATATTAAATATATGATTTCTTATGGGGTATAAAACTTGCAGGAAACAAAGTATGGAACTGTGCCAACGGATGAAATTTTGAAAGATGGCATGGTACATGGTTTTGAAAGAATGTGTGTAGTTTATTAGTCAATTATTGCTATGGTACGTCATTTTTCTTTTCGATTTACATTGATTTATATGATTTGATATTGCAATTTTCATTATTCTCACTAATGTATATACACTCATTTCAGTTTATTTTTATGTTTTTAGATGGAAGGTGAAGAAGAAGAAAACAATCAACACCATGAACAAAACATTCATGAAAATAACCCAAGTCACAGAAGTATCTCTAGTAGTGACAACAGTTCAAAATAAGAATGATGATCACTATGTTTGGATATCAAAGCAAGGCATTGTATTTTTTGAAATATGTCTGTGAAATCAGACATTTTGTTTAATGTAATGGACATAGTGAACCAATTGAAAGACAAAGGGATACCAATAACTGTCTCATTTTGTACGATAAAGACTATCTTATTCACACACACACACACACACACACACACACACACACACACACACAGATATATATATATATATATATATGTTTTAATTTATTCTATTGCATTGTCACACGTTGATGTTTCTAAAAAATACAAAATGAAAACTGGTGCATGTTAGTAACTGTACACCAGTGCGTTTGTATTATGAAGAGCGTCGATGCGTTTCTACGATCTATGGGCAGCGAACAAGTACCAAAACCAATTAAAAATATTAGTGTGTTTGTGCGGTACGACACACTGGTGCGTTTGTATGGTACGACGCACCAATACATTTATGTGTCTATACGCACCAGTGTTGTTGTACAATCTATGGGCACCGCACGAATACTGATACCAATTATAAATCTCGGTGCATTTGTGTAATACTGTGCACCGAGGCATTTATGTGTCTATAAGAACCGATGCATTTGTATGACCTATGCGGACTACACGAATACCGATACCAATTATAAATCTCGGTGCATTTGTGTGATACTGCACACCGGTGCGTTTCTATGAGTTTACGCACCGGTGCATTTATACAACCTATGGGCACCGCACAAATCCCAAGACCAATTAGAACGGCCCCATGCGTTGTCTCGCCAAAAATATGCCCAGTGCGGTTTTACACCTTAATATATTGGTGCATTCTCCTTCGACCGCCCTGGGGCACCTTCTACATGTATGCACCAGTGCATTAAAGCCAAAGTAGCGCACCCATGAAATAAAACATCTGTAATAACCTTCGGCCGCCCATTGTTTTTTAGTTGTGTTGAATTTCCATTAAAAGCTCTGCCAAAACCTCCGTAACCATAAACAGATGTTGTAGAATTTTTTTTTTTGACAATTTGGGCCAATTTTATAACACTAAAAGCCTCCTTTATAACCTCCGCTAGAGGTTATTTTCCTTTTAGTGGTTATGCATCCATTCTTCCATACCATGCACTATGAACTTGCCTCATACCATATAGGACCCGCTTTAGTCTACAAACACCAGTGTCTTTGATATT
The DNA here is from genome assembly GCA_034641835.2 of Pinus albicaulis. Classification (NCBI taxonomy): domain Eukaryota; kingdom Viridiplantae; phylum Streptophyta; class Pinopsida; order Pinales; family Pinaceae; genus Pinus; species Pinus albicaulis. Next base: position 945,124,034 of record CM076573.1, read on the forward strand.
TACTTGAAAGCCTTCAGGTTTTTCAATGTATACTTCTTCATCAATGGTCCCATTCAAAAATGGTGTCTTCACATTCATTTGATAGATATTCCATCCCATTATAATATCCAATGAAACCAAGTATCTAATAGTAGTATACCAAGTTGCGGTAGGTGCAAAGGTTTTTTCATAATTTGTGCCTTCCTTTTGAAAGAATCCCCTTGCAACAAATCTATCTTTGTACTTTTCTATACTTCCATGAACAATGTTCATGATCTTGTATATCCATATAGAGGTGACACCTGGTTTTTCACTAGGTATACAAACAATTTCCCAAACCCCATTCTTCATGATGGATTTATATTCCTCTTACATTTCCTTCTTCCAAACTTCTCGATGAGCAAATTCTTCAAATGTATATGGTTCTTCTTCAATCATTTTTTCATGTATGCAAGATATCCAAAACATATTTTTGGTATTTTTCTTTCTCTAAAGGTTCCTTTCGTAGCTACATGACCCTCGACATCTTTGAGAGTAGATTTCAAACAATTTCAACTCTTCCTTGTGTTTGGTATGATCAAAGGTTGAATAGGCTAACATTTTCCTTCTTATTCTTGAATTCTAGTAGGATTGTAGTGGTCTACTTATTCTTCTTCGAATTTTTGTATATCTTCATCATCATAATCAAGAGAAATATTTTTGGATCTTTTGTAGGAATGATTTTCATCAAATATAACGTCCCTACTTACTTCAATATGTATTTCTTCCTTGATGTATATTATATATGCTTTTGAAGAGAGAATATAGCCAAAAAATATCCCTTTGATGCTTGTAGAATCTATATTCTTTCGGTTTTCCTTTCAAAAGTGGATATAGGCATGACACCCAAAGATTCAGATATGGTCCAAACTTGGATTCTTCCTTGTGATTACTTCCTAAGGTGTAATACTATCAAGAATTCTATGAGGAATTCTATTTTAAATATACACTGTTGTCATTTCTTCTTCTCCCCATATAAAGTTTTGTAAGCCTCGATCAAATATTATTGTTCATATACCTTCTTTAATTTTCCTATTCTTTCTTTCGACCACTACATTTTGTTCAGGATAGCAGGGAACAATTACATCCCTCTTAATTTTTGCTTCTTTACAATATGCAATCAATTCTTTACAAGTGTATTTCCCACCATTTTTGGATCTCAAAGTCTTTATTCTTCTTTCAGTTAGGGTTTCAACTTCAGATGTAAAATCCTTGAATTTCTCAAATACTTCATCCTTTTTCTTGAGAAGGTAGATTCATGTCTTTCTAGAGTGATCATCAATGAATGCCACATTGTAAATATGAAATACGAGTTATTTTTCATTCATTGGACCACACACATATAAATGAATGAGTTCTAGTATTCCTTTAGACCTTGTTTCACTATTTGTAAATGGTTTTCTTGTATTTTTACCCAAAACACATTGCTTGCAAATTCCTTCATGATCTTCTTTTATATTTGGGATGTCATTAACGAGTTGATTAAGAGAGGGAATTCACTTGTAGTGTAAATGTACATATATTCTATGCCATAGTTCAATGGGATTGATTTTCTTATGAACTGAGGTTTGAGGATATGGTGTTATGACTATATAAACTTCCTTGACAAACTCCAATAACCCTAGCTTTATCCATACTTGAATATTTTCCCCAAACCAAAACCTTTCCATCAACAAAAGTAACTCTAACCACTTTATATTCTAAGCAATAAATTGAAAGAAAAATATTTTTCAAACCTAGAACATATATTATATTGTGAGATGTATCTTAGCACCATTTTCTAGCTTCAAAGATGTTGAATCCAAGCCTCTAACGTCATAGATTTTGTTCTCTCCAAATTCCACTGCATTAGAAGATGGTTCGTTTGAGAGAGTGTGAAGTTTTTTACTTGCCCCTTGCATGTACCTTGATTCTACACTATCAATAATCCATGCATTTTCATTAGTGAGTGAATGTCACACCTCCCATTTACACAATTTTTTTTTTCTCTAAGCATTTCAGGCTTTTAAGCATAGGTTTACCATGAAATCCTAACTCTCTAATCATGATTCCTTTCATCATAATATCATAACCCCAAGAACTCTCTATTAACTTTCTCTTGTCTTATGTTATTCTAACTCCAAGTATGGAATGAAATTATATCATTTTATTTTCTATAAAGGTCACATATATCACCTATATTTAACCTTTACTTGGATGTTTATTGGCTCTTGGCCTTACGGTCCTTTCGCATACATTATATACGATGGGTTTGAAATTTGTTATGCCTACTAGCATTCTTGACCCTTTTTAAATCTACATATCTACGATTTTCCCAATACGTATATGTATACCCCTTTGATAGTGATTACAATTGATTTCAATGTGCATATTATTATATGACTGACTCTTCTTATACGTTTGGCGGTTAGATGAGGTGGCATTCATACTTTATTTCACATCTGCGTTGATATGATAGCATATCCCTGTACATGAGATTTTTAATGTGCAACTTGATTTCGCTATCGATTTACACGCAGAGCGTGTAGTTCAACTCGACTTGAGGTACTGTGTTCATGGCGATGGGGTAAGTCTTCTCCACGTCGTATTTTATGATACGTATGGTTGCGTTGAATGGTTTATACTGGTTTCCGTCCCATTCTTTCGTTCACGTGGTAGATCCACGTCGATATGGTATTACCAGCCGGGCTTACTCGGCGTAAATGGCGCTCTTCTGTATGCAACCAGGACGCATGAAATTTATTTCGGATCTTGGCGTCATTAGTGTGTATATGACTGGTTTAATTGCACTCACCAACCTTCGATCCGTGGCTCTTCTCTTGTGATGATGCGAAGTGGACAATGGCGATCATTTCGTATTAGGTTTTCTGGGTCTGTTGAATAATTATATAAGCCTTTGTTATTGTGCAGGGATATTTTTCCGCGTTCATCATTTGTTTGTGTATCTCTTCATCTGCCAGGTGCTTACTCTTCAGAGGGTTTACTGACCTCAGTTCACGAAGGAGAATTCTAGCGTGCCTACTCCACTGCGACGCTACTGGGTAATCGTTTTTACCTTCTTTTGTTTTTTTTCATTTCGCTTTAGAGATTAGGCTCGTCGCTCAGAACTTGCCATACCTCGAATCTGAGGGAGTCCGCGACCGTGAATAGGATAAATGCGTTTCGTTCTGGGGTTTTGGTTATACCCTCTGTGCAAAATTTTCGTTGTATTCCATTTCCGATTCATTGTCGACTTTGTTCCTCTGTCGATTTCATTGAATTAATTGATTTTGTTATTAATGTGTAGCGTTCCAATCTACTTGCTTCGCTTCACTTCAGGAGAACGAACGCCATTCACTCAGACATTGTGAGGTTCGATTTTCCTCCTATCTATACCTATATGTTTATTCCCTCTATTATTACCCTATATAGTTTCAATTTAATCCATACTTTGTTTACAATGTTTGAATTTCAGAGAGCTCGTCGGAGCCGAGATTCTTGGTTCCCAGGTAACGCCTCGTTGTTACGAGCATTTTCTCCATTCGAACGTTTTCCTAGAAACGATGCTATTAACTAATTTCCGTCTTGACTTGTTTTGTTTTCCACAGGTAACGAAGATTCCTTTCGTATGTCTTGAACGCAGTCATGAGACCTTCCATTCTTATGGATGTTAACATCGTCTTCCTTGACATTTCAGGTCGGTATGCCGGTGGAAATACTACTACTCTCTCGTTGAGTTTTTTCGCATGATGTAGAATCATTCCTCTCTTATGATTTTACACAATGTTCGTTGAGGAACGAGACTCTGTCAGAGTCAGAGTGTTAATATGTTTCGTTCATATGTTGGCGCTCTTTTAAATTTGTTTTTATTGGAATAAGGGTTTCGGTCCTCAGACCCTAGCCTTAGAGGCTCAGACTATTATAGCATGTATTGTGACTTTTATACTTATATATATTCCCTATTTTCTTATGTTGACCTCGTTATACCGACGCTACAGCTTAACTTTATATGGATTGTCTCCTGCTACCTCACATGGAGTGATTCGTGTACATGATTTAACACAATGGAATTAATGCTTGTTTAATTTGCTTATCATAGCAGTGAATGTATCTGATGTAATTCTCTATAGGACTAATGTTGTTCAATGTGTACCAGACTCCTCAGTTATTTATGTTCTGCATGACTCTTATAATAGACTCTCAGAATTTCTGGGGAGTCATATTTCAATTTAACTTCTCTTTTGATGTAGTTATTCATTTGTTTCTGTAGCTGGATACCTCTACACTGTTACTAGTATCATGGCTAACAATCTCCCTCTACTCATGTTTACACTGAAAGTATTTTACTAATGTCTGTCTATACATATGATTGCATGCATAGATTTGTGTGTCCATTCTCATTCATACATATAATTAATACGTATGAAATACCAGGACTATATTATCGTAGGTTTCTATACTCTTCTTGTTTTCCATGTTGTATATTACTAGTTGGATCTTCTTTCCATTTTCTTATAGCTATTCACAGCTCTGGCATACATAAATCTCTGGTTCTAGGTATTCTTGTAGAGCTGGTCATATTTTTGAGATTTGTTCCCTTGCTACTTAATTACTTGTTACAGCATTAAGGTTTTATATTCTTCTATTTGATCTTGGTCAAGGGAAGTAGTAGTTACATTAACTGTTAATGTGTATACTGTTGAAAATAGTACAACTCTCTGCTCTTTACTCAATAATTACTAAATCATTAATTCTGCACTCTATGTATTTACTTTCTCACTACTCCACTTTTCACATAAACGGATTAAAGTTACAAATTTGTGCTTCATAAGATATTAGAAATTCCCAACTTTTACCTTAGGGATTTGTTTAGAGACTTTAGAGAAATTCTCTTTGATTTATCTATTCATGTTCAGAATTATGTGCTAATAGAACAGAAGAAATTCACAATACTATCTGTAGAGACTATGTATCCTCAGATTTAAACCAACCTTGGTTTAGACTTTCTGTTGGATTCTACTTTACAGAATTTTTCTCTATAACCATACAGAATTATAAGGTGACTACCTTATGATTAATTCTGTTAAATGTAGAAATAATAAATCTAATACCCTATAAATCAATTTTTTTTTTATATGTAGCCAATTCATACCACCGTAAGTAGAAATACAATTTAACTTATAGACATACCACTCATGCAGTCGACCAACCTCCCAACCTTAGAGTCCTTCTGTCTCCCAGAACTCACCCCCGAACTGAGATCACCTCCTAGAACAGACCAACCACTAATCTGTTTAGGAGCAGCTTATTTAAGCTATTTTTCCCAAAGCCTGTTTCTAGTTCTGCGTCCAGAATATTAGGATGCTTTTCTTCCTGTTTGCCTAGGCTTCCCATTTTTGGGATTCTTTAAAGCTGTTTTTATGCTTTCCTCAGCTTTTCCATCTTTTTACCTCTTCCCAACTACTTTCCTCATCATTGGGGAAATTTATATTCTTCCTCAAAAATCTAAATTGGAATAATTTCTTTCAAGGATTTTTTGAAAGATTATTGGGAATTGTTGCCTTATCCATCCTCATGGATTTAGCAAGTGATCTCATAAATCTCATTTTGGTCAATCTGCACACAATCATTTTATTCATTTCCTCAAATTAAATATTTAATTACATTCACTAAATACTTATCCTTTGGGGTCCACTCCCCTTAGGACTAAAGTTCAAATGTCCAGTTTTTGAAATTTAACCACATAAATTAGGGGTGTTACATATTCCCCCTCTGAAAATAAACACCGTCCTCGGTGTTGTTATTCAACTACTAGAGTTCATTTAAAAAAAAAAATGGATATCTTTCCATCATTTCAGCTTCTCTTTCCCAGGTAGTTTCTTCAGTAGTAAAGTGCTTCCACTGCACCTTTACCCTTGCTACTATTCTGTTTCTCAATTCAATTTCTTCCCGCTCCAATATTTGAAGTGGTTCTGGCAGAAACTCCCCTTCTGGTTCCACTTGTACAACATTCCAATCAGCTATGTGAGAAGCATCATGCACATATCTTTTTAATAACGAAACATGAAACACATCATGAACTCTAACATGGGGTGGTAAGGCCAGTTTGTAAGCCACTGGTCCCACCCTTTCTAATATTTCAAAAGGACCACAATATCTAGGAGCCAATTTTGCACAACTTCCAGCATAAAGTGTACTCTTTTTGGGTTTAATACGCAAGTACACATGCTCCCCGACTTTAAATTCTCGATGCACTCTTTTCTTATCAGCATAGTTTTTCTGACGATCTTGTGCTGTCTTGATGTTTCTTTGTATTTGTTTGACAATTCTTTCCATCTCTTGTAAAGCATCTGGTCCCAACATTAATTTATCCTCTGGCTGGCTCCAGCTCAAAGGAGTACGACATTTCCTCCCATACAGTGCCTCAAACGTACTCATTTTAATGGAGGATTGGTAGCTGTTATTATAGGCAAATTCAGCTAAGTGAAAATAATCTTCCCACTTTGACGGTCTATCCATCACATACATCCTCAGCATTTCCTCCAAAATTTGTTTTGTTCTTTCCGTTTGACCATCTGTCTGAGGGTGCTAAGCAGTACTAAAATTCAATTTAGTACCCATCCCTCCAAATAGTCCTTTCCAAAAAGCTGCTGTAAAATTAGCATCTCGATCAGAAACAATTACCTTTGGAACCCCATGGAGTCTTACTACCTCCTTCAGAAACACATTCGCTACTTGAGTTGTCCCAAAGGTAGATTTCACTGGTATAAAATGTGCAGCTTTTGTTAAAGTGTCCACTACCACCATTACTGAATCATGTTGATGTTGGGGTTTAGGTAATCCTGTTATGAAATCCATGGAAACGGTGTCCCACTTCCATTCTGCAATCGGTAAAGGGTTTAAAAGACCCGTCGGGTGCTGATGCTCAACTTTGACTAGTTGACATTCCATGCATCTACTTAATTATTCTGCTACATCTCTCTTCATTCCTGGCCAGAATAACTTCTTTTCCAGGGCTGTTAACATTTTATGATATCCTGGATGTCATGCATATGGCTGTTTGTGATATTCATCCAAAATTTCTCTTTTCAAGGACTCCACATTTGGAATGTAAAATCTGTCCTTATAGCAGATCAGCCCCTTTTGGTTTTGAGTGAAATCAGTTTTCTCCTTTTTCTGAATTTTTCCCAGGAGTGTTTCATAATTTGGATCTTGGGTTGCTGCCTTTTCCACCAACTCTTCCACATTGATCTGAGCACTACTTCCAATGTTATTGATATTCTGACAAGCATTTCTACTCAATGCATCAACAATTTTATTTTCTTTCCCTATGATATGTTTTATGTCCATATCAAATTCACTTAGAAAAGACAGCCATTTGGCTTGTCTAGCATTCAAATCAGTTTGGGAAAAGAAATATTTGAGACTAATATGATCAGTCATCAACGTAAATTTCTTTCCAAGGAGATAGTGTCGCCACATTTTCAAAGCATGGATAACAACAGCTAATTCTAAATCATAAGCACTATAATTCTGTTCATGTATCTTCAATTTCCTAGATTCATATGCAATCACTGAATTCTACTGCAACAAAACTCCTCCCAACCCCTCTCTACAGGCATCTGTACACACGACAAATTCTTTGTCAGGATCTACAATCTTCAGTATGGGGACTATAGGAAGTTTCATTTTTAATTGGTCAAATTTTTTTTGGCATTTTTCAATCCACTCAAATTTGACACCTTTCCTTTGTAATGATGTGATGGGATGTGCTATGGCAGAAAACCTCTGCACAAATCTGCGATAATAGCCGGCCATCCCCATGAATGATCTCACTGCTGAAACATCCGTTGGGACATGCCATTCCTTTATAGCCTTTATCTTCTTCGGGTCAACAGCAAGGCCTTGTTCAGAAATAATATGACCCAAATATTGGATCTTATATTTATAAAATTCACATTTGCTAAACTTGGCATATAGCTGATTTTCTTTTAGAGTTTGCAATACTATCCTCAGGTGTTCTTTATGTTCCTCCTCACTTTTTGAGTAGACCAAGATATCATCTATGAACACAAGGAAAAATTTATCCAAGTACTTGTTTAACACACTGTTCATTAGACACATAAATGTGGCAGGGGCATTTGTCAATCCAAAAGGTAGGACTACAAATTCGTAGTGACCATACTTGGTTCGAAAGGCTATTTTGCTGATGTCTTCTTCCTTGATTCTGAGCTGGTGATAACCAGTTCTTAAGTCAATCTTCGAAAAAACTGAAGCTCCTCTCACTTGATCAAAAAGATCATCAATTCGAGGCAAAGGGTATCTATTTTTAATGGTCAACTTGTTCAGTTGGCGATAATCAATGCACATCTGAAAAGTGCCATCTTTCTTTTTCATGAACAGCACCAGTGCTCCCCAGGGAGACACACTCGGTCTGATATACACTTTATCTAACATTTCTTGCAATTGCATTTTCAGTTCCATAAGTTTAGGGGGACTCATTCGGTAGGGGGCTCGGGAAACAGGTACTGCTCCCGTCACTAGATCGATTGAAAAATCAATCTCTCTTTTGGGGGGGAGATGAGGGATCTCATCTGGAAAAACTTCCTTAAATTCCCTTATTACTGGTAATACATCCAGAAAATTTTCTTCCGTTTCCTGTTGCATGTCCTCCACATGGACTGCATAAACCTGATACCCTTTCCTAGCTGTTCTTTTTAATTGCAGTGCTGATGTTTGTCTTACAGAGATAGGCTTTGGTCTTCCCTTGAGAGTAAAAGGTTTCCCTTCCTCATCTACATAATGCAAAGTCTTATCCCAACAATTCATCAAAGCTTTCTTCCTTTCTAGCCAGTCCATTCCTATCAGTAGGTCATATGAACCTAAGGGCAGGATGTTCAAATTTACTTCTGTTTGGAAATCATTCAATTTGATTCCTGTTCGGGGCAGTTTATGTGTTACCTTTCTCTTAGTTCCCGTGGCTAGCTGTACCAACCATGAATGCTGAAATTTTTCATCTTTTAGGTTACATTTTTCTACTATTTTTGGACTAATGTAACTCAAAGAAGCACCCGGATCAATCAGAACAGTAACAGCTAGGTTAGAAATCTTACCCTCTATTTCCACCATGGTAGCTTGATGTTCTTCTTGTCGATTTTCCAAGGCTGCACTGATATTTGGTATATTTCTGGCTATGTCATTTACTGTAGTGGCTTCTCGATCTCTCATAATCATCTGAATTTTTCGATGAGGACAATCCCTCAGAAGATGGGGTTCTCCCCAGCCCCAACATTTCAAGGGTTCCTTCATTCTGACTGTCCCTTCCTTTTTAATGTCTCCATCTATCTGTTTAGAAGCCACTTGGGACTGAGCCATTTGACTTTCTTTGGGTTTATTAAACTTTTTCCGCTGATGATCTCTGCCAAAATTCTTCAAATAGGCTGGTTTTTGCTTCATCCCTTTGAACTCATTCTTATTTACCCAGCTTTTCCCTTGTTCAGTTTTTCCTTTGAACTGTTGGTAACATAATCTGGCTTTTCTAACAGCTTCGTCCATTATTTTTGGGTTGTCAAACTCAATTTTCTCTTTGTATACAGCAGGCAAACAATTCAGAAACCTTTGTACTTTTTCCTTTTCTTCCCTTATGTAGGGTACATATCTTAGCAGATTGGCAAACTTAGTAACAAACTCATCGATAGTGAGCTGTCCCAGTCTAAGTTCATGGAATTCCTTTTCTTTGTCATCATAGTAACGCTCATTCAAGTAGCGATTTTTGAATTTAACCTAGAAATCTTCCCAAGTAACTGTCTTTTCATAAATGGCATGCACCATCTTTGTCTCCTCCCACCACAAGGTAGCCTTACCTTGTAGCTGGTAGACAGCTAATCTGGCCTTCAGATTGCTTTCATATTCATAAACCTGGAAATAATTAATCATATTCAACAACTAGGCTTCAGCATCTTCCTCCTTCTCCCCATCATAGGAGGGAGGTTTGATTTTCCGGAATTCCCCTTGTAATTCCTTTTTCTGCTTATTCTGATGCCTAATAGCATCTTCCTCATCAGATTCATCAGTTTTCCTCTTTCCGGAACCTTCACCTTCCTGGCTGTTCCGTGAAGTTAATTCCCTGATGAGCTTTTCCTGCTCCTCACTGGCTAATGAAAATATGTCATTCTGGCTTTTTATCTCAGCCAATTCTTGTTGCAATTCCTACAACATAGCCATCATGGGCGCATTAGGATCTGGTGCATTATTCTCATCACGCAGATCAACATAAATTTTGCCACCTTCTTCCATTCTAGCACCCCACTGTACACTACATAGCACAGATCAGTGAAAAAAAAAAAAAAAAAAAAATTGTCACAGAAATAATTTTATACAGTGAGCACACAGCAACAGTGAGCACAATGTCACCAACCCAGTTTTATAACTTGGGCTCTGATACCATTTGTCACACCTCCCATTTACACAAAAAAAAAAAAACTCTAAGCATTTTAGGCTTTTAAGCATAGGTTTACCATGAAATCCTAACTCTCTAATCATGATTCTTTTCATCATAATATCATAACCCCAAGAACTCTCTATTAACTTTCTCTTGTCTTATGTTATTATAACTCCAAGTATGGAATGAAATTATATCATTTTATTTTCTATAAAGGTCACATATATCACCTATATTTAACCTTTACTTGGATGTTTATTGGCTCTTGGCCTTACGGTCCTTTCGCATACATTATATATGATGGGTTTGAAATTTGTTATGCCTACTAGCATTCTCGACCCTTTGTAAATCTACATATCCACGATTTTCCCAATACGTATATGTATACCCCTTTGATAGTGATTACAATTAATTTCAATGTGCATATTATTATATGACTGACTCTTCTTATACGTTTGGCAGTCAGATGAGGTGGCATTCATACTTTATTTCACATCTGCATTGATATGACAGCATATCCCTGTACATGAGATTTTTAATGTGCAACTTGATTTCGCTATCGATTTACACGCAAAGCGTGTAGTTAAAATCGACTTGAGGTGCTGTGTTCATGGCGACGGGGTAAGTCTTCTCCATGTCGGATTTTATGATACGTATGGTTGCGTTGAATGGTTTATACTGGTTTCTGTCCCATTCTTTCGTTCACGTGGTAGATCCATGTCGATATGGTATTACCAGCCGGGCTTACTCGGCGTAAATGGCGCTCTTCTGTATGCAACCATGACGCATGAAATTTATTTCGGATCTTGGCGTCATTAGTGTGTATGTGATTGGTTTAATTGCACTCGCCAACCTTTGATCCGTGGCTCTTCTCTTGTGATGATGCCAAGTGGACGATGGCGATCATTTCGCATTAGGTTTTCTGGGTCTGTTGAATAATTATATAAGCCTTTGTTATTGTGCAGGGGTAGTTTTCCATGTTCATCATTTGTTTGTGTATCTCTTCGTCTGCCAGGTCCTTACTCTTCAGAGGGTTTACTGACCTCAGTTCACGAAGGAGAATTCTAGCGTGCCTACTCCACTGCGACGCTACTGGGTAATCATTTTTACCTTCATTTTTTTTTTTCATTTCGCTTTAGAGATCAGGCTCGTCACTCAGAACTTGCCATACCTTGAATCTAAGGGAGTCTGCGACCGTGAATAGGATGAATGCGTTTCGTTCTGGGGTTTTGGTTATACCCTCTGTGCAAATTTTTTGTTGTATTCCATTTCCGATTCATTGTCGACTTTGTTCCTCTATCGATTTCATTGAATTAATTGATTTTGTTATTAATGTGTAGCGTTGCAATCTACTTGCTTCGCTTCGCTTCAGGAGAACGACCGCCATTCAGTCAGACATTGTGAGGTTCGATTTTCCTCCTATCTGTACCTATATGTTTATTCCTTCTATTATTACCCTATAGAGTTTCAATTTAATCGATACTCTGTTTACAATGTTTGAATTTCAGAGAGCTCGTCGGAGCCGAGATTCTTGGTTCCTAGGTAACGCCTCGTTTTTATGAGCATTTTCTCAATTCGAACGTTTTCCTAGAAACGGTGCTATTAACTAATTTCCGTCTTGAATTGTTTTGTTTTCCACAGGTAATGAAGATTCCTTTCATATGTCTTGAACGCAGTCATGATACCTTCCATTATTATGGATGTTAACATCATCTTCCTTGACGTTTCAGGTCGGTATGCCGGTGGAAATACTACTACTCTCTCGTTGAGTTGTTTCGTATGATGTAGAATCATTCCTCTCTTATTATTTTACACAGTGTTCATTGAGGAACGAGACTCTGTCAGAGTCAGAATGTTAATATGTTTCGTTCATATGTTGGCGCTATTTTAAATTTGTTTTTATTGGAATAAGGGTTTCGGTCCTTAGACCCTAGCCTTAGAGGCTCAGACTATTATAGCATGTATTGTGACTTTTATACATATATATATTCCCTATTTTCTTATGTTGACCTCGTTATACCGACGCTACAGCTTAACTTTATATGGACTGTCTCCTGCTACCTCGCATGGAGTGATTCGTGTATATGATTTAACACAATGGAATTAATCCTTGTTTAATTTGCTTATCATAGCAGTGAATGTATCTTATGTAATTCTCTGTAGGACTAATGTTGTTCAATGTGTACCAGACTCCTCAGTTATTTATGTTCTGCATGACTCTTATAATAGACTCTCAGAATTTCTGGGGAGTCATATTTCAATTTAACTTCTCTTTTGATGTAGCTATTAATTTTTTTCTGTAGCTGGATGCCTCTACACTGTTACTAGTATCATGGCTAACAATCTCCCTCTACTCACGTTTACACTGAAAATATTTTACTAATTTCTGTCTATACATATAATTGCATGCATAGATTTGTGTGTCCATTCTCATTCATACATATAATTAATGTGTATGAAATACCAGGACTATATTATCGTAGGTTTCTATATTCTTCTTGTTTTCCATGTTGTATATTACTAGTTGGATCTTCTTTCCATTTTCTTATAGCTATTCACATCTCTGGCATACATAGATCTCTGGTTCTAGGTATTCTTGCAGAGCTAGTCATATTTTTGAGATTTGTTCCCTTGCTACTTAATTACTTGTTACAGCATTAAGGTTTTCTATTCTTCTATTTCATCTTGGTCAAGGGAAGCAGTAGTTACATTAACTGTTAATGTGTATACTGTTGAAAATAGTACAAATCTCTGCTCTTTACTCAATAATTACTAAATCATTAATTCTGCACTCTATGTATTTACTTTCTCACTGCTCCATTTTTCACAGAAACGGATTAAAGTTACAAATTTGTGCTTCATAAGATATTAGAAATTCCCAAATTTTACCTTAGGGATTTGTTTATAGACTTTAGAGAAATTCTCTTTTATTTATCTATTCATGTTCAGAATTATGTGCTAATATAACAGAAGAAATTCACAATACTATGTGTAGAGACTATGTATCCTCATATTTAAACCAACCTTGGTTTAGACTTTATGTTGGATTCTACTTTACATAATTTTTCTCTACAACCATACAGAATTATCAAGTGACTACCTTATGATTAATTCTGTTAAATGTAGAAATAATAAATCTAATACCCTATAAATCAATTTTTTTTTTATATGTAGCCAATTCATACCATAGTAAGTAGAAATACAATTTAACTTAGAAACATACCACTCATGCAGTCGACCAACCTCTCAACCTTAGAGTCCTTCTGTCTCCCAGAACTCACCCCCGAGCTGAGATCACCTCCTAGAACAAACCAACCACTAATCTGTTTAGGAGCAGCTTATTTAAGCTATTTTTCCCAAAGCCTGTTTCTAATTCTACGTCCAGAATATCAAGATGCTTTTCTTCCTGTTTGCCTAGGCTTCCAATTTTTGGGATTATTTAAAGCTGTTTTTATGCTTTCCTCAGCTTTTCCAGCTTTTTACCTCTTCCCAACTACTTTCCGCATCATTGGGGAAATTTAGATTCTTCCTCAAAAATCTAAATTAGAATAATTTCTTTCAAGGATTTTTTGAAAGATTATTGGGAATTGTTGCCTTATCCATCCTCATGGATTTAGCAAGTGATCTCATAAATCTCATTTTGGTCAATCTGCACACAATCATTTTATTCATTTCCTCAAATTAAATATTTAATTACATTCACCAAATACTTATCCTTTGGGGTCCACTCCCCTTAGGACTAAAGTTCAAATGTCCAGTTTTTGAAATTTAAACACATAAATTAGGGGTGTTACAGTGAACTTGTAAGTGTAGCCAGGAACCCTAGGCTTTTGCCTTATTGAATAAGTAGTATAATATCCACTTGATCAAACTTCCTAAAGTATAGAATCATATTTTCATATAAATTCTCATATATGGAGTAACCATTACCTTCAAGCCAACAAAGTGATATCCAATCTTCCTTTACCTTACCTCTGAATCCATGTTGAGAAATTAATGAAAGTAGACTTAGGGTTTTATTACTCTTTCTTGATAAATACTTATGAGTTATGTTGGCTTATTTTAATTCTTTTTTATTCTATATTTCATCAAGAAAGGATAAAATTTTGCACGTTGAATATAACAATACAAGAGACATAATATGTAAGCGCTCTTCCATGGAAAAACCCTTATCTGGTGGAAAACCCAACCAAAATCTCTTCCTTCAATAGTTTTCTTGAGACAATCCAAGACTCTTCAACCTAGACATAGACTTCCTCTAACCACCAAGTCATCCATTCCTTCATGTAGCTTCGATCTAGACCTTCAACCTTGTAGCAAAAATCTTCAATCTATGCATGAGAAACTACATTGACCTATGCAACAACAAAACTTATACCTATGCAGAACTTCGACCTAAACTTCGACCTATCATGACCACTTCGATACATTGAGCACTTTGACCCCAACAACTTTGACCTATTGAAACTGCATAATTTTTACCCTACAACTCCAGCAACTTCAATCCTGCAACTGCCCAAAAAATTCGTAGAGAGAGAAAGAGGGATAAACTAGACCAAGAACTTCGATCCCACACTTCTCCTTTTCCTTCTTGCAATTCACACTTTTTCCTACACTACTTATTGTATTTCAAATATTGTTGAGTTGATGAGAAAACAGATCGAACTGCACTTGTATATATAGGCCTCTTATGGGTTTAATTATTCCCTTCTATGCCAAATTCATTAGGAGAGGGCCAACTTGGTGTGGAGGTGACAAAATTCATCTTTGACTTACAAATAATTCTTTTTACATGATTCAAAAACCCAAGAAGGGTTTTATAAAATGTACAATGACTCTAATGACTCAATATAAATCCTAGGAGTCCACAATGGGGAATTTTATAAATATGAGATGACGCAAGCATGAAACCCATGCTTTAATAAGTCATTGTAATAAAGTTGTCACTAAAGGACAAACTCAAAAAAATCAAGATGGATAATGGCGACAAAACACCACAGTAATTGACCCAGTTG
Organism: Pinus albicaulis; assembly: GCA_034641835.2. Classification (NCBI taxonomy): domain Eukaryota; kingdom Viridiplantae; phylum Streptophyta; class Pinopsida; order Pinales; family Pinaceae; genus Pinus; species Pinus albicaulis. The sequence continues at coordinate 945,139,487 of CM076573.1, forward strand.
AACCAATGTCGAGATGAGCTTGGAATTTTTTGTGTTACAGTTTTTGAAGATGTTCTATTTAGCCTAGCACTTCTAAGTCTTCCAAGAGATGGCACACCTACTACGATTTGGTTAATGGGAGTGATAAGCTACCAGAGTAGGAGTGATTGTGGTCCAACTTGGTGCAGGAAGAGATTAGGAGAAGCACAAGAGATGGAAACTCATCAAATCATGATGAGGAATATAATTGTGCCTTGGCTAGAAAGGAAAAGAAATGGAAAGGGAAGAATTCCCAATCTATAAGAGATCCTAGTCAAGAAGGCAAGAAGAAGGGCTTGTGGAAGATTAAATTTTTTCACCATCATGAGCTAGGACACTGTGCCATGAAGTGTTCACACAAGAAGGCCAATAAGAAGCCCTCAGGAGAAGCATAAAGTGAAGATATTGATTCACAATATTATTTTTATTTCACACTGATTTCTTGTATGGTGACATCGATGATGGATTCTATTTGGTACCTTGATAGTGTAGCCTCATTCCATATGACCAGAAACAAATAATTCTTCAATGACTTGGAGGGGAAGCACCTCCATATGCACATCAATATGGGATACGATGGAAGGAATAGTGCAACCAACATCGATACTATTACATTTATGAGAAAGTTTGGTTCTCATCTCACATAGTTTAAAATATGTCATTTATGTTCCTGGTTTGAAATATTAATTTAGTTTCAGTTGCTATGTTGGAAGACCGTGTCTATGATGTGATATTTAGCAAATAAAATACATTCCTTCGTAAAATATCCATGAGACAAGTGAAGAATATTAGGGTTCAGTTAAATAACCTATACAAATTGGATGTAGAATATTGTGTTTCTTTGACCATGAAAGAAGAGAAGGTTCAAAGCCGAAACATCGATGAACTATGACATATGCAACTTTTCCATTTTAAGCATGGTGCTTTGGATATCATGCAAAATATTTATATAGGAATTTCAAAGGGTTCACTTGAGCATCACGATACATGAAAAGGATGTACATTTGAGGAAGTAAACCAAAGCCACCTTTCATGATAAGGAATATCGAGCGAAAGTGATCCTTGAAAGAGTGCACTCAAATGTGTGTGGATTGTTCTCGACAGCCTCCATTACCAATCATCGGTATTATGTAATTCTTGTATATGATTTATCATATAAGTCTTGGGATATTTTTCATGCAGAAGAAAGACTAGATATTATAAAAAAAAATTGAGTCCAGATCACTTATTGAGAAAGAAACATGTATGAAGGTGAAGGCTCTGAGGAGCAAAAATGGTTGAAATTATTTGTCGAATGAATTCAAGAACTTTTGTGCTTCAAAAGGCATTCGATGGGAATTGATAGCAACTCATAACCCACAATAGAATGGGTTTGCAGAAAGAAATAACATAAATATTGTGGGAGTTGCATGAGTGATGTTTCATGATTACAGCCTATCATTGCACTTGTGGGTTGAAGCATACAAAAAAGAAACATATTTTCATAGCATAATTCCTCATCGAATTGATGAGATGAGTACACCAGAGAAATAATTTTTAGGAAAGAAACTAGAAGTGGTCAAATTCAGTATTATTGGTTCATCAATTTATTTTCATACTACCAACAACAAAGTTTGGCATATTTGTGGGGTACATTGATACACCTCACAACTATTGGATGTACCTACCATCTCATAGGGTTGTAGGGGTTCATAGACATGTGGATTTCGATGAAGAAAAAGCCATGTTATGTTCCCTTCAGAGGGAGATTTATTTGCATGAAGTTGAGGAGATTTTATCTCCAAAGGAAGAAATAGAGGATGTTGTGTATCAACCACAAATAGAGGAGCAGTGAGTGGAAGCACCCACTCATGAAAACACATCGAGAGATGGAATGAAGTGCACCAGAGAGGAACAGTTTGATGCGTGATTCTAGAGATAATGTGGGAGAGCCCACATAATAGTGCAGGCATAGGAGGTCCCCATAGTGGTACACTAGCTACATGGCTCTTATGAGTGAAAGTGTAGAGACTAAGCATCCTTATTAGAGGAATAAGTGAAACAACTAGTATGGGTTGATGTCGTGGTGGAGGAATATGACTCCATTATCAGGAATAGTGCATGTTAAGTTTTCCCAAGACCAAATTTCAAATATGTTGTAGGATCTGGGTCGATCTAAAAGCTAAATCAAGCACCATATGGGAGTGTTAAGAAACACAAGGCCATATTTTTGGCCAAGGATTTCTCTCAAGTGGAGGGAATGGTTTACAGGGAGATATTGTCTCCAGTAGCAAGGCAATATTCAATCATATCTATTCTAGAAATTTCAACATAGATGTGATGGAAGAGACATTAGATGGATGTGAAGACAACCTTCCTCAATGGAGTGATTTAGGAAGAGGTATACATAAAGAAACCTAAAGGATTTGAGACCTTTGATAGAGATTCACATGTGTGCAGACTCAAGTGAGAATTATATGGATTGAAACAAGTACCTTATGATTGGTACACCAGGGTCAACAACTATTTCACCAGGTTAGACTTAAAAAAATTTGAAGCAGATGCAAACCTTTACCATATTGGGGTTGAAGGTAAATTATTGATTATAGTGTTATACGTCGATGATTTAATTCTAACAGGTGATGAGAAGTTGATTAAATATCCCAAATAGGATTTTTCAATATATTTCGAGATGAAATACATGGCCCTCATGCATTATTTCCTTGGTTTAGAAATTTAGAAAGGAGATGGGGAATTATTTCTCTCTTAGGTAAAGTATGCCAACAAGATACTGAAGAAGTTTCACATGGAGAGAAGGAAACCCATGGAGAGTCCTCTATCAGAGAATTGGAGAAAGGAAGATGCTACTTCAGGCGAAATGGTAGAGGCTACCATTTACAGGAAGCTTGTGGGTTCACTTATGTACTTGGTGAGCACATGACCAGACATATGTTATGCAGTTAACCAGCTTAGTCAGACAATGGTTAAGCCAACCAAGATCTATTGGAAGGCAACCAAACATGTTTTGATATACCTATAAGGCACCACTAGGTTTGGTATTTGGTATAGAAAAACATATGGAGTGAAGCTTCAAGGATTTACAAATGCATATTCAACAGGGAGTTCATCAGAAATGAAGAGCACATCAGGGGGAATCTTCAGCATCAGGTCAACAGTAGTTTCCTGGTACAACATGAAGCAAAGATCATATGCACTTAGTTGAATGGAAGTAGAGTACATTGGTGCTATTTAAGAAGCTTGTGAGGCTATCTAGATCATGGAGATCCTTGTTGGATTATTTTTTCAACGGATGGATCCTACAGTAATTTACTATGACAATGAGAGTTTTATCAAACTCTTTGAAAATACATTCTTTTATGATCATTCCAAGTATTTTGACATATGGTACCACCATATCAGAGATTGTGTGTACAAGTAGATCATGATGTTAGTGTACATTCCTACATAGGAACAAGTTGCATACATGTTGACAAAGTAACTATGAAGAGGAAACTTAAATTTTCGTAGAGGTAGGATGAGGGTGTTTGATAATCCCTTTATTTTTTTGAGGGAGTGTTGAAAATGGAACTAAGAAATATTCTAATTTATTTTTCCCTTGAATTAAATTATAAGAAAATTGTAATTCCACATCACATGACAACTTGTACAAGTTAACTAAGATATTTTGGCTTAGTTGGTTCAGTTAATTTGAGTTGAGGGTCTAACTTGATACATGCAGAGTGGTTCATATTTTACAGGAGCCCTCGTTGAGTTTATTTTTACTTGTAATTAATTAATTCAGTTTATCGGATTTAAAGTCACTTTAACTAGTTCCAAGTGTTGGAGAAACTAGTGAGAGATCAAAGTGTGGAACTTGAGCTTGAACCCCAATCCGTGATCAATCCATTACCTAATAAATAAGCCATAAATAACTCATGCATGTGAGGTCTGAGAGTTACCTAGTTGAGGTTAGAGTTCAAGGGAACTGTACTATCAGTTGTATAATCATACAAAATTGTACAAGTGGTGCATGCAGTCAAAGGAAGGTCCTTGATGTATTTTGTATTTATGGATGGGTATTTCCCTAATTAATTGGGGCTACTTACCCAAGGAAGAAATGCATGGAATTATGGACTTCTGCAAGCCAAAATTTGGCTAATTATTGGCTTAGGAGTGTCTAAGAAGTACCGAGATAGATATATATAGTGCAGAGGTTTCTCAGGCTTGAGAAAATAATTGTAATCTTCTCATATTTTCTGATTAATGCAATATACAGATAGATGGGTTTTTAGTTGTTCCTTTCCCCAGGAAATCATTGTGTAATGTGTTGATTGAATTATTTCTCCTATATGCTTCATGATTTCACAATCTTTTATTGTTTCCGCAATTGGTAGAGTAGATTCAGGTCTATTGTTTTACCAAATTACACTTAGCAGCTTGAATCTACAAGGAATTTCTACACAACGTCAGATTGTGAAAACCATGGCCAGCCATGGTCCTACATCAAATTGTGAGAAATATTGTCTCAATATTAAAATCAACAATGGTCAACCAGGGTCACCATGTTTATTAATAATTAGAAATAAAAAAATTAAAAAATTATTATAATAATTTTAAAATTATCATTGTTATTATGATTGTTAAAACTATCATTGTTATTAATAATAATAATTATTAAATAATTAATTTACATTAGATAATTTAAAATTAAATTATAATAAGCCACATTTCATATTAAATAATAATTAATATAAGTTTATAATTATTATTAATTATAATGATATTAATAACATTTTTATTATAAGTGTTGTTTTTGTAATATTATTTCTATTATTATATATTTAGCAATGGTACATAAAAAATGAAGCCCTTGTCTTATATCAACCACATTAATATTTTTAATGCTATTGTGCTAGTAAATATACATCTATATTAATATTTTAATAAATATAGATCTATTTTAAGGTGGTGCATCAAATCCTACTCCTACCGGCTTGGGAGGAGGAACTCCATTCCTAAATTGATTTTAAAAATGCAATATACTCATGACTAATGGAAAAATATACGTTTTATAAACTAAAACTAGTGATTATGAAAATCAAAGAAACTCCATTTAATGACATGGACACACATGAGTTGTTTGATTTCAACACTATTTTTTCCTTAAACATTTAATATCATTATTCACTGTAGAAAATACATAAAATTTAGTCACCCGAGCAAGATGCTGAATTATGGTCAGGGTACGTTTAATTAAACATGGGATTATATCATACAATTATAATATAATAATAATAATAAATGGTTTGAAAATGTATATACTTGAGGATGCTCCTCAATGATAGAGAATAGGACAACGAAACATAAAATTTAGTCACCCGAGCAAGATGCTGAATTATGGTCAGGGTACGTTTAATTAAACATGGGATTATATCATACAATTATAATATAATAATAATAATAAATGGTTTGAAAATGTATATACTTGAGGATGCTCCTCAATGATAGAGAATAGGACAACGAAAAAAAATGAGTTGGGAAAATAAGGATTCACCTTATTTTAGAGATTTTAGCATTCTTTGACCTCGAATGAATTACCATCAACAACCACTCCTTTCAAGGACTTCGCACCAGCTATATCTTTGGAAGATAACGGTTCAACTTTTAATTTCGTTGATAAATTTAAGCCCATCGAAGACTTGTCAACTTGAGTTGGCTTCAATGATATGTAAATTTTGTCTTTGAGATGGAGACTTATGAGATGAAAATCGATTATGCATACAAAGAGCACTTTGTAACTTGTGTAGAATATATGCAGGATGAGCTACAGTGGTTTTTTCTTGCGGTAATAATCCTAATGATGATGTTTCCAAACCAAAATCAAATGACCATTTCGTATAAAATTTCGAAGGCCAACTTGATTGATGTTCAATCGAAGAAAATAGTGGAGGGGAGAGGCCACAACCTCCTTGTCCTTGCAATCGCCTGTTGGGGCTATATAACTAGATAAGAGCAAGGGAAATTTCGTCAACCACCCCATTGATAGTGATTGTAAGGAATGAATTCCACAGAAAAATTATAAATTTTTTAATTCTAATTGACTAAATATACCATTACTAGAAACTATGAATAAACAAATGATTCATTTTGTGTGAAATAAAAATATAAAAAACCTATATGGGATTAGATGAATATTTTATTGTGATCATGGATATTAAATCAGATTTTGACTTGGACAACTAAGACAAGGTTAAAAACTTAAAATTTTAAGCACAACGGGAACAGAGTAAAACAATGAATGGAAACAACAAAGAAAAACTTTAGTTTATGTTTTCAAAAATACAAGAAAAAATACATTCACATAAAATATGTAGGTTGCAATTCCAGCACTAAGTAAAACTAAGAGTTCTTACTGAGATTTACACTTCCCTTGGAGTTGCAGAGTAATTCTCTATAAAACCCCATAGCTAAATAGTTTTACACCCACCACAAATTGCTCCACAATTTTCTCTTCAAAACTTCTCAGAATTGCATCTTCCACTTACATGTCTATTCAAAACATACATTTAAAAAAAAATCAATTTATGACATGTCAAAGTATTAAAATATATACAAAAAAATAGTTTTTTGAGCCTGCACATGTTGAGGAATACAAATAACAAGCGCAAAATCAAAGTAGGATCATACATTTTACCAACTTCGTATTAAATATTCTTTTGATTTTAATTAAATAATATGTTTTGGAATGGGGAATTTGTACTCCCGCTAAGAATTTATTTTAATTCATGTCTTTCGGCCCGCAAATAAAATTCATAATTTGCAATAAAAATATACTTGTTTGGTTTGATCGTGTACCATAAGTATGGTTGTTGTCACTTTAATATCTTTGGTGGTTGGGATTAATTTTCCAACACTCCCCCTTAATCAAAACTACCACCTTTGAAAATTCCCAAAGAGTCACATAAACAAATTTTTCATGTCCGAATGGTTTCGTGGAGATGTTTGCAAAATGTTCTTGTGACCTACACTACTACAACATAATTTCACCTTTGTTAATAAATTCTATAATAAAACTATATTTAGTTTCAATGTGCTTGCTCCTTTTGTGAAATGCATAATTATTGGATACGAAAATTGTGGAATTGTTGTCACAGAAAATAGTTGGTATTCCCTCTTGTTCATGGCATAAATCCCTCAATGTTCTTCTCATCGAAACTGCTTGACACATTGTTTTTATTGGAGTGATATATTCAGATATTTTTGTCGACAATGACACTATCAACTATTTCTTGGAGGCCTATGAAATGGCTCCTAAACATAAATGAAAAACATGTCTTGACATGCTCTTTCTATCATCAACACTTCATGTTGATTCAATGTTAGTGTAACCAACCATCCTAAAACCATTTGTTACGTTAAAAAAAATACCATACTCCTTCGTCCCATTGACATACCTTAAAATCCTTTTGGTTAGTTGCCAATATGTCTCCTCACGTGTCTCCATGAACCTTGACACTAAGCTTATTGCATACATTATATCGGCATAGTTGTTGTCAAATACATCCAGTTTCCCACAATACTCTTATATAATGTTGGATTGACATTGTTGATGCAATATCCTTTGCTCAACTTCAAACCCCATGACAATTTGAGGTGGTGTTGTTTTGATTTTCTACATATTAAATATCTCCAATATGTTTGCTACATACTTTCCTTGGGAAATAAAAATACCATTTTCTATTTTCATCACTTATATGCCAAAAATATGCTATAAAAACTTCAATTTTGTCATTTCAAAATCACTTTTCATGACTTCTTTGAAACTAGTAATGAGGAGATCATCACTCCATGTAAAAATAAAATCATCTACATATAAAAAGATAATAAGAAGCTTACTTCCACTTTCTTTGATGTAGAGACTCGACTCACCATCACATTTTTCAAATCCATTTTTCATCAAGTAAGCATATATTCTACTATAACATGCATGTGGTACTTGCTATAGTCCATAAAGAGATTTCCTCAATCTATGTACCTTGTCTCCTTGGCCTTAAATCTCATAACCAGATGGTTGCGCAACATATACTTCCTCTTTCTGAACTCAATTCTAGAACTTTGATTTTACGTCTGTTTGATACACTTTCCATTTATGTTGTGTGACAATTGAGAAAATTGTACACACTATTTCCATCCTCGTGACTAACACAAATTTCTCTGCATAATCTCTTCCATGTTGCTACTTGTATTTTGACAACTGTTGGGATGTATTAATCACTATTAAATGACTAAAACAATACACATAAATTATCAATCTAGCGACATGTTTAATTTCAATGACAGTTGCATTGTCTATGTCGATACACCCAACCAGAAGCAAATCCAAATAAAGGAAATTGTTGCTGAAGTAAATGCTGGAAAGAAATCACTCATGCATAAATAAAATTATCAACAAGGCTATGATCACACCTCAATTAATTTGTACCTAGCATGCCATACAAAAATTACTCAGCTGGTATCTCTGATCTCATATGTGTAACAACATATAAAACATTGGAATTGAAGAATATCTATTCACAGCTAAAACAACAACAACAACACTTCCACTGATACATAAATAAAATAGAAATATGTATCCATAGCTACCTTAACCGCTGCAATCCCTACTAAATATGAGGGCCCTTCCTCCCTAGCAGGGCGCAGGAAGAGAAATAACTTAACGAAAACTAAAGCAGATAACGCATGTAACAACAACACAATATTTATCTATTATGATGATTTGAAGTTACAAAGTCAAGTTGATGATCTCCTCTCCTCTGATTTGTGTTATTTAAATATAAAATATACAAAAGGGAAATTTCCAACCAAATGATTACAAAATATAAGAGATATTTCCACCATGATTCAACTGTAACAAGTTGAATCTCATTATTGCAATTGAGGAAATTTTGAAAATGGCCCAAAAAAAATTTTGCGAATATGTCCTTTGAAGAAACTTTTGTTTCTTCAAATGAAGACCGAATTTTGGAAAATTGCTCATTGACAAACTATTTTGGTTTTTTTTTTCACAAAACCCATGTCTTGGGTTTTCAATATTTGTCTTTGTTTACCTGAAATTTCCAACGCAAAACTGTCACTTGTTATTCCAATTTTTTTTTGAGTTGGAATATGCAATTATGAACTTGAAGATCGGATTTGCAATATGAAAGAGATATTGGAGGCTAAAATCATGAGTTATAACAAACCCTTTAAATAAACCATTATTTACAAAATAATTCATAATAATATTCAATTTATTAAAAATAAAGGAGAATAAATATTACTTATCCATAAGAGCATAAATAATTCTAAAATGGGATTAAATGATAAATTATGATAAATAATGTGATAAAAGAGTGATAGGAATGGCTGAAATATAAGTTAAGAAATGGTAATAAGAATGACAATTTAGCTTCCCAACATCTCCCTCAAACTGAACAGGTTTCATGTCCTCATGCAACCCAATGCCTCTGTATTAGCCAAGTTGTAATTCAAGTAAGCAACATGCGCACCTTAATTCATGATATTGATGAAATAAAATGGTTATTCCCTAAATGATTCCTTAAAATAATAGATTTTGAAATAATGGAGTTGTAAAAAATTTCATTTTCAATCAAATGTATATGAAGTTACAACAAAATATAATACATGTAAGAACAAAATTCATTAACCATTTTCTGAAAAATTACAAACCATATTTTTTTTGAAATATTGCAAGAAAATTTTTACTATATCAATTCCTCTTGAATCCGAAAATAGAATCTCTAAGGTGCAATGAAAGAAAAACAAATCAATATATCAGCAAAATGGTTGTAGGTAAATTTTTTTTTTTTTTTGAAACATAGAAACTCTTTCTCCCCCAAACTGGAAAATTAGCATGTCCTCATGCTATACTAGAAAACAAGTTGAGGTGGTTGATATGATCATTATTAAGATCTTTGCTTGGTGTATAAGAACATAAAATAAGAGAGATTTTGAGAAAGAATAAGGAGATTGTTGGATGGTAAAGAATATTAATGGCATGTTCATGATAATGAAAGTAACACTCTCCCAAACTAAAAGATTTTGTGTCTCTGAAAAATTGGAAGTGGTAAAGAAGGGGAAATAATGGTTTTAAAATATGGGTGAATAATGCTCGATGTTTTTTAATGACATTCTCCTAAACTTTTAATAAATCAAAAACTTATGATGTTTTACCTCATGTTTTACCTCCGTAAAAATTTGGAATGACATTTATGGACTGACATTTGTTGAAGCTGATGTAGGCTAAGATGATCCTGAAAGTGATGCGGAAGGTGGAAGCCGTGAAAGCTAAAAAAAGTAATCATAAATTGTAGTAGTGTTTCCTTCCACCAAACTAATTAGTTTCCTCGCCATCTATAAAACATCACATGAGTATCCTTAATCAGTAATTCATCACCTCAAATACCTCATTACCTATAAAAGTGACATAATCATATTGTGAATGGCATGGGATAATAATCGATAAGAAGAGAAAATATGCATTCCCTATACCCATAAGCTTTGGTTGTTATGAGTACAGAAATTATGCTTCTCAAGGTCTGTCCAATTACCTGGGATTCAAAATCAGAATTAGGCCTCTTTATTCCATGTCAAAATAGTATTGGTGTTGTTAAGCTATGAATAAATGGTGACTGATTGGGCAAAACAAAAATCTTTGGTTAAAGATGTGATACTTGTAGAATAAAGGAATGATGGATTAGATGATACACAATGGAAACTATCAAATTCTAAAAGTTTCATCCCTGACATATAAAGTAAATATTTATAACTCAGTAATAGATATAAACCATAACCACCATCATCTAAGAACTGATTAAATATTACCCCATGAACCATGAGTTCTGGAAAACCTTGTATATGAAACAGACAGCTTTATCAAAAGTTGGCTTTGAGAAAAAAAGTTAACCAAGTAGATTATAGTATTTAAATAACTTATGTATGATAGGCATAGCCAATGCTGCCAGTAGGCATCCATAGCCTTGACAGGGATGCCTTTTTAACCCATTAAGATGCTAGTGTCCCATCTATTAGAAATAAGTACATAGTTACAAAAATCCTTTCAATTTACATAGATGTCAACTAAAGGTCATTGTTCGGGCATGGTAAATAGTTAATAATAATGCCATTTACAGGAGCTCACAAAAGTGAAAAAGTCGGCTCGTTATGAGGCCTCTTGTCCTTCATTTTTATGACTGAAGGCCATTACCATGGCTTGGTGACCAGCAGTGGTAATGTCATTTTATTAGGACCTATGATCATGGTATTTCAGCTTGTGATGAGACCTCCTATCCTCTAGTTGACTATTTATGTTTATAACTCAACTATGTTTATTGTTAATCAATAAAACATTACTTAATATATGGGGTGGCAAGTCATCTCCTTAAGAGCTACGGATGGCATAAAAAGTTCTATAGTAACTATTTTCAACTTTGATTGTTTTTCTTCTCAAAAACTAATAACCTTCAAATGACTACTGATAAATATAATTTTCATTTTGAGATTGGGGTTGAAGAATAGTTCATTAGATAATGGCAAAAAGATCTAAATATAATTTTGTGGTCATCATCATAAATTCTACAAGTTCAGGGACTTGGCCCATTAGGAAACTTGAAATTTGGCATGATGAAATCATATTTGCATAGTTTTTCCTTAAAAATAAGATTATGTTGATAGATAAACAAAGATAAATTGACTACCCAGTCATTATGTCAAAGAGGGCATAGACCATTAAAATTATTTCCTGTTCACCAAAGACAAAAACAAATCAGAAAGACATTCATATGTTGAATTCAATGTCAAAATTGGCCAAAAACAATAGTTGTGTTGTGGTAACAACAACCATGACTTAGGTAATAACAGGGGAAGGGAAAAAAGAACAATGTTAAGAAGGTGACATGAAGGAGGATTAGTCACTTTACAAAATAATGAGGAATTAAGAGTGAATCATTCGTGACAAGACTTACCATAATAATCATCCTTATTACTAAATATGAGACCTCCCCCAAACTAAAGTATGTCTTTCATTAGTCATAGTTGGTCATGTCATAAGTAAAATACCAATGAAATCCACGAATTCGATCGAGGACATACCTGGCAACTTAACTTGGCAGAGTAACAACACTAGAGGAGTAGTAGAACCAAGTACTTAGAAAAATATCACCACGGAGTAACATCACCAAAGGAGTAACAACATCAGACACTTAGAAAATTTCCTCGAGTAACAGCACCAGATACTAGAAAATTTTTCAGAGTAACAGCATTGGAGAAGTAACAACAATGATGGAGTAACAGTAGTGACAGAGTAACATCACTGACTGTGTAACAACACTGACGGTGTAACAACAATGATGGTGAGCAGCAGTGTCGAACTCACAACAATAATGGAGTAATAGCACTGAAGGTATAACAACAGTGACAGAGTAACAACACTGATGATGTAACTTCAATGACAGAGTCACAACAATAATGGAGTAACAACACTGATGGTGTAACAACATCCAACACTTAGAATTGTTTTTTTGGAGTAACAACATCATGAAACTTAAGAACTCGCTTCTTTTATTTTCAGAACAAAAAAAATAAAAAATGTGACCTTGAAGTAAAGAATACCTAAAGCATAATAACATAAGATAAATCAGAAAATAAATGACTCTTTATTGAAAACCAATAAATAAATAACTTAATTTACAATGGTTATGATTTTTGTTGTAGCGATATTGTTTGTGAATGGTGAATGAATGGATAAATTCTTTTTTTCGGAAATGACTTGGATCTTCAAATGGAAATCAATTCCTCATTTCTAATGTTATAAATCCATTAAGTGATGAAAAGTATTAATGTTTTTTTCTCCGTGTGAGGAAACATCTTTGAAAATGTTGTCATTTCATTATCATTGTCTTCAAAAATCACTTGTTCATAAGTTGACCTCATTTATTCTCCTCGGAACTGCAAAAAAACGAGCATCTACCTGCAATAAAACATAAAATCATGGAAGAAGAGAGATGCACGAGCTCTCCTCATTGAATACATATGAAAAAAAATAACAAGTAGTTACTCTGTAAAACAAATCCATGGATATATAAAGAAAGAAAATTTATTACCTGCGGGGGAGTGGTGGCCAACCATACTAACCAACAGTTTTCATTCATAAATTTTTTGTTTTTCATTCAATTTGAGTGATTCCAAAGCCAAAAAAAAGTGAATTCAGTGATATGTCTCCAATAGAAACAGGTTTTAAAAATTACATGTAATGGTATGTTAAATCTTCTTAGAACAACCTGCATAACAGAGTCATTTTTTATTTTCCAGCACATACCAAAAGTTGATATTTTAAGAATAAAATTTTCATTTGATGACGGATTGAACTGATTCAAATTGGATATTTAATTATATTCATGTATTTATAACTAATCATAATAGTTTTTTATGGAAAGAAGAATTTATGGGTCAAATGTGCGAGTGAACATCCGGGAAAACATATTTTCAAGCATGTTGATTTACGATAAACAGTCAGTATGTAGTCATAACTTTCTCATAAAATATCTAAATAAAGTGATTCAAGTTGAATTTTAAACTATATTAATAGGGGAATATCCCATAGGAACAGGTTTCTAAAATCTAGTCATTTAGACCTCCAAAAATCGATTTTCCCAACTCTGTTCCTCAGCTGCCTACTAGACATCATTTCATTGTTTTGGTCATAAATTTTTTATTTCAAATCCAAATAAAGTGATTCAAATTGAGTTAGAAAATAGAAATAAAGGGTTATCTAGGATAGAAACAGGTCTTGAAAATATTTCCATTTGGTCCCTCAAAACATGACTATCTCGATTGTTTTTCCAGAATTTTCAACAAGCCCGCAAGCCATAAGATATGATAATAAAGGAATTTTTTCAAGAAGGTGATCAAAATGAATATGAATGTTTGTATAAATTTTATTTTCCAATATAACATATCTACATAAATAATAAATTCAAATATTGATCACCTATGTCAAATTTCACAGTATGTTGCAACAAAAATAACTATTTTTACATATAAAAAAATTATTTATTTATCTCTTTATTTATTCTATTTTCTATTCTACACTACTCTACCTTGAAAAATAAAATATACTTATGGATAAGAGTACCTCCAATGAAGCCATTTTTGAAATAAGGCTTCAAGTATCCACATACCCCTAATTAAAAGATGTATTCTAATAAGTACTAGGGTATGAGAGACTAACTTCCCTTTTAACAATGGTGCCAAGAATTGCTAAAGTATGGAGTGATGTTGCAAGCAAGCAACAGAGTGAAAACAATCTTCAATATAGTCTTTATTTTCCATAGTTGTTATATCGTGAAGTTCTTTGACTCAATTCTAGATTATGTTGATGCTTTGTTCCTTGACCTCATCCCATGATATTTGGGGGATTTTTAGAGTTGGGGGTGTTTGTGGATTTTTCTATCATCCTACTAGTACACATGAGCCCTATGTGTATCAATTCATCCTAAAAGTGCTTTAGCTTCTATATTAGTGAGCCCGCTCAAGCTCATTAGAGTGATGCGCAGGTTCTTACCTATCGTCTTATCACCTAACGACTGTATAACTAAAGAAACCCTAAAGAAACACCAAAAAATTCACACTTATAAGTGTCCCAGCAAGACATTGGTGAGCCCACTTAAGTTCATTAGAGCGATGCGTAGGTTCTTACCTCTCATATTACCGCCCAGAAATTGTGTCGCTGGAAACACACTAAAAAAACGTCCAAAAATTCACACTTTTAAGTGTCCCAACAAGACATTGTTGAGCTCACTCAAGTTCGTTAGAGTGCTGCACAGGTTCTTACCTGTCGTCTTACTGCCCAAAAATTGTGTCGTTGGAGACACAATAAAGAAACACACATATATTGCACCTCTAAGTGCCCCAGTGTAGCATTGGTGAGCCCACTCAAGTTCGTTAGAGTGCTGCGCAAGTTCTTACCTCTCGTCTTACTACCCGAAAATTGCAAACTGGGTACATTATATCTTCTAAGAAACAACTCTGGTTGATTGGATTGTCACTACCATCCCCGGTAATGACGCCAAAATGTTGGGTTGTATTAATCACTATTAAATAACTGAAACAATACACATAATTACAATCCAAGGACATCTTTTATTTCAATGATAGTTGCATTGTCTGTGCCGATACACCCAACCATCAACAAATCAAAATAAAGGAAATCATTGTTGAAGTAAATTCTGGAAATAAATCACTCATGCATAAATAAAATTATCTATAAGACTATTATCACACCTCAATTAATCTGTACCTAGCAAGCCACAAAACAGTTACCCAGCTGGTATCTCTGATCTCATATGTGTAACAACATATAAAACATTGGAATTGAAGCAGATCTATTCACAGCTAAAACAACAGCAGCAACACTTCCCCTAATACATAAACAAAATAGAAATATGTATACATAGCTACCTTAACCACTTCAATCCATGCTAAATAGGAGGGCCCTTCCTCCCTAGCAGGGCGTAGGAATAGAAATAACTTAACGGAAACTAAATTAGATAATGCATGTAACAGCAACACAATATTTATGTATTATGATGATTGAAAGTTACAAAGTCGAGATGATGATCTGATCTCCTCTGAATTTTGTTATTTAAATATAAAAGATACAAAAGGGAAATTTCCAAGCAACTCATTACAAAATCTAAAAGATCTCTTCACCATGATTTAGTTGTAACAAGTCGAATCTAATTATTACAATTAAGGAAATTTGGAAAACGGCCACAACAGAAAATCTACGAATATTTCCTTCGAAGAACCTTGTGTTTCTCCCAATGAAGAACGAATTTTGGAAAACTACTCAGTCACAAATTATTTTGGTCCCGTTCTACACAAAACCCATGTCTCCGATTTTGAATATTCATCTTCGTTGTCGTGAAATGTCCAATGCAAAACTATCACTTGTTATTCCAGCGAATTTCTGAGTTGGAATATTTAATTATGAACTTGAAGATCGGATTTTCAATCTGAAAGAGATATTGAAGGCTAAAATCGTGAGTTATAACAAATTCATTAAATAAACCATCATTTACAAAATAATTCATAATAATATTTAATTTATTCAAAATAAAGGAAAATAAATATTACTTATCCATAAGAGAATAAATAATTATAAAATGGGATTACATGATAAATTATGATAAATAATGTGATAAAAGAATGATAGTAAAGGATGAAATATATGTTAAGAAATGGTAATAAGAATGACAATTTAGTAGCCCAAAAACAACTAGCCTTGCTTTAGGCCTTTCAATATTTACTTAGGTGTTTCTCTTGGTATTATAGACACACTTCACTCCAATGACTTATTTTCCTTGCAGAAGTTCCATTAACTCCCATGTATCATTCTTTTCTATTGCTCCTATTTCTTCATCTATTGTTGTGATCCATTTTTCATTTTTGAATGCCTCCTCAAAATGGATTGGGTTATCTACATAAAAACATAATGCAAATAAGGAATTTATGCGTACACTACTATCAAATTCATTTTAATCATTAATTTCACTTAAATTTTGATTTTTTGTCTTAATATTCTTGCAAGATATGAACTTGACATGTCACTTGATGTTGTTATTGATGTAGATGACGTACTTTCTTACAGTGTGCTTGGAGTAGTACTTTCTTGACTTCGTGACACTATCCTATTAGTTTTTGATGGTGTCACTTGGTGACTATTTTTTTGAGCTTGAATACGATTAAGAGGAGTAATAACTGAGGAATTTATTGTTGTGGTCAATTCCTCTTTATATTCCTGTGGTATACATGTTTTCACATTAATTGTCTTATCTAAAATTCCATCCCATGCTTCCTCTTCTATAAAATTCATATCTTTGTTGATTATGACATTATTTTTTAATGCATTGTAGAGTTTGTATGCCTTGGATTCATCACTATATCTAGAAAATATGCATTTCTCCCCCTTCCTATCCAAATTCCTTAATTCATGTGCGACATGTGCATAAGCCATGCATCCAAACAATCTCATGCGAGTCACACTATGTTTTCTTCCACTCCATGCCTTTTCAAGAGACATATTCTTAATAATTTTGGTTGGACACCTATTAATGATATCTATTGTGCAAGTGAAAACTTTAGCCCAATATTCATTTGAAAAATTCTTTGCCTTCAACATACTCCTTTCCATTTCCATTATGGTCTTATTTTTTCTCTTTGCAACACAATTTTGTTGAGGTGTATATGTTGTTGCAAATTTCTTATCAACTCCATGCTCTCTGAAAAATCTTAGGAAGTCATCTGAGATGTATTTTCCACCTCTGCTAGCCTTCAAAAAATTGATGTAGTGTCTACATTTATTCTCAACAAGATATTTGTATTGGCAGAAATGCTCAAAATTTTCAATTTTATGTTTTAGGAAGAAGAATCATGTCTTCCTTGTGTAGTAATATATAAAATCCAATAAATAATTCCTACCACCAATTGATGGTTTCTGCATTGGTCCACATAAATCTCAATCGACAATATCCAAAGGTGTCTTTTCCATTATTGAAGCTTTTGTTGGGAATGTATCTTTATGTTGTTTTCCCAAGATCCATCCTTCACATAGTTTTTCAGGTTTTTCTCTGAGTGGAGACCCTTTTTCCATCCATTTCCTATGGAGAAAATTCAAGCCTTCAAAATTGATATGACCAAATCTCAAATGCCATAACCAGTTTTCATCTTCGACCTCTGCTTGAAAGTTTACTTGTGTGACAACAACAAATTTTCTTTAATCCTCTTCTGAATTCATTGAAATTTGTTCTTCCACACATAATTCCTCCAAATTTGGTTTTATATTTAAGGGAAACATTCAATTTATTTTCATTTGAACTTTTTCAATCAGCTTCCTACTTGGAGAATTATCCAAAATTGTACACTTTCCATTTTAAAAAAATACATTGTAGCCCTTTTGCATGAGCTATCCATATTTTATGAGATTATGAATTGAACCAGGGACAAAATAAACATTTGAAATGTACTTCTTCTACCCCTTATTTATTATAATGTTGACTCTTCCTTTTCCCATTAGAGACTTTGTTATCAGACCCTAATGTCACTTAATATTTCACACTTTCATCTATATTGGTAAACATTTATATTTTCCCTATCATGTGATTGCTACATCCTGAATCTAAAAACCATACATCGCTTTGCTTTTATTGTGCTTCATTACAAGATAAAAACATGCTATTTTGGTCTGATTTTCCTTTCTGAAATTTCACTTGATATCTTACATATATCATGTTGCTTCTTTCTACATTAATTTTTATAATGACCATAATTCTTATAGTAATGACATTGAACTTGAAATTTATCATACCTCTATCCTTGTGCTGGTGTTTTCATTGCGACAAACACTCTCCAAATTTTTTTCTATACTTGAATTTTTTAGCCTACTATGGATCTTGTGATCATTCGTTCTGTGGTCACTTCTTAAGCTGTCGAAGTCACTTGATCAAACATGTTTAGTTTGCAACGAGTTCATGAACACATTATTTCATGCAATATTGAACAATAATAACATAGTCCATCAATAAAGTGTCTTTGCAATTTTCAACCCATCTCCACAGTCAGTGCACACTGTCAGTCCCTCAATTTTGGTTGCGTTTTCACTTCTATTTTGGTGAGTTTTTCAAACTATCACTTTTTTTATACCTTCATTTTCACGAGCATCATTTTCATGCATTCAACTATTTCTTTTGCTTTATTTCACTTTAATTAGTGTCACTATCATGTTATCTTGGCTATGGCATGTGTCACCTTCAGTGTCATTCGCATATCACAAGTGTGGCTCCCCCTTTCCTTTTCATATAATAAATTTCATCTTTTGGCACATTAAGTGTCACACGATGTACATAAGATTGTGATTGTGGTTTCAAGAGGCTTGCATTGTGTAAACGATTCTATCTTACCATGTAAACCTCTGTTAAACTCATTTCCAAAGTTTCAAGCACTCTCAGACAAGTGTCATCGCAATCTTTGCAAACTGTATCGTTAGTGCGCACTTGTTGTAATTTTTCGCAAAGAGTACCGAAATTAAGGGAAGCATGTGTTAATGTGTTCCATATGATCTATTTTGTTTCATAAACTATCTAAGTGTGTGATCACAGTAAAATCCTATCACTATTTACTTCAATTTCACTCATCCCAGCAAATTAGCCTCATCTGGATTCCTCAACTACGCATTGCGCAGTTCCAACCCTCAAGTTACAACCCTTCCCTTTGACCCTATGGAATTTGTAATTCTTTCCTTCCAGTGCTCAAGCCCAAACCTTGGCCCCCATAATTGCATAATCCAGCCCTCCAGCCTGGCCTTAAATTCATATTATGCAGTCTCTGAGCTCAAGATCAATCCTTCATACATCAAGATATGTAATTACGCAATCACCAAGTATTCCCTGCCTCCTAGAACTACAGAATTTGCTGAAAGAGTGAAAAATTTATCAGTTTGGCTCACTGACTCCCAAAAATGCACAATTTCTCTCTCATATCTAGTCATTATTGTGCATTGCACAATCTCAAGGCTCAAGACTTAGCCTTAATATATTTAACTATGCAATTTTGCAATCACATAGGCTATTATGTCCTCCAGAATTGTGCAATGTGAAAAATAATCCTCAAGCCCTCAACCTCATTCCCTGAGCCCCCCAACTGTGTAATTTTTTTTCTTAGGCAAAGCTTGAACTACGCATTCCATAGTCTCAAGGCTCAATCCTAACCCTTTACTACTCGAGCTATGCAGATGCACAATCATTGAGCCTCTTTCCCAACTTGTCACCATGTTCCAGCTAAGTCAATGGATTAGTTTCCACCATCTTATACTAGAGGTTTATCGAATTTATGTTGTCTCATCTTGAGTGGATTACAGATGCACATACTCTATCATGTTATGGCAAGATGAAGAAGAAGGATATGTAGAAGGATGAAATGATAAAATATGCATATGGAACTGAAGATATAAGATGATCACCAGGCGAGAAGACGATGGAACACTAGATTACAACGGAAGATCAAAGATCAAGACGACATGAGGACTACATCTAATTCAAAATCCTTTAGAGGATGGATATGAAGAAAAAATCATATCTCTCATTAATATGAAGTGTGGAAAATATATTTTTGAAGAAAAAGCAGAAGAAAAATGTGACTCCACATTCCCATGTCATCATGAAGTCTATGTCATCAATATCATGTCATGTCATGTCATGAGCCATCATGTGCCACATCATTCGTCGATGATGTAATTCTATATTGGAAAATATAATGTGAATTGGAAGTGCAATATTAATCAATGTAATGTGAAGAGGCATGTAGGAAGTCGAAAAGTCATGAAAAGTCAAACATTCAGGGGTGCAGTCCAAGAGTCATAAGGGAGATGAAGGATCACCCCATTTATTATATATACACCCTCATTGTACATGAAAAATTATTTTTTAACCTTGGCTCCTCTGTCAAGGAATTAGAGTGACAAGCTAGTTCTTTTGAGGAGCAAGGAGTGGCTCCAATGCTCCACTATTGGAGCTAGTGGTATTCATTATATACATCTACCTTGGAAAATTTACTTAATATCTGAAGCCTTATGGATAGCATGTCCTTCATGCATAGATTATGAATATTTGTGAGACTATTCTATGAATGTTTGTAATTCGTGTTTGCTTTCATTTGTGCTAAATTAGTTGAATCATTTTAGTTATTTTGGTACTTATCATATTGAGAATATTTTTTAATGGTTATTATCGATGTCACATCCTTGTGGAATATTTTTCAAGATATTAGACAATTCTTTCCTATTTTGTTGGTTACAATGACTGTTGCATCTTTGGGGACTATTCCACTGTATGTTAAGTGAATTATTCTAGTTTATGTGTGTCTCTAATAGGCTTTTACTATTACCTATCTCTTATAGGCTCACTCCTCTCTCCCCTCCACAGTAAAATAACTTTGACACTCATACAACCGAACACTCACCAGGCACAACACCTTACTTTTTGAAGGCTCATTTGCAACCATTTGTCTTGCTCACAATAAAATCAAAGGAAGATCTATAAGAATATATGGTAATTGGTCTGATAGTGCAGATGGGGTTCCTATCCCAAAGAGTGTGAGGTCTAATTGGGACATTGTGGAGACCCCCTTGTTTGATCTATTTCCAGCACAATGAATAAAATGGCGCTAGAAGGAGGGCACAGATGAAAATTTATGCCTGTTGAGTTTATTTTGAACCTCTTATCTAAATTTGATCATCCTCAAATCATATTCCCGAGGTGCATTTCTAACATATCCCTTGGTAAACGTTTAATCCTCGATGAGCCTCTTTATAACCTGTCTCAATACAAGTTTGATGGTGAGGATGGAATATCTATAACTGAACACATTTATAGTTTTCTGAAGTTTCGTGAATGTTACAAAATTGATGATGAAAATTTTGTATTTATCGCTCTCTTCCTCACCCTTGAAGGTTGTGTTAATCAATGGTGTCATACCTTACCATCTGCTTCCATCCATTCTTTTCATCATTTCTTTAAGGAACTTCATCAAGCCTTTCATATGTATGACTACCGAGATGTTATTAAAATAAAATTAGTTAAGAATGAAGCCTAATGAATCAATTGAGGATTTCCCTAATCAATTCCTTCAACTTTGTCAGAACTTTCATGAAAAAGATGCAAATTATGATTCCTTGAAACAAAATTTTGATCATTTGGTTGATATCTCTTTGCATGGTGAATCCACACCACTTGATTTTTCTTTGTCCCCAACTCTTGTAAACTAAGAGACACGCCTAATTTTATAGAAGGAACTTATTATTCCTTTTGTTCCTTTTCCTCCTTTTTTGAGTTTTGATGTAGGTGCTTCCTTGCGATCATCGTGAAATTGGGAAATATGCACATCAAATCCTAATCCATCTTCTCATCCTCATTATTCTTTTCATGACTTAATACAATAGAGGAGATCCCGGGATGGCTCATGAAGCATATGACGAAAACCAATTTTTCTATTCCTCAAGATGGCATTAACACACATAAATCTAGTCATGAATCTAATTCAGATTTTTGTCATCCTCTATCATCTACATGTCATGACTCTTTGTGCTGTGATCTACTTGATCATTCCACTCCATCAACTAGTTTTTCACACTCTACTAATTTTCAATTTGTTCGTCCAAATTGTGACTTGATTGAAGATAGCCATATTACAATGGTAGAGCAACGGGAAGGTGAATATTCTTTCAATATTTCTCCTCTTTTTCAAAATAATCTTTCTGAAGATGGTTTATCCTCATTCTTGTATGATATTGAATCTATTAATCTAGGTATTGAATCAAATGAATGTTTTTTTTTAGATCCGTATTATTGGTAAACTATCATTCTAATGATGATGACTATGTTGATGTATGCCATGATCAATTCCCAAGTGTACTAGTTTATCTTTCGGTTTCTCATGAGAAGTTTAATTTGAAAGATTTAGATTTGGAATATATTTCGATCGAAGAAAATGCTCTTATTGAAACTTCCTCTTTGTCCCACCTTCCCTTGTTTTGTCCTATATTTGATGCATCTACATGCGATGAATATACTCCATGTTCTTCAAGTTCTTCATCACATGATCTCACTTCTCAATTCACACAACATAGTGAAATTTTCCATGATGGAAGAGAACATAATAATCCCATTGAGTATCCTTTCCATCCCATATCATCACGTGTTTTGCACGAATAAAATTATTCATATCATATTGCTCATAAAATTTCTCCATCTATAGATTTGTGAACAAAACAATGTTTTGGCTATAAAAATATGGTCATTGAAGTTATAAAATGTGATCTAATCAGTGATAGATATGACTGCCATCCGATTAATAGTTATCTCATCAAAATTAGTGAAAGTAGTTATCCTCGTACCATGCATTATTTAGTTCAATATTCACACTGTGATTTTACAGTCCTTGAAGGTTTCGGGAATTGCCAAGGAGTCGAGACACTTAAACTTTCGTTGATGGGTATGTAAGGATATCAAAACTTTGAGTTGACTCAAGTCTATTTTTATTCACAAAAATCTCCTTTCTGCATGGTTTCACTCAATATAAATTCTTTCTTGCAATATATTTGGCATTACGAGTATGATATTTCAAATTTTCAATATTCGATTCCTGACCAAATTCAAGTTTCTATTTCAGATGATTCACCTTCATGCAAATATCTTGCCTCAAAATCAGTTGTGGAATATGTATCTCTCATAGAATCATGTAATTTATAAGTTGATTATTATAAATATTATCTTTTGCCAAAGGAGTCATACCTTTCACACCCTTTTGAAAAGAATCAAATCTAGATGCTTCTTGTGAATATCCTGATGCTAATTTTTCTCTTCATATCACCTGAAATATTCTTCAACATCAGTGAATCCATGGATTGTTTAATGAATCAATTTTTCCTTCACTTATTTTACCCTGATTGTTTTCATGAGTTTGTTATACAAGAATTTTTTTTTACTTTTTTTGATGATCACGATGTTATTGCAGTGTGTAACCAGTCACAAGAAAATGGTTTTTTTATACTTGTCACATGAGGAAGATGATTATATTATCAAAATAATTTGTAAATATCTTCAAATTGATTTATCTTTGCATACTACAGAATGAGAATCTTATGATTTAATTAATAATACCATGACATTGGGATTATGTTTCTAATGATTGTCACTAAACTTAATATTTTCCGATCAACACTTCCAATGACAATCATTTTATATCCTTTGATTTTTATGGTTTAACATCTCACTATCTGGGTACTTTTCAAGAAGTTGAGAAGCTTCCACACTCACTGGCGGTTATATAAAGTCCTAACTGTCCTAACTTGTCTGCTGAATATGATCAGATATATTTCTCATCACAAGATTCTCATCCTAATACCATGATTTTAATTTAAAAATAATGTTTTCAAATACTTATGGTTTTTCAAGAGGATTTTCATGAATTTTATGATCCAATCACTCAATGGTTGGAGAAATCTTACCTAGAAAGATTTTTTGCAAATAAAAACTTTCGATCTTTCCTTGTGCTTGCTAAGGAGTTTGGTGTAGATGAGGAAACATTTTCCAAAAGCTTCCGAGATTTGTTGAATGATGTCTTTCATTGGAAAGGTAAGAATGTGAATATATAAAAGTAGTGGTTGTGACACATATTTCTACCCACGGGAAAGACCTTTATTTTTTTGTGCAAGTTATTCAAGATCTCATATTTTCTCTTGCACATTACTTTATATATGTTTTAATAGATCATATCATTCTCATTGTAGGCTTGGAAAAACTATGGTGGCTTCATTAAAAATTTCAATAGTCGTGACCTAAACCTTCTAGTTATTTAGGTTAGGAGTAGGAATGGTTGCATTCTAGTTCTCTTTAGTCTTTCTTTCCTTTTCTTTGTTCTGTCTTTAATCATGTTCGGTTTATCTTCCTTTATTCATGATTTGGTTTTGTTTCCTTGTTGTTTTGTGTCATTTCCTTTATGTTTTGTTGATAAGACTTTGCATGAAGTGCGTACTATTTTTCCTCTAAAAGACAATGTGGAAAAATAGAGAAGGACTTTGTGACACTGCAACATTTGGCTAAGTCTCTATCCTTCTTCCTTTTCTTTGTTACATCTTTTGTTCGATGATGTTTCGACAAATAATATGATCCTGGCACTAGCAAAACCTTGTGTAGAACCATGATCTCCATGTATATTCTAAAGATTTCATGCGTACACTTGGGTCCTTATGTTTCAATGCTTTCAAGCTGATCAAATCAAGTAGAGAAGGACAAGGGTAAAATCTAAATGAGAAAAAAAATATCAAAGGTATTATATCCGCTTCTTTGAAGGTAAAACCTTTCCTGCTCTCAATAATTTAGGATCCATCTTTTCCCCATGAAATAAATAAGTGTTGATGCACAATCCTATACAAATAAATAAATATAAGTGAAAGAAGGGAAAGGCTTCATGTGCAAAGAATTGAATCAACCAAATCTTTTGAGGTATTGTCCAGGATTACTGGCAACAGAGTAATGTTTGTGTTCCTGAAGTGACTCTAGCGGGGTACTTACTATCCAAGCCTGGTGGTAGTGGAGAAACAACAAAGATAAAAAATTATAATCTGAAAATATAAAGCTTGTGAAATTCATTACCCTATCCGGATTCAAAACATTGTGTGATCATTGATATTATGTTTTTGTTTAACCAAGTAAAGGAATGAAGGAGACTATGGTTATGCATATGGTAAGTGAGGAAGCCATGGTAATTTGAACAATTAATCAATACTCCCTGAAGAGCTAGAACCTGCGTGAAAGAATTGACCAAGGAAGAGAATTAGAGTTCTACAAGTGTGTCACCAAGTGTTGTTTTTGTGACAAACACCTTCCAAAAATTTGTCTGTACTTGATTTTTGGAGCCTACTGTGGATCTTGCGATTGGTTATTCCGTGGTCACTTCTTGATCGATCGAAGTCACTTGCTCACACATGCTCAGTTTGCAAGGAGTTCATGAACATATACTTCCACACAAGCTTAAAAAACAATAGAGAAATCTATCAAGACAATGTCCATGTAATTTTCAACCCATGTCAGTATTTAATGCACATTGTTAGTCCTTCACTTTTGGTTGTGTTTTCACTTCTATTCTGGTGAGTTTTTAAAATTGTCACTTTCGCACACCTTCATTTTTGCAAGCGTCCTTTTCATGCATTCTACTATCTCTTTTACTTTATTTCACTTTAATTGGTTTTTTTCCATGTTATATTTGTTATGGCATATGCCATTTTCATTGTTTTTCGCATATCATAAGTGTCACTCCCCCTTTTATCTTAATATATTAAATGTCATGCTTTGGCATATTAAGTGTCACATGATGTACATCAGCATTTTTTGGTGGTTTCAAGAGGTTTTCATTGTTTAAATGATTCGATCTTACCATGTAAACCTCTGTCACAATCATTTCCAATGTTTTAAGAACTATCAGACAAGTGTCGTCATGGTCATCACAAACTGTATCTTTAGTGTCGCACTTGTCGTAATTTGTCTCAAAGGTTGCCGTAATTAATGGAAGCATGTGTTCATGTGTTCTAGATGATCTATTTTGTGTCGTCAAGTGTATAAGTGTGTGATCAGATTCAAGTCCTATCACTTTTCACTTTAGTTTCACTCATCCCACACTTACTCAAATTTCAGAAATTTCCCAACAACTTAGCCTGATCATCAATTGTGCATTTCTTACTTCCAACCCTCAACCTACAACCCTAACCCTTGAAACTATGCAATGTGCAGTTCTTACCTACCAGAATTGTGCACTCTATAATTGCAGTGCTTAAGCCCCGAAGGCTTGGCCCCAGAGTTGCACTATCCAGACCTCCAACATAGCCTCAACTATGCATTGCACAGTATATGAGCTCAATCTCAGTACTTGAGCTCTTGATCTATGCAATTTCACAATTTCCAGGTCTTCCTTGCCTCCTAGAACTACACAATTGGTTTAAACAGTGAAAAAGCCTTCATCCTTGCTCAATGACTACCAAAAATGCACAATTTATTTATCCTTCCCAACCATTACTACACATTACGTAGTATCAAGGGTCAAACATCATCCCTATGCTCTTGAAATTTGAAATTGTACAATCACTTGTGATCCTCTTTCCTTCATAATTGTGCAATGGAAAAAAATAGTGCTCAAGCCCTTAGCCTGACTCCCTCAACTCCCCAACTCTGCAATATTTTTTTCCAGTACTAGCCTAAACTGCACATTTCATAGTCTCAAGACTCAAGCATAACACTTAACTTCCTTATTTTTTCAATTGCACAATCACTAAGCCTTTTCCCAATTTATCATCCAATTCTGGCTCATTTAGTGGATCAGTATGCACCATCTTAGAATAGGGGTTTATAGACTAATATAATCTTATCATAAGTGGGCTACAGATGTAGGTGCTCTATCATGCTATGGAAAGATGATGAAGAAGGATATGGAGAAGAAGGACATGCTAGAAGACACATATGGAGTTGAAGAGATAAGATGATCATCAGGGAAGAAGATGAAGGAACAGTAGATTACAAAAAAAGATCAAAGATCAAGACCACATGAGAACTCCATATGATTCACAACCCTTTGGAGAATGGATATGAAGAACAAATAATATCTCTCATGAGGATGAAGCATGACACATCTCTTAATGAAGACAAAACAACAAAAAAATATGACTTGACATTTCCATGTCATTATGTATTCTATGTCTTCAGTGTCATGTCATGTCGTGTCATGAGCCATCATGTGCCACATCATTTGTGGATGATGTAATTGTATATTGGAAAATACAATGTGAAGTGGAAGTCCAAGATTCATTAATGTAATGCATTAGAGGAAATTTCAGCCTAAAATTTTCCATGAAAATTCCATGTACATAATCTATAAACCAATCAAAATCCTTTAAGTTTGAAAAGAGGTACATGTAACTATTTTGGAGGGAAAATTAAAAAAACGAATTTTTTTTTTTAATTGTATTTTTGGCTTATCTCCTTATATGTTTACTCAAATTCTATGTGTAGACACTCATATGATGCGAAATTAAATTCCGCATAGAACGAGTACTCATTATGCATACTTTTGAGAAGACCCGCATTGATAAACATTGAAGATATATTAAAAAACATGTTAAACTCATTTTTTTAATGTATCTTCAATTTTTATCAATATAGGTCTTCTCAAAAGTATGCATGATGGGTATTCATTGGATGGAGAATTTAATTATACATCGAATAAGTGTTTACATTTGAAAGTGTAGTAAAATTATAAGGAGATAAGCCAAAAATACAATAAAAAAGTAGTTTTCTTATTTTCCCTCCAAAATTCACAGCTCTTATTTTATTATTTTCAAGATTGGATGGAGGGGGAGAGAGAGAAGAAGACTTATTGCAATAGAAGCATTGACTTCAATGTAAATGATGATTTCTAGTCTTATTTGATTGCTTTCACTAGATGCATTCATTTCATTATAGATGTTCATTTCTAATTGTATTTGATTGCTTGCACTAAATGCATTGATTTCAGTCTAGATGTTTATTTCCAATCATATTTGATTGCTTGCACTAGATGCATTGATTTCAGTGTACATGCTGATTTCTAATCCTATTTGATTGCTTGCATTAGATGCATTAATTTTAGTGTATATGTTGATTTGTAATGTCATTTGATTACTTGCATTATATGCATTGATTTCAGTCTAAATGTTATCTTCTACGCCTATTTGATTTCTTTCTTCACATGCATTAGATGTTGAAGCTGTAGACTAAAAAAAAATAAAAAAAAACAATTTATATCTAGTAATACCTAGAGGGACACTATTAAGAATTATTTGGTAGTAAATTTTTTTGATAATTTGATCCCTATATAGACATGATAGATCTAGTGTTAGATGGATCTAAGATGGTTCGAGTCGAAAGCAACAATGTCACATCTTTAGATTATCATTATTATGTATATGTTTGAGATTAACTTCAAAATTCACCTTATGTTTTCTTTACTTCGCATGACCATATCATTCTCTTATTTAATTATGTTTTCTTGTTTTCTTTGCTTTGCATGATCATACCATTCTCTTCTTTAATTTAGTGGGTGTTCAATGAATCTAAGCTGGTTAAAAGCAAAAAAAGACATAAATATATTGGAGATAAATCTCAAACTTTCATTTGTGTATATCATTAAGAATATTCTAAAATATTATATAGAGATTAAATGCCTACCATACACCTAATAATTATTAATAATTAAATTAACATTCTAAAAACTAAAAACTAAATTCTAAAAACTAAAAACTCTACTTAATAATTAAATTTAAATTCTAAAAACTAAATAAACATACCAATTACCATTATTAAAATATAAATTAAATTAAATTAAATTAAATATAATTACTAAATTTAGTATTTGATAAAATATTAAATTCATCTAAAAACTTTTGAAAATTAAAATATTTTTATAAAAAAAAACAACTCAAAAAGGCGGAAGTTCAAAATAAATAATTAAAATATAAATAAGATGAACATAATTAAAATCTAATTACTAAATTTACTATTTTACAAATAATTTAAATTCATCCAAAACTTTTGAAAAGCAAAATTTTTTTACTTGAAAAAAAACTACAACTCAAAAAGGCAGAAATTCATAATAAATTTATAAGTTATACTTGTGTTTTCCTTTCTCATTATTTAAGCCTTAAACTTGAAAAACCAAGGTAACTCGAATTTGAAAGTTGTTATTATCTCTCAACTATTACTCTTGATAAGTTACAAGGGACTTTTGTGATAAATACATCTAATATTGTATAAAGATATACATAATTTTTTTTTAAATTTTAAATAAGTATTTCATCTATATAACATTTTAAATAATATTTAAATAATAGTGATTGGATACGCCTTCAAACATTAAGTCACCTATTCAAAACTGAAATACAATTTCACACAATTTTAATATTTGTTCATTAAAATTTTATATTATTAATATTAAAATTATATCTTAAAAAGTAAATATATATATATGAATGACATAATTTTGTTGAAATACCTCATCCTTCATTATCCTGGCAAGTTTAAGGATCTTATCCTATTGTCTCACCAAACACATCTTTTATCTAATATAATGGTGTCCAAATTGAAAATCTTTCAGGTTTATCAGAACGTTTTATGCCCAATTAAATTTTATAGTCTTTAGCTCCACTCTGATTATGTTGTTATTGCTACATAATCTGTTACTACACCACTGCTAACTTTGTTTTTCTTTCAACTTGTCAGGCTCATAATTTTTCATTAATATTACGTATTCATAAACTATTCTTTAAGTCCACTCTTATTATGCTCTTATTGCTACATATTCTGTTATTACACCACTGCTCACTATGTTTTTCTTTCAACTTGTCAGGTTCATAAATGGTCATTAATATTACGTATTCATAAATTATCATTCACCTTACGTATATATAAATATACTTGTGTCATTCATACACTTCTTTCATTTAAATAAAATGATAACTTTTGTTATCTGTCACTATATTAAACTTTGCTTGTACACAATTTAGGATTTGTAGGTCTCATATTTTATTACCGATTCAACCTCCTCTCCGAATGTGAAAATGTGCTTAAACACGACACTTGTATGTGAAGATAAATAGTAATACTTTTCGTGTAGAATGGCTGTACAGTTTTTCTTTTTCTCCAAAATCACATTTTCTTTGTAGCGAATGACAACTTATAACATTCTGTGCACAATAAGTAGAATGCTCGGTCGACATCGTTTTCAGAGGCACATCCAGCTTTTATTTTTTTCTTTTAAGCAGCTAAAAAGACCAACATTCCAACTTCTGTGACCGAATTAACAGTTCGCGTACATCTGAATCTCAACATTAATTAAAATAAATGGCGAGATGAACACCTATGTATGTTATGCCAAATTATGAGGCCATCGCCTCTGTATTGGCCTTCTCCGGGCTTATTTATGAGGGGGATAGCCATTGGTTTTTTGCTTGCAGGTAGCAGAAAGATATAGTTGGTAAAGTTATTACCGAGATGACAACATTAATGGAACAGTAAATGTGGTCACTTGAATGAGCAGTTGATGCCAGAAGGTAATCAATTGCACATACTATTGAATCAATGCAACTGCAAATTGCCTGCATCGCCTCCCATTCTACCCCCTTCGTCATTTTCTGAATCCTTTAGCACGGGAACAGCATGCTATAAATTCCCTATGGGCAATCCACAGAGCCCAAACTGCTGGTGAATCACAAGGAAAACGTACAACCATTGCCTGCTCCCTCGGATTGCCGAGCTATAGGGGGTCCCTAGCACTCGCAGTGTATATGACATAAACAAATACAATTTGTCAGTGCTTTGGAAAATGCAAAGGCTACCTTTGTCCCCTGTCTGTGCTCACTGTGACTGAAGCTCAGCTGAGAACCCTTTCACCTCTACCTCCACGGCTCTTTCCTGACACCCTTCTGCTTCCTCCTCAGTTCTGTACTGGAGTTCCAACGGACACCTTCAAGCCCTTGCACTACCCTTACCTACTTACCCTTGCATACCCTAATTCACAGAATGCCTATTCGGTTCCCTGGGATTGCATTTTTCTTGCAAAACGAATATTGTTTTGAAACACAGATCGTCCAGTGGACTTGAAGGGAAAGATGGGCTTGCATTGAAGTTGGAGGAAAGCATGAGTTTCATGCCCTAATTGTACTACAGTCGACGTTTTAAAGCAATGATTATCGAAATTTGCACTGACTTTCTTGTAGTGTAAGGTCGGTCCCGTGTGTTTTGATTTCATGTTTTCTGACAGCATACACAAATTCAGGCTGGGTTCTTCCAATCTTTTTACATTGTTTTCATACGTTCCACTAGTATCTTTTGTACAGGGATAGCTTCATTACTCCATCTTCATAACTAACTAACTGAGAGATATTTGGCATTCACAACTTATTATAACAACTGGTTCTTTTGATGTAAAAACAGGTGTATTGTTTTTTCAGATTGCTTCTTCATCTGGTGGTTCTTGTATTCTGTCATTTTCTTGAGAAGCTTCACCATAAACACTCTCTCTCTCAGCTTCTAGATATTACTTTTCCAAAATAAAGAGAAGATGGTTGGAGAGGTAGAAGCACTTTTTGTAAGTTTTTTACACTGAATATTTTTGTGAGGCTTTGAACTCACTTGCAGACAATAGCTGTGTGCATTAGTTAGATTCAACTCAGTTTTATTTATATCTGAGTTTTAGTTTAACAGTTCTCAAGAAGTAAGCATTTGAATATGCAGGTACAAGGGAGGTCTAACAATCTAGCAGCTGCATCTGATCCTAGCTTGTTAATTCCCTCCCTCAGCATTAACATGATAGAATCTGGGGAGGATCAGGAAGCTACGGCCATGGGAGACATACTATGCGATATATTCAGTTCACATGAGTTCTCTCACGGGAATTTAGCTGCTAATTCCCCAGTACAGGACTTGTTTGGAATTTTGGATTTCTTAGATACTGACAATCATCAAGAGGCATCCAAATTTATTAGTCTCGTAGAAGAAGAAAGCAGTACATGTAACAAGAATGGCGATAACTTCGCCGGAGTGTCACACCTTCACGAATTACCTGTACTTGAGCAAGAATCCGAGCTAGAACCAGAGACTGACCACAACATTCTAAGTTTTTCCTTCTCAGCAAACCCCGGTCGCCATGGCTGTAACGTACCACAAAGCATAAATTCGACATCACTGAACTGTTCAGATTCAGTTTCATCGGAGATCAAAGACTCGCAGAAATTTACAAGCGCAGAAGATCATGCAGTGAAAAACCGGGTTAAGTCAGACTCATGCAAATCTCTTTTGCAGAAATCTAAGAGTTGTCAATTACGTTCACGCATTCATCCATCAGATTTCTCAGAGTCCGAAACAGATCAGGGCTTAGACAAACCAAAGCATAAGCGCCTCAAGACCTCGGCAACTGCAACTAGCGATCAGGGGGAAGGAGATGGCCAACAACGTATGACACATATAGCTGTGGAACGAAACAGGAGAAAGCAGATGAACGAGCATTTGGCTGTGTTACGTTCTCTCATGCCAGGCTTTTACGTGCAAAGAGTAATGTCTAAACCCTAACTCTATCCCTGAAGTTATATCTATTCAAGCCTAGAACTTTTACCATAACTTCACTGATTAAGCACACAAACTCTAGAAACTACCAATTTGTAGAAACTATCAATTTGTGTTTGCAATTTTCCAAGCACAACCATATGTGAGATGGGCATTAATGTTTTTTCTGATTTCTGAACCCTATCATTAAGATGAAAGACTAACAGCTCTACTGCCCCTCAGTGACTTTTGCTAATATCCCTGCAAATATTGTCTTCATTGAAATCTATGTCCAGCCAATGCCATGCTAATATAGCCTCCATTAGTATTTATGTCTCGCCAATGCCATGCGAGTGTCTTGACCACTTTGGCACATGTACTCACTCACTCAAGAGTGACCAATGAATCCCCATCTTGCAAATCTTTATCTGGGAAACTGTGAAAAGGGAATTTGTTTGTTCATGTAAAATACCTGTACATATCACTATTATTTTCCATGGATGGCTAATATCTCTACTGCTAATACCTTTATTAGAAATAAGTGTCATTTGCCGTGAATGCTTATTAATGATAATTATGAGGGAGTGGTGTCTTCTAATATAACATATAACAGTTGATTGATGTTAAAATGATTATAATGATTGATTGATCATAGGGAGCATAGTCCTACTTAATCTGCCTTCGCTTTCTCCTCATTTTTTCCCTAGTCAATCAATGTTATGTAGGTACCTAGTGTGAAACAACGGGCTAACAAACCTATGATGCGACGTGTTAAATTAGCTGAGCTAACATGCTGAAATCTCCAATAGGTGATATTTGTCATTGATGGCTACTTCATTATTATTATTTCTCACTACTTAACGAAACTTCGAGCGTGTGCTGGCATTAATTTGTGATATGGCATTCAGGGTGATCAGGCATCAATCATAGGTGGAGTTATCGAATTTATCAAGGAGCTACAGCAACTGTTGCAGTCATTGGAGTCCCAGAAGCAAAGGAAGGCATACTGCACAGAAGTACTAAGTCCTCGGCCTTGCTCTAGTCCGAGGCCACCAGTAAGCCCGAGGCCTTTGCCAGCTAGCCCTCGGACACCTCAGCCAGGCAATCCCTATCGCCCAAAAAATATCCAGTCCTTCATGCCCTGCACCAGCATTGACTCCAACTTTGAGACAGTAAAAGAGCTGGTTGCCAATTCAAAATCTGCTGTGGCAGACGTGGAAGTCAAGATCGCTGGCTCAAACGCTCTCCTGAAAACCCTATCACATAAGATACCCGGCCAAATACTGAAAATCGTTAGTGCCTTGGAGAATCTCTCCTTGGAAATTCTGCATCTAAACATCAGCACCATAGACGACACGGTTCTCAACTCTCTTACACTCAAGGTATTGAATCTACATAGCATTTTGGTTTTCTTTAATATTTTTCTGTTCAAAACAACTTCAATCAACAGAACTTTAGTTCCAATAAATATGTTCACAGTCCTTTTTATTTCTGCATCCTACAACCCTATAATGACAAGACAATTTCCACTAAGATGTGAACTTTATTTTCCATTTTTACAGTCTATGAAATATCTTGGGGGTTTGATCTTTTCTTAATATGAAATTACTTGTTGCTGCTGGTTGTGTAGATTGGAATTGAATGCAAGCTAAGTGTGGAGGAATTGGCTCAGGCAGTACAACGAACGTTTTCATGCTAACCCTCCAGTGGAGGCTGATTTATCTCGTTAATCTGTCTCCGTTGCTGCTATTAAGTTAAATCAAGTACTGTAACGTCTCCATTTTCATGAGGAGACACAGTGAAACTAACATTGACTTACTATCAGTCGGCATCTCATACATAGAGCCAGAGGCATGCATGGGAAACCTTCAACTTTTATCAATTGATTTAATGTTTTGCGGGGATACTTCCTGTGCTTGGGTGACATTTACATTTGGTTTTCTGTTTATGAATGTCCCATTCATCTATGCCATACTTGGGATTTAAATGCGCTCTATGACCAGGATTCTAAATGTTTGTACAAGCAAAGGATTAATGATCCAAGCCTACTATATTATGGTCTTAAATTATTGTCTTATCTGTAAAGAATGATGAGCTTCCTCAGATTATATGTTTTGTGTTGCGCCCAATATTTAGGTATTGTTATTGAGTTCCAGTGTGCCGATTGTAGTGATGATTGGAAAGAGACTTACGTAAGTCTTCTGGGCACTGGACAGGTTGAATTACTTTTATCAATTGATTGCTGAATCATGTATCTATGGGCATCTATCCTTAATTAAATCCATATTCCATATATTTTCATGGTTCCATAGATTTGGCCAAGTGGTCAAGCCAAAGGGAAGATGAACATGCTATTTTGCAATATGATGCAATGCTACTGAGCGTACACAAAACATTTATACATACAGATACTTCACCCTATCAAGCCTTGTTCGAGATGGGCAAATGTTCCTTCGGAACTGGTGTGGCACTATTATCTATGCTTGCTCACCGTAGAAAAAAACACAATCATATTTTACCTTGACAGAGAGATGATTTAGAATTTGATGAAAAAAATTCAAGAAATGCAATCAAGAATGTGTAAAAATTTCTTGACAGATATAACTAGAATGTCTAAAAATTTCTGCCAATTTTTTGGGAAATGGTGACTTATAACGGCTGGTGTGAAAGGGGCATTGTACCATTCCCGTCACTATGTTTAATCATATAGAACATTGGTTAAGTTGAAAGTCGCAAAGCTCTTTTGGGCTATTCACATTATAATATTTAACTATAAAGATCATCGTGTTGCGTTTAAGCTGGCAAAGGTTTATTTTTGGTTCATTCACCTTATTATTATGTTAAATCATATAGATCATTGTGTTATGCTTAAAGTCTCTTGATCTAATATTCATGTCACTGTAGTAGGTCCATGTCATTAATAAGAAAAGTTGTTTTATGAGATCATAATCAAGAGCCCGAGAGTTGTTTGACTGTATTCCATCATACTCCAAATTCCTATTTTTTTTAATTGTGGATGTTTTGTTTCTAAGAGCATGTTTACGCCGTCTACTCAGCCATTGCTCAACTCCATGTACAGTCACTTTTACGATCTTCCCTCATGCCAACAATTGATATTAGCCGTAATTTGTTTGGTTAATAAATGCATTGCTATAATTGTCCTAGGGAAATCTTCTTTAAATCTAAGATCCTTACACACATGGATTGTCCTGTCTTTACCGACACGTATGTCCCTTTGTTTTTATAAATAGGTATGGGTTTAGGAACCCCCATAATCAAGCGCACTACTTAAATGAAAAGTTGGCTTTAAGCAACATCCACTTTTGTGTTAAAGTTTGGCTTTAAGAAACTTCTATTTCTATTTCTATGATAATTATAATTATTATGTAATTTTAAGGTCACAATCAAATTGGTGTATGAGATCCTTTTTTGTGGGACAAGGGACTCATCTTTGTGCAGCGATTTGACTACTAAGTTTACAAAGACATACATACTCTACCTCCCTCTTAATTTGAATATGCAACTTCTTAGGAGGAAACACATGCTCTTAACCATTAGGCCCACTCAAGCTGCTTCCTATAAAAGTTGGTTGATCGAAAGCTTTTCCCGGATAAAATTTACATTTCCATGCATTTTAGTTTCATGTTTGATAATTATAATGTCTAACACATGCCATTTCTTTGTATGTCAAAGTAAAAATATCATGAAATTATTTGAAACAAAAAGTGTAGGTTTGAATCTCATATAAAGAACAATATGCCTCACTCAACACATTTTCTATGGCATTTGTAGTGTTAGATATATTGACTAAAATGATTTTTGAAATATTCTCCACATTCCATTTAATGTATATATCATTTGTCACAAGGACATTCATATAACAATTTAAATTTTGATACATGATAGAACCCAAACCTCCATTTTCCATTTGCTTTAGATTAGGAAGGGAAGATGACCTATGGTGGATGTATTCCTATGATGTTTTGGCACTAGCCATAGATTCTGAGATGGCTTCATCTAAAGGAAATAAAATTTCTAA
This sequence comes from Pinus albicaulis, assembly GCA_034641835.2. NCBI lineage: Eukaryota > Viridiplantae > Streptophyta > Pinopsida > Pinales > Pinaceae > Pinus > Pinus albicaulis. The sequence continues at coordinate 945,176,258 of CM076573.1, forward strand.
ATTTTACATGGAAAAGTGACATTTAGAGACACATGTGTGTGAATATATCCAATCAATTTACTCCATATAAGAATATATATTATTGATGTTTGTTACTGCCAATTGAATGGCTTGATATCCAATCTCAGTTATAAATAAATTCATAGACATCCTTGCATGTCCATTTTATTAAGCTATGACAAAAGGCTCTGATTAGATCCACAAATATTCAAAATTTGTTGTTCTAAAAGATGATTGTGTGGTTTCAATATCAACCGGTCATATCACATATGCGTGGACATAGTTAATGTAAGATATCATTAAGGGAAAGATTGAAGGTTCTAATTAGGGAAAGGTACATCCCAACACCTATATTTCTTATTAGTGAGTGGAACATTGTGTCCCAAAGAGGTAGCTATATATGGTCATGGTTTCAATATAAAATGGTAATAACACATATATATGAACATAGTTAATGTAAGATATCATTAGGGGAAGAATGAAATTTCCCATTACGGAAAGGAACATCCCAACACCTAGATTTTCCCAACTCCTTGTAGAATTATTAGTGACCGGAACATTATGTCTTGAAGGGAAGCCAAATATGGTTACAAAACAAAAAATAGTCCATATTAATTATCATCTCATCATGGGGAAAATGGATCACATGGAAGGCTAGAGACCAAAACAATCATAGCAAACATGAAACTATAATCGAAGAGAAGATTGTAATCTAACATAGAATCAACACTCTCTACTAGCTACATCCATATTCTTTCTCCCCTATTGAATGGAGAATAATGAAATAATTATAGGAGATCTAAAAGATGCCCCCAAAGGCATTTAGCACTATTGGTGATGGGACAATATTAACAAAGCCAATGGATTACCAACATGAAAATGACATAACACACATATAATAACCTTAATCCATTTTATTCTTGAAAATATTCATCATAAATGATAAAATATGAATCTAGAAATTCGTATGGTGGGGAAGATGGCCAAGATTGTTATGCTCAGAAGTTACTAACTAAGAATGATTGGAGTTAAAAGCACCAATTGTTGATAGTAAGTCCTTTTATTGAATGAGGTAGTTCTTGAGGATTTCCAAGGTATACATATCACAAGGAACATAGTCTAAAGTTTTGAATATGCTATATTTCTCAATATCCTTGACATTAGGATCATATTTCAGTGACTTCAATATTTTTTGTGAGACAACATCACCTCAATTGTAAATTCTCTATGTGTAGAGTGTTTGGAATTTTGAACATGGCTTCTTAATGTTCTTTAGCAATAGTCTCTCAAACATCATAATTATGAGCATGTGTCTAGGAAATGACACATCATTCACACATGCAAACATTAGAAACATTTCCCCTTTGTAGAGGGGAATATTGGTTCCCCCCTTGCAAATATTCATTTTTATGAGGAACTCAAACAACCATTTGTTTTCCTTGAGGATGAAATGGGTTAGTTAATATAGAATGTGACTAGTGGCATCTTTCTAGGCCAAAAATAATTATGATTCTTCCAACTTGAGGCATTGATGGATGATATGGTATTCCTTGCATGTTTGCAAGGAAATTTTACATTTTCCTTTTCCCTCTCCCCCCCACAAAAATTATTCTTATATGGATTAGTTCCTATAGCACCTTTCTTAGGTTCATTCTTTCCTTTCCTCTTGCTTGGTAGTTAACCTTAGTGTTAGATGTTTGGATTGTACGGATATTGAAGGGTAGATCAAAGGTGGAGGTAGAATTATAACCTTATGAATATTAAAGTGGGCATACATATATATTTATCATTTTACTTGTTACCTACTTAGTTGTAGCATTCTTTACAAAATTAATCATGTTTTCAATGAATGATACTTTCTTCTGTTTTGTGATTTCAATGTCTAAACATGTTTCATTTGGTCAGATCTCATAAAGAACGGTAGACTAGGGGTAAACCAATGTCAATTTTTGGGCTCTAAATATGGCCTCTTCCTCATTTATTATCCTAATAAAGAGAAATAATTTTCTACATAATGTGATAGGGATTTAAGGTGATACTCCATAACTACGCTCTAGGGATGTGGGATTTAATCATCGATCAGATTTTCCAACATACTTGGATATGGATATATATGTATGGCCTTTTATCACCTTAAGATATAAAAAAATTCCATCCCAAAATCATAATATACATGTAGTTGAAAGTGTTTTAGGACTATTAATGTAATATCATCGAGGTTATGAAATGAAGCTCAAAGTTTGATATACTGCTTTCCTATCACTCTAGTTAGCGTGCATTGGGAAATCCTAAGCCTAATGGAATAAACCACTAAATATTTTTATAAACACTATAGATGGAATTTCGTAACATGATTCACATCATAATTTATTGTTTTCCCCTAAAACTTATGGATTTATAATGGAAGCTTCATAGAAACTAGGGGTTAGTTCAAATTATATAAAACTAGGTGATTTTATGTTATACAAAATTATGATGATTTAATGTCACTATGAAATTAGTGTGGTTTGGTTCACTAAGTGAATCCAAATTCTCTGGATTTTCACAATAATTTGATTATTAATCCCAAAATAATTTCATGAAATAAAAGTAACATCAACTATAAATTTAATTTTTGCTCAAAATATACTATTTTGGAGTAACCTAGTTGAGACTTCGGCAAATGGAGGAAGCCCTATGATAATTCCGAAGAAGGAATTAATTCCCATGGGAAATATGGAAATTGAAAAATCTATTCTTCCTAATGAGAGAATAGGCATCGAGCTCTTTCCCCTTCTCAATGCAAGGGATAGGAAAATAGATAGTTTATCTCCCCACTTATATGTTAAAACTAGGGAAGATAAGAAACGTGATGGTTATAATATGAGGCATTCCCATCGACAATACCCGAAAAGAAAGGGCACTACCGCCATACAATCTAGAGGATTTTATCCCCATACCACTATTATGAGATCTTATAGAAGGCAATACATTTTTTCTTGATGCTCTATAAAGGAGCAAGAAATCGTTTATAGTAGGGACACTTGGTATGTGATGATTGACTCCTACAGTAAAAAAAAAAAGCTAATGTGGGGTTATGGGTTCCCTCTAAGTAGAAAATTTATGAAAAGTAATAGAAAAATGATCAAATTTAAATTAAAAAAAAAAGTGTTAGAAGAGTAAAGATATTTAGAAAAATGAGGGTGGATTAAAGTTCTCCTTATATTACTGAGGAATTTGTTCAATCTTAAAAATAACAATATAATGCTAAGCATAGGGATATGGAATCATCCTATGAATTATAATATAACTATTATATTCTCTTAAGAATCCCTCAGCGAATAGGTATTCCTCTCTATGCTATTCTCTTGTAGGTTTGCTTACATTGCTTGAGTTTGTTCTACCGACTCCGTCAAATGATTGTTAGTGTTATTTATATTCTTTAAGGATAGAACTTTTTAACTCTCTATATACAAGTGGATTGGTTTTTCAAACACTTTGAATGAAATAGCTAAAAGTATCAAGATAAATAAAACCTAAGGCGAACAGAGAAAAAAAGAAAGAATTATCAATTACTAAAAGTCCTAATATTTGAATAATAGACAAACTACTGTCCTAGAGCTAAACCCAAGGTAACCGGGACCTATATGTAAAATAGTGAGGAGATAAACAAGATGAACCTCTAGAAGTTTAAAGGGGTTGATTAAGTCCCAGTAACACCTAGTGATGTTGCAAAAGTCTCAATTATGCTAACGTATCCACAATAACATATCCACAACAATCGCAAAACATGGAATTAAACTCATCAAGGTATGCAACATCCAAGCAAAATTAAATAATATTTATTTATTTATGTTAGGTAGTGTGAACACTTCCCACTCATATAAATCTTTAATATATCAAAATAAAAGCCACTAACGTTACAACTTCACCATTGGAAAGAAAGAAAGAAAATCATGGGCTGGAACCACACATTTGGATAAGGAAACAAAGCATGAAATTTCAAAGAGAAATGTTGTTGGATAATATTTTCCAAAACCATAACACATATCCTAATTCAACAAATGCTAAAACAAATCAATGAGTATATATTAACTCTATATAGCATATTCTAAGCTCATTCTTAATACCTATATCATAGGTGCATTGTTATAATGGACTTCTTTCTAAAAAAGATTTTCACTCACTCTGTAATTATAGTTTTATTTCATCACCATGAAGAGAACTCTCTAATATTACACCAAGGGCGTATTATGATATTGTTCTTGATTTCTAAAAAAAAAAAATGAATAGTTAATTTGATATTAAGAGTTTGTTTTATAACACATTTGATTACGCATGGGAGAGGTATTGTAATTTATAATATTTTCAAACTTTTGCAATTAAGATTTAAAATAGCTAGTAAAATTAATTTCTTACACTAATTCTTTGATGTACTAGCTTTCCAATATGAGTAATGAAATTTTTTTGATAATATCACTATGCAAACCAAAACATTTAATTTTTTTCTTTTTTAATACTATGAGAATGAAACCTTACATATGTAAGAATTTACAAGAAGATGCAACTAATCATGAACTACTTCAAATGAAAAAAATGAGAGGAAAAGGAGTAATGAATGGAATGAATTCTTCTTTTCTTTCCAAAATGATTTAAAAGCACGCAAACAAGCACTAACTCATGGGATAACCTTACAACATGTAGAGGCTAACCCCTATATTAATAGCAATGGTGAAATAAAAGGAAGGAATGAAGGGAAAAACTAAGAAATTCAAGAACTAGGGATGTATGCAACTTCTAGTAAGGAAACTAGTATATGTATGCTCTACCAATGAAGGAAACAAGAATATGCATACTCTATTTCCAAAATCAAGGTGCATAGAGATAAGGTTATGAGAAAATAACTTTTTGAAAACTTTTAAATGACTATTAAAACAAAAATACTATCTTATAAGAAAGAAAATCACAGTGAAAAACTTATTACATAACTCGGAGTGTAGCTAGAAAATAAACAAATAAAAATTTATTAATAAGAACTTGAGGATTTCTCCTTCATATAATCACTAATTAAGTTGAGAGTAAAGCAAATCCTATAACTACGGTGAATTATTAACATATTGAATAAGAAAATAATACAATTCAATCTCTAAGATATGTAACAATAACTTAGTGTAACAACAAGTTAGTTATGAGGAGGACCTTCTTAGTCCTAGTCTCAATTGGAGAGAAGTTCCTTGAGTCGAAATCACACCAATTATCATCTTTCTTCTCTTCACCTTTAGAACAAAAAAACAAGGAAAATAAAATACCTTTCTCAAACTAATATATATATATATATATATATATATATATATATATATATATATATATATATATATAGCCATGAAAAAAATACCTTAACTAACTCTTTAGGAAAGTCATAACCTTGAGAAAACATTGAAAGAGATACAAAGTTGAACAATAACATAGATTTTTGAGGACGGAAAGAAAGTAAGTCTCCATTTTAATTAGAAAAAATAAATGGTGAACAAAGACATAGTTAATCTACAATTCTCACCTTCTATAGAAATCACCTATATTCTTTCATCCATAGGACCTTTCATCCCCAGGCCACTGAAGACTACTTTAGGGCTCCAAAATTATTTTGGATGCAAGAATGAGGAAAAAAATTTTAGGACTCAAAGCAAGAATTGGAGAAAATACTCAAGATAATGGCTTATTGAGGGATAAAATCCATAAAATTCATAAGAGGAAAGCAAGCCCTAATCACTTTAATGAGGGGATAAATCTACCTCTACATAAGTACTTACAAGGCAGTCCTTCAATTTGGCTTATTTTCTACCGATTCTAGTTAGTCGAAATGGTTTTCATGGATTTATAAAACCCACCCAAGAGTGCAATTTTTTACAAATTATACACATTTTACATTACTTTTTTAAGAATACTGTCATTCTAAAGTAGAAGTGTGTACACACACTCTTTTAGTGAGTAGAAGTAGTATCTAGATTTCTAAGGAGGTTTTACAATCAATGTTTAAAGTGGGAAAATGTAGATACATGTGAATATAAATAGTGTGGTGGCAAAATTGAGGCATCCAACATGCAGAGGTTCTCAAATATATTATATCAAGTTAGACTCTATTGCTTTATTTGAAAGATAGATTATTGATTATGTAGATGTGTCTTAGACTATAATTATGTTTTTTCTTCTTCTATAATTATAGTTGATGGGCGGAAACATGAAGCTGGGTTACACTTTTGTGAGAATCGGGGGTTGAAATTTTTTTTCGGCAATAGTTCGGCCGAACTCGTGATTCTGTTTAAACTGACGACACACTGATGGCGCGGGCAAAAAGAATTTTTTCCGGAGATTGGAAAACCGACAACAAAAGTTTGACCTAAATTTTACATTTAAAAGAGTTCGACCAAACTATTTTCTATAAATAAATCGCCCGCGAAGTTTTGTGGTTTACCGGTTTCATTGTTCGCACGTTTTGTCCCTGTCGGTATTGCTCCTCGTGTCCGTGCTAGTGTTCCTCACATCCGCGCTCTTCGACTCCGTCGGGTATGTTATACTCATTAGAATTAGACTCTTGTACACTGGTTATTCTCTGTTTGCTTATAATTGTCGACCAGTTAGTCTGAGGCAGACCAAGAATCCCTGTGAATACAAGGCTGGAGGGATGGTTGTTGTTGTTGTGATTAGAAGCTGGGGTGTATGGTTTTGAAATAATAGGCCTCTTAAGTGGTGGGGTCTGTTAATATTGAGGAATGTACAGTGCTCCATGGCGTTGTTAATCTTTCTAAAATTAAAGATTTTTGGATGGATATACAGTGTATATATGGTAGTTGTTAGTTTGTTGTCAGTTCATTGTTATGGCATGGTTTGTATTTCAAAGTACAAATGTTGAGGGGTGTGCATTGAATGGTTCTGTTACTTGTCCCAGATTGTGATTGTTGTAGAGTTTTTGTGGATGTATATACAGTGAATATGTCGGACTACTTGTTTTGAGTGTTTCGTTTTTTGTGAAGAAAATGAATATGAGTGGTGGGATTCTTATAGGTTTTGAGTTGTCCCTCTCATTCAATGTATGTCATTGTTATATCTATATAAATAATATAGATAATTTAATTTCTCTGTCCGCTGGTTATTCTCTGTTTGCTTATAATTCTTTTGGATGACCAATTTTCTTGGTCTACCTCAGACTAACTCAGACTGACCCATTATATTTGCATGGTTTCTTTCCTTTATATGCATGAAAATATGGTTATGTTATCTGAACCTTCCTAGTATTGAGACCGGTTCTGAGTTTCACTTCTTATGAAATCATTTTTCTTACATATATGACATATTTCTATATATATATATATATATATATATATATATATATTTTCAGTAAGAAAAATACCCTGGTTTATATTGAGTACCAGGAACAAAACAAAATGGACATTAAAATGCACTAATAACAATTACCATCAAAACCAGAATAACTGATTTTGTCATATTTTCGCCACCCAGATCTTACATAGACTTAATTGAACAAGTACAGTCCAAAAAATATAGAAATCGAAAACAGAGAAAAAATTGTTATCCACGCCCCATAGGCGTACAAAAGGTGACTGTAGCAACATCGTGGAGCCACTCAAACTATAAAGAGACACCACATAGTTTTAACCTGACACAATAACATCACATATTAATCCAAAAAACTGAAAATCAGAGCATCTATGGTACCACTGTACCTAGATGATGGGCACTAAGCCTTCGCCCTGAAGACCCTATATATTAAATAGCTGATAATTTATCTTTCCATACGCATCCTGTAGCCCCTGCTTTGACAACTCATATGCAACATTGTTCTTTTCGCGGTATATGTGCTGATAAGTAATACCTACATAAAAAGTTTTAAATTGCTTTTATTATTTTTATTATATGTTGGATGTGATTTTGATTGAAAATGCTTCTTTTTTATTTATTAATTAAAAAAAATTATTGCTTTAAGCCTTGGAATTTACAATAAAAATTAGAAAAATTATTTTTATCTAAACTATTTATGAAAAGTTTAATATTGTTTGATCTTCTCTACCATGTCCTTTTTACATATATCTAGAATAATATTATTTGTACCTGGTTTCTGGTTTTTTGTAACATTTTACTACCATAATCAAAATCTATAGAAATAATCTAACATTATAATATCTTGAAATGGAGCTAGCCAACTCAAATATAGTATTGCAAATTCCTGGCTAAGTTAGATGAGAAGGCTATGTATTACATATGGTCTTGAATGAGCATTTGGACTCTTTAGATATATATCTAAAGAGTCCAAAAGCTCATTCAAGACCATATGTAATACATAGCCTCCTCATCTAATAAAAATTCATACCTTAACAAAATTGTTAGATCCTTTTAAAGAAAATGTGTCATATAATCAACTTTCATCGAAATATATGATAAAATCAACCCAATTTTATGAAAAATAGTATACCATTTTTTACATTTCACATAATACAAATAGATAAATATTACTTAAGTATTGAACTATAAATATTTAACTACCTATAGAGAGATGGCCAAGTGATTGAGACAGGGCATCATCACAATAAAAAACCAAGTACAAATTGTAGTAATCCTAGAATCATGCTTTACATAAGGTCAAATTGGGGATCTCATGACTTGTACTATAGATAAAAAACATTTACCCTTACCAAAAAATATATGATAAAAATTGACAAACTACATAAGCTTAAGCTTAAGGGGATATAATCCTTCTTGCCTTCCATATAGATAATGAAAATGATTGTTCCAAGTCTCATGTTGCTGCTCATGTTATTTTATAAACCTTGATTGGAAAGAAAAATAGGAGAGCAGAAATGTAAGAAATATAAAACATAATGAAACACAACGTAAGAAATAGAGAACATAATGAAACACACACATACATATCTCTAGACAATCAACACAATTATTTTCCTAGAAAATCCTTATGGGAGACAAGCAACCCTAAAAATTAATGATTCTCTAGACTCCTTTTTCCCTAGGAAATCCTTATGGGAGAAAAGAAACACTAAAATGTAAACATGCTCTACTCTCTCTTTTCTGGTATGGAAAATATGTGAGTACAAAGAAAGAGGTAATCTCTCTAGAGTTAGCTAAGAATTTTAGCGTGTAAGGTTGCTATAAAAACTTAACTTCATACATTTTTCTCTCTAACTTCACAGTCCTAGTTGTATTTTCAACTATGGAACAAAATACAATAACACAAAATGGAACTCTTATTCCTCCTAGTGGCGAAGTATTTAACATAGCGTGATAGCCAACTAGGGTAAGATTTGACTCCGTCAACCATTAACAAGGTTTGTGATTTTAGACCTTTTAGAGTCTTGTTAAAATTCCACATGTAGCTAGCTTGCTATGCATGAGTAATGGGGCTAAAATGTCATTCTTTCGTACCATGGTGGTCAACATGATATAGGCCAACTTACTAAAGGCATAAATTTTGAATGAACTTCATTTGATGTTTTTCTTGCACCATTGGATATATGTCTTTAAGTGTAGAATAATGGTCAAGATTTCGGCACAAGGAATAATCGTTTTACCCCCAAAAATGTCAAATTTAAAACCTCAAAATGACTCCAAAAGGTTTTGGATCCCAATTCTCCACCCACCATTACAATGACCCTACAAGTTGATTCTTTCATTTTTTTCACTCTATAAGCATCAAAATATATGAAAAATAATATAATTATCCAATCTATATCATTATTTAATAATTTGTTAAAATTATGAGTAAGATATACATCATGGAATTTAAATAAATAGCGTTAATTCATTGAACACCCTTGTACATTCCTTGTTGATACTTTGAAAGTAATACGTTTTGAAAAATAATTTGTTTATGGATTCTATTTTCCACATTCTCTCAACCATATCAAAATCCTTCTTGTAATATTTGAAACCTAAGGTCTTTCCCATACTAAAGTATGTTCTTTTAAAACATGTTTTCTTGGTGATATAGGTGATTTAGAAATGATTGGGAGATCGAAATTCGTCATTTAATATGTACAATATGTTTGGTTGAATCCACATAAAAAACAAGACTCCCAACCGTGAGAAGAGGAAATTACATCCTATTTCTCCCCCCTAGCACAATTACCAGTACAGTTAGAATTTAACAGCCCCAAACTAGATTTTAGTCTCAGGTACTGGAACCTCTACAAAGGTTCGACCTGGAAACATAGTTTTTCCTTAGGTTTCTCCACTGGTTCTATGTCCAACTTGGATAACCTACAACAACATCCTTCTTTTCATTTTTTCTATCCCCTCTTGGATAACCATAATATCTTGAAATGGAGCTAGCCAACTCAAATATAGTATTGCAAATCCCTGGCTAAGTTAGATGAGGATTACATATGGTCTTGAATGAGCATTTGGACTCTTTAGATATATATCTAAAGAGTCCAAAAACTCATTCAAGACCATATGTAATACATAGCCTCCTCATCTAATATATAAAACTTTAATCCATGTGCTTAACCTTAACATTGACACAAATGGAATACAATTTTACTCACTGCTTTATGATAGAAAAATATGCGGATGAATATTGCCCACATATCCGAAGTCAAAAGGAATAGATTAAAAGGGGATGCTCCAGTCATCTATAAAAGATAAATTAAATAAGCATGACATATTAGTAATGCAAATTAGATATGCGTACCAATTATGTTCATATAACACAAAAAATAGATGATTCAATACAAATGTCATATAGAATTCATATTTATCTCATGGGCCTTCAACTTAAATTATATATCTAGCATTACATTAAGCTATAGGAGATAAATCAAAGAAGCATTTGAATGTAAATTAAACATGTGTAATAATTATGTCCTTTCTAGTTCAATAAATAGATAATAATTTGCAAATGCCATATCTAAGCTATATTTCATCTTAGTAGCTTTCAATTTAAACTTATATCTAATGTTAAATTATATAAAATAATAAAAGTAATCCAAACTTCAAAACAATATTTAGAACTTTAGTATAAAATGTGACATATAATTTTCCTCTGTGGAAAAACATAGTTACCGAGAGTTCAAAACTCATGCATCTGAATAGAAAGTGGGTATACGAATGAGCAAGTAGATTTTTTCTAGAAATGAGGAAGTGAAGGTTGATAGAGAGCCACACAAAATTGCAAATTCATGCCTTAACAAAATTGTTAGATCCTTTTAAAGAAAACGTGTCATATAATCAACTTTCATCGAAATATATGATAAACTCAACCCAAATTTATGAAAAATAGTATACCATTTTTTACATTTCACATAATACAAATAGATAAATATTAATTAAGTATTGAACTATAAATATTTAACTACCCATAGAGGGATGGCCAAGTGATTGAGATAGGGCATCATCACAATAAAAAACCAAGTACAAATTGTAGTCATCCTAGAATCATGCTTTACATAAGGTAAAAATGGGGAACTCATGACTTGTACTATAGATAAAAAAACATTTACCCTTACCAAAAAATATATGATAAAAATTTACAAACTACATAAGCTTAAGCTTAAGGGGATATAATCCTTCTTGCTTGCCATATAGATAATGAAAATGATTGTTCCAAGTCTCATGTTGCTTCTCATGTTACTTTATAAACCTTGATTGGAAAGAAAAATAGGAGGGCAGAAATGTAAGAAATATAAAACATAATGAAACACAACGTAAGAAATAGAGAACATAATGAAACACACACATACATATCTCTAGACAATCAACACAATTATTTTCCCAGGAAATCCTTATGGGAGACAAGAAACCCTAAAAAGTAATGATGCTCTAGAAAAATAATTTGTTTATGGATTCTATTTTCCACATTCTCTCAACCATATCAAAAACCTTCTTATAATGTTTGAAACCGAAGGTCTTTCCCATACGAAAGTGTGTTCTTTTAAAACATGTTTTCTTGGTGATATGTGTGATTCAGAAATGATTGGGAGAGTGAAATTCCTCATTTAATATGTACAATATGTTTGGTTCATGCCACTAATCCAAAAATTTTAAATTCAACTGACTTTTAAAATAACCAAGTAAATCCTGCAAAAAAAAAAGAATAAAACAATTTATGTTAGGGTTGTGGATTCAGGCATTGAAACAACACACCATGATATTTCAAATTTAAAAATAATGGTTTGAGTCCTAGGTAGCTTAGAATCCTATTTTTTTTCAAAATAAGTATGCACTCCCATTTGATTCTCATGATTAGGTTGTAATCATGAGGCTCTCGCTCAATAATGGACCTTCCCAAAATCTTGTGACGTCTTGTCACAAACAAAAACATCAAACTGAAAAACACATCATGCAAGAAACATAGCTCGCTGACATATCATTTGTCTGCTTCAAAGAAAAAAAATTCACATCATGTGAATATCTCCATGCACTCTTACATATTGGTGTACAAAACCATCGACCAAACACAAGTCAACAAAACATGCCTCTTCAACCAAACACAAGTCGACAAAACATGCCTCTTCAAACAACTGACTCTCAAGTCAAATAATAGCTCATGTACAAATTTCCATATTTGTTGCATTTAAGTGTGTCAACATAACTCTACTTTCAACATCTTGCTTCATGCAATATGCACCATACTTTGAATTTTCAAAGAAATTCATGAAACATCAAAATAAATGCAAGGCCTTAATTGGATAAGAAATCTAACCATCTGTTAGGAAACCATTTGAATGGCGCTTCTTTTAGCTGCACTTCATCATCATGTGAATCATCCTGACCCTCATCGATTATGGAATCCTCTTTTCCATTCTTGTCGTTATCTCTTTCCACCTTCCTCAAATGTTGTGGATGACTTGTTGGATACAAAGTCCAACACTTGTCTACAAGGTGACCTTTCTTATGGCAATGAGTAATAAACAATTGCATCTTATTTTCAACATCATTTTCCTTGTCCAATGGGCCTTTGAATTTTTGCCTCATTTATTTATAAATTTTCAATGTGCATGGATATCTTCTTCCAACATCTATAAACATTATGATTATTCGAACATCTATAAAAATTATGATTATTCCAACACCTATAAAGTCCTCTTCTTTTACATTCTCATTAGCTGCATGATTATTAACATCTTCTCGCAAAGTGGGTGTCAAACTTTTCCATTCATCATGAACACACACTTCACAAGCTTGAGGTAATGAACACGAAATAAAATTCCTTCTTGGAACAACTTCATGTGCCTCCTTGGCTTTGCAGCATTCTCCATCATGTTTTCCATAACCAAGACCCAAATAATTAGGCCCTTCCTCAAAATCATTTGGCTCAACTATGCCTTGTACTCAACTATGCCTTGTACATGTTTGCCTTTAAACCTTTACTTTCATAGAACATTTTCATCAAAAATTTGGACCTTATTCCTCTAGTGTGTCTCTCAAAAGCTCGTACACATTCATTTTGAGAGGAAATTGAAGACATAAACCAATAGATAATTCTTCTAACTAACCTTGACTAAAATGAGCTAAATTGTACTTTGATACCAACTTGTTTTGAATATGGACAAACTAGTTTTGTTGGGCTATCTCCCTGATTAGTTAAATAAAATTGTGTTTAGGATCGTCTAAAGTTAGCAAATTGGGAAGGGGTATATGTGTCAAGATTTAAGTGTATTTTGTGAGAAATTTATTAGTTAATTGGCTTTTAAAAACTCGTGTACAACAAATAAAATGAAAATTTTTTATTTCTAGGAAAAATTTTTCCCTCAATCGAGATTCCAATCATTGGACATGTAAGAGGAAGAAAGAGGGAATTCACTTTTCAAATTCTAGACCTTGTCTAAACCAAAATAAAATATAGGTTTGGTTTTCAAATACATTCACTTATTTGGAAAATTTATAGCTACCAAAATTCCATATGCCAATCTACCTCACGAGAAATCCATTTATTACACCACTGGTTAGTTTTTTGTCTTCCTATATTCTTTATCAACCTCTTTTAAGAAAAAAAAGTAGACAAAAACCTTTAGTGAGAACAACAAAATCTAAAACCTCTTCAAGGTCTTCAATCTGCTCGTAAAGTTAAATTGTGTCTTGATCAAGTCCAACAACAACGAAACATTCAGTGACAACACCAAAATCTACAACTTCTTCAACATCTTCTAAACCATATTCAAAGTCAATATTGTGTGCATAAAATTCCTCAGCAAGGTCATCAATGGAGTCATCAAAACTACTATTTCAAACTTCAATGCTAAAAATAAGTTGAAAAAATTCAATTTCTCCTCCAAAACCTTCTTCTCTGAGCAAAGCTAGTATGATGTCGTCGAGAAATTTAGTAATTCCACAAGGAAATTCTATCAAAGTTAAAACAAATCCCTTTCATCCATATTTAATGCCTACTTTTTCAGGTGGAACACCTCCAAATTTAAGGACCACAATGCCATAAAATATGTAACTTTACCTAATAGGTGTAGACCTAGAACCCCCAACTTTGCGTGACATGTACAATTGAAGATCTTATATGGTAAGCAGTGTGAGAAGAGATTCATGGTCAGTGAGTTGAGCAAGAGAAATAGTCTGGTATGAAAACCTTACTTGTGATAGGTCTAGCTAGCAGAGTACCAAATTACATGGTAATGGCATTCAAAATGTGAAAATTCCCATTTCACTTGGAAATAAGATGGTAGAGAAAGGTATAGATGAAAGGAGATATCCATCTATGGTAAAGAAATGAAATAGTTCTATCAATTCCACCTTGCAACTCTAAGAGACATTAAATTAAATTTCATCTCAAGACAGGGCTTTGAGAGGAAACTCTCAAAGCCAACCTTTGTTATGGCTTTGAAACACATGGTAAGTATCAACACTCAGCAACCTTATTTGCATAATTTTTTCTAGCATGGACCTTAATGTCATAGCCTTCTTTTGCCTAAAATGAATGCAAATTTCCTTGCAATTTGGCTTGCGACATTCATAATTCATGCTCATGGAACATGATTGTGTTGCAATTGTGATAACATCTACTTTATGCAGAAGCTAATAAAAAATGATCGAAAATGACATTTTTGCTCTGTTTTTTTGAAGATTTAAGGAAAATTACACCAAGTAGCTTCCAACCTCATATGACCATCATGTCAAACACATCTCAGGATATTGTCCAAGTAAGAACCACTTAAGCAAGCAATCTAGTATACATGACTCCAATTTCAATTAGCAACAATGAAAATTCTAAGTATGGTGCAAACATTGCTCCAGATCCTCAATGGGGCATGTTTGATGACAATAATTTGGGGAGTGAGAGAGGGAGATGGTAGGAGAAAAAATTCAAGGAATCCATGGGAAATTGAAAAATATATAACTAATAAGGTGGAAGAAATTTGTAACCTAAGAGAGAAACCTGTTAGGAAATGGGTGAATTTGGTATTACACACACAACTGGACAACCTCGAGGAGAAAACATTTCTGCCACTTTATTTGTTGGCATAACCTAGTAAGTTTTATTCACTAGCATGTATTTTGTAAAGGCCTTGACCTAGTTCCCATTCAACTCCATCCTCCAGGTTGTAGAGGATTCCAAGCCTAATTTCATGAAAAGTAAGTTGGGGATGATCACATTGATCTGCTTGATGACGTGTCTATGAAGATTAACTACCTTGAACTATTCTTTTGTGTAGGGAAAGAGACACATTCCCATGTCTGAGCATGAAAACGTTATTTGATATTGTTAATGCCTCTAGTGTTTACTTCTACAAGTTCTATAGGCAGAGTCTATAAAGGGCCAGGTAGCCTCTGGATCTCATCTTTTATGAAAGGTGACATATCTAGTAAATGCCCCTATAGTTAATCTTTGGAATGGATCTAAATAGAATTTCTTCATTTTAATATCCATAAAACACAACAAATTTAAGGTAAACTATGTACATGTGTCATTTCTCCCACAAACTAAAGTTTATAAGTGGTAAATTTTATACCAAGTGTGCTCCCACCATGTAAAGAGCAATTTGGTGAACTTATCATTTTTATAATTTCTTTTTCGATTAAATTTAGTTTCACACATGATCAATTATTGATTTGAAAGTTTTGTTCTACATAATTTGTGTACACTAAATTACAAATTGATTTTTTGAAATCTATTTTGTGTAAATGTCGACCAATAGATATATATCATGGAGGATGAACGACGAAGATTAGCCAAATCCCATATGGAGGTTCAAGGATCAGGGGATGTTCACGGTATTTAAATATAATCTTAAATCTCCATACATGTGTGTACATATGGAATTGATTTTTTATTAACTTTGTGAGTTAAATTAGTTGTTAATAAGTTTCATATTTTAATTTTTAGGAGGAAAGAGGAGAAGGGTTATTACTCCATCCATGGAGTGTGGCCAAGGTTCCACTGATCGAGGTATGAGTGGTAGCAAGTTGCGGGAAGGGGGTGATATTTATTCCCCCGAAGGCCAATCAACGGCTGCTGGTTCTCAACAAGGTCATTATGGGTCTGGTTCTCAACAAGGTCATTGTGGGTCTGGTTCTCAGCAGCGTCATTCTGGGTCTGGTTCTCAGCAGGGTCATGTTGGAGAAGAAGTTAACTAACAACATCAAGGTTGCCATCAATTTCAATATTTTTTCATTAAAATTGTACATATTTTTTTACACGTGTTTTTTCTAATATACGAAATTTTATATATATTGATGCAGAGGCCGAAAATGTTCGAGCTAGTGGTCAAAATAGATGCAGGGCAGCCCGCTACATTCAAGAAGGCTGTCAACCCAGCACAACTTATCCAGCCGAGATTACTGATTACAATGGGAAACCAACATGGCGGAATGCACCTTACAAAGGTGTGAAAGCCTTCATGCAAAATTGCAAAGAGATCTCGTGGCTTTGTCTCTACTTGCTGAGAGTCGACAAAACCTTGAAATAGTTACACATTCATTGGGTGAAATGGTAAATGTGTACAGAAATCTTGGGCCAACAACTGATTCATTTGTAGAACTGATGAGAAAGAGAAAAGAAACAGTGATGGGTCCCGATAAATGGGAGGACGTAAAACAAAAAGTTACAAGAGAAGTGGCCAAGTCAATTTTTAATTATAATGAAGGGCCAAAAAGAAAAATGTTGAAGGTGCAGTATTTCAAGCACCCAAACAAAGCTCGCTATTTTTATGATCGGCATCTTGCGGCCTTTGGAAGGCTTCCATGGAACGATGAGGTTCCTGTTTATTTTGCACAAATGTTTTATGCAGAATTTCTTTTGGGTATGAAACCCAACTACAATGACCTTCCTTCAGAATTTTTTGGCCCGGGGAAAGGTCGATTATATGACCGTAAGGGCGCTACGCGAGATGTGGGGTTGCCTCACCCTGAGCCGCCATTGGTGAGTCGACCGTTTCGAGTCGAAACTCTGCGATCAGAGATGGATGCGACTTCTCAAATAAGTCGAGAAGGAAGGGATGTTATGATCGACAATGTTCATAGCGGATTGAGTGGAGTCGATCTTTGTTTAAATCGACAAAGAGCACGTGAAAATGCACGTGCCAATTTTGTTTATCGTACAGATGAGGAGATTTATAACATGAATGTTGAAGATCTCCGAACATATGCAATAAATTTTCGCAATGGTCTGCAAGACCTAATTTTTCATGAGGAAGAGGGCACCAGAACGGTATGTGTTAGTGACCTTAGGGTTTGAAATTATATTTACATATACATGTGTACAATTTGTAATAAATACATGTGTATGTACATGTATACATTTATTTGTATGTGTACATTAATATAACAAAAATGTATGATTATATGTTAAAACACCATTTGCAGTTCTCAGGCATGATGCGTGACGAAAATGTTAATATCACGTTCGGGACCTCTGGTTCAAACGATGCAGATGGGTCTGACCATCATGATATGTTGGAAAATGTTAGTGTTTTTTAAGTGACTCTAAAATAAATAATTGTTGCCACACATGTACATGTATGTATATATATAATTTGATAAAATGTTTTAATAGGTACCGATTCCATCTGATGTTTTTGGGATGGTGGTACCTTCTTCTTCCTTGGGAGATGTACCTTCTACTTCCTTGGGAGATGAGCCACAAGTATGGACAATTTTTCACAAGTTTAAAATTTATGTTTAAAAGTTATATATATATATATATATAGAGAGAGAGAGAGAGAGATCTATATTTTGAGTTATTTAAAAAATTTTGAATTTAGGTTCCTATAGAAGATTTCTTTAATCCGCGGACTCTAGCGACAGAGATAGGAACATCCACAACATTTGAACAAGTTGTCTTTAGTTCCTTTTTTTAATATTATTGAAAATAAGTTTATATATGTACATGTGCATTTTCATTTGAAAGTTTTTAATATATATATATATATATATATATATATATAACTGTACATGTATATTGTACAGTTTACCACTGCAGATGTTCCTATGGGAGAACCTGTTCATCAAATGGAGAGGGAACCTTATGAGGTATTGCATGATTTTTTTGTTATATTTTGTTTTTTACATGAATTTCTAGATATATATATTCTCATTCATTTTTAAAACATCAAATTTTAATATTCAAGTACATGTGCATTGTGTATGTAGGTTTCCCATTCACAGGATAGGGCGCGGACTGAGACCCTAGTAGGGAAGATGCTAGATCCATATCCATTTGATGGACATGATTTACAGTAGATTTGATTTCAAAATTTAGATGGTTTTGAAAAATTTTAAACTTGATACAGTTTGATACTTGTGAGATTTACAATTTTTGGACATATTTTATTACATTGTTATTATATAATTTGTTTTATTTAATTTTTGGATGGTTTTAGTAATTTTGGCATGTGAATGTGAAGTAATGTTGTCATCTATAAATTAATGTTGTCATCTGAACTACATTTGGCATGTTATGTAATGACATGTGTTATAATTTGTTTTGTTTTTAAAATTTAAGTTTTGGATGCTTGGAGTACATTTGGCATGTGAAGTAATATTGTGATCTATATTTTTTTGTTAAATTAAAAGTTAAAAGTTTTGGATGGTTTCAATCTACATTTGGCATGTGATATTTAATGTTAAATGTGTTTGTTGGATAGTTGAATTATAATTGGCATGGCATGTGAAGTTTTTAAAACTCAAGTTTTTGATGGTTTCAATCTACATTTTGCATGTGATATTTAATGAGCTTTAAATGTTTAATGTTTTAATGTTGCACAATATATAATCAAAAGGATTTTAAAAATTAAAGTTTTCGATGGTTTCAATCTACATTTGCACATGTGGTATATAATGTTAAATGTTTCTATTGGATCTAGTTGAACTATAATTGGCATGGCATGTGAAGTAACGATCTATATATAATTTAAATTTTTTTAAACCCAAGTTTTGAATGGTTTCAATCCACATTTCGCATGTGATGTTTAATGTTTTAATGTTTCACGATATATTATCAAAAGTTTTTAAAATTTTAAAGTTTTGGATGGTTTCAATCTACTTTTGGCACATGTGGTATATAATGTTAAATGTTTCTATTGGATAGTTGTTCACTATAATTGGCATGGCATGTCAAGTAATGTTGCACAAATCCCTTTTGGATGGTTGAAGTACATTTGAAATTTTAAGATTTCTTTTAATCTCTCCATGTAGTTTTGTTTGAATGAAAAAATTTCCAATAGGAAGAACATAGCTTTTCAATGCAACTAACCATGTATCAATTGAGCTCTAATTGAAAAAAGAGTTTAAAGATGTAGATATATGTACAAATTATCGGATTAATTTTGATTGGAAATATAAGTCTCTAGTACATATATATGTTTGTTGAATTTGGGTCAATGTTGTTCATGCACTCAAATAGGTAGCCTTGTCGATTTATTTACATTGTTGAAAGTTTTTACCAAAAAATCCAACTAGTTCTTCATCAATGCACATAGAAAAACTACTTGGAACAATTAATTGTGAATTCTAGAACATATCTATCCAAGACAAGTAACATTTTTCATCAATGCACATTGAACATATCCGACCATTGGACAAGCATATTTTGTACTAGATTTTCAATCAGGATTAGAGATGTGGGTCAAATCCCACCAAAAGTCGGAGAAGTGCTCTGAGTCTCTTGTCTGAAAGGAATTTTCGTACAAAACTATACTACAGATGATTTATTTACAAGGTTTCCATACTTTTTACCAGAAAATCCAACTAGTTTTTCATCAATGCACATAGAAAAACTAGTTCCAGTTAATTACATTCTAGAACATATATATTGAGTACGTAAATAATTTTTCATCAATGCACATAGTAAAACTAAAAAAATTAATTTCATTCTAGAACACACACACACACACACACACACACACACACACACACACATATATATATATATATCCAATACATATAACATTTTTCATCAATGCACATGTATAGAAAAACTACTTTCAGTTGATACTAGAGCACGTGCTTGTACCCAAACAATTTGTACATGTGAAAACACTTGCACAAATAACATAAGTAGCTCA
The DNA here is from genome assembly GCA_034641835.2 of Pinus albicaulis. Classification (NCBI taxonomy): domain Eukaryota; kingdom Viridiplantae; phylum Streptophyta; class Pinopsida; order Pinales; family Pinaceae; genus Pinus; species Pinus albicaulis. The sequence goes on from CM076573.1 coordinate 945,196,774, forward strand.
ATTTTTAGTTGAGTGCTGGAAGTTCTAAAACATATTTAATCTTAAGATAATAAATTGTTGGACAATTCACTCAAAAAAATTCTAATGGAATTCCATCCTCAATAATCTGTTCATGATCGGATTTTGACATTTTCCATCTCTTAATTTTTTATTTTTTCTTTGATTGAACTTCTATCAACTTTATTCATGCTGCACACACCAAGTGACTATATTGACAACTTATGGAATCAGGTTCATAGTCTTTAAACTAAACAAAGTATCCACTTTGATGAGTTTGTCTGAAAAAATAACCTTTCAGTATAATAGACCCTCTGTCATACTAAAATCTGTGATCATTATAGTTTTGTAATAATTTCATTTTTCGTTCAGTGCAACGCATCAAATAATACTTCACATTTTCATCATTGTCAATAGGTGCAATTACAGCAAAAACATCTCTTGCACAATAAAATAAATTTAACAAAATTATGCATATTTAAATTTATTTCTAGATCTTTAAATCATTAGAAAGTAATTCAAATGTTACCTTCTCTAACAAGATCAAAAACTCGATCACCATCGGATGATATTATAGTTTCCTCTTATTGCATTTCTTCAAACATTGCAACAGACATTTTTCCCTTTGTATTTAGCTCTGTATATTTCCAATCGTTCACATACATTTTGTTTTCACAAACATCATTGGATTTTGTGTTGTCTATGCAAACATCACAAAAAAAAGAATATTTTCTTTTATCTAATACAAACACATTTCTGGATGACTTTGTTTGAATTGAATGCAATTTTCGAGTCCCTTTTATTGTTTCAAAGTCATTTCCAATTGATCTATGTACATCTTCGATTCCAATATGCCAGAAAAACCTTTATATGGAAAATTAGAAGAATAATTTGTAAATATGCTATCAAAATACAATCAAAGATAATCATTGCATTATAAATGTACAATGTTTAAAATTAGATTTCCAATATAAATTAAATTGAATGTACCTTCGCACTTCTCTTGATGGGTTTCTCTCATGGCTTAGAGTAGCGATGCACCATTGAACAACTTCTTCAGAGTTCACAAGTCGGCTTGCAGAGTGGTTCATTTGATATCTTCTAAGTACTCATTTTATGCATGCTCCTGCACCGTCATGTACTCCTTTTCCATGGCAAGTTTCAAAGAAATTCCAACAATGTTTAATTCAGGTTTTCTTATGAAGAAAACTCAACCAAAAGAATGATCGTGTAGATTTGAATTGACCTGCGCATCCGTCTGACCATATCCAATGTTCATTGAATGTTATTCCATGATTTTTCAATGAATCATAAATTCTTCCAAAACAATGTTGTACAAAACATGTATCATGTGTACGATCGTCACTGATATAAAAATGATATTCTTTAATGATATGTCGATTTTCACTCGTGATTTCTATATGATCGACATTTTGTTCAGCATGTCTATATAGAATATGGACGAGCATGGAGACTTGGTCAGAGTGATAGTATTCACTCTGAATTTCTTTTTGTGGAACAAATGTGTAGTTTTTTGCAAAATCAATCACTGACAAAATGGTCTCTGGTGGAAAAAATTCACGAGATTTTTTGAATTGCAAGTCTTGCCATCGAGCTCTATGGGAATGCTTGGTGTATTTGTAAATTTCTACCTCAAACTTTCTCAAAAAGTCTATCAGAAAAATTTCGTCTTCTAGTAATTCAATTCTTTTAACACTATTTTCACCTTGAATCGATGTATCGATATATTCATATCTCTTCCATTTCACTTTCATGTTGGACAATGATTGATCATTTATATCAATATGATATTTGTTTTGAAATTTAGTCAAATTTCCATAATCATCGCATTTTTTACCACCAACACATTTCTTTTTGTAAAATAGTTCATCGCTTTCTCTTTCACATAGAATTTGAGATATGAAATCACGGATAGTGGAAGGAGGAGGTGAATCCTTCCATAATTTTCTACCAAAATCAAGGAATGTGTCATAATATAACTCAAATGCCACATGATAATGGCAACAACAAGTGTCGTGTATGGTGATAGGTTTTACATACCATGGTTTCTGTTGAACAAAAGCACTGATTGAAACATGAATTTCATGATTCTCTTCTTTGAACTTGTTGAATAACTCTATCTGAGTGGTTTCCAAGAAATATTTTTCATGTTCATCGTATTGATTTTGTGCCATTCTTCTTCGCATCACATGCTTTGCAGTTGGTGAAACACGCGAATTGTTCTTCCAATATTCATATATTATTTTTTGAACATTTTCTCCAAGTCTATCTTTGTATGGTTGCCTACAAATAGCTCTCCAACAAGTGAGTTCATCATTTACATCTATTTGCAACCGAAATTTCCGATGTTTGTGCAAAGTTTTTCGCGAGGTTCCCAGTGCTCGTGCCATAGATGTTACCAAACGATTCTCTTGAGTACTTGAGGAAACCATTTCCATCTGTATTCCTCTACGTACAATTGAAACATCTTTCTCTCTAGATCTCTTAATTGACTTTATAGCACTACTCATATTTTTTATCACCTCTTCCTTCATTTTTTTTTATCTTTGGTTGATTTTAGAATACCCAATAGTGTCGTAGCTTCTTTTAATTTCTTTAATGATAGGAGACCATTCAACATTTGAGCCTGAACTGTCACCCACTCATTTAAGAAATACTTTTCAAAAATGTAATTAACACGATATCGTATAATATGGTCAGGTTTTTTATCTCCATATGTGTGAGTGTCAACATTTTCTAACATCTCATTATCGATAGTGATTTCATATTTACATATTCGAAAAAATAGTACATATTCAATAAATAACTAAATTAATAAATATATCTAAAATTTCAAATATTTTTCAAATTAGTTCATCAAATAAAATTTAAGCTTCACATTTTACATTAGGAAAAATTTAAATATATCAATAGATCATAATATTTACATTTACATACCTGCTTCAATTTCTGCTTGAGGTTGATTTTCTTCTTCAATATTTTGAGGAATATCTCTGTTTGTTTACATTAAACAAAATATTTTTCAAATTAGTTCATCAAATAAAAATTAAGCTTCACATTTTACATTAGGAAAATTTTAAACATATCAATAGATCATAATATTTACATTTACATACCTGCTTCAATTTCTACTTGAGGTTGATTTTCCTCTTCAATATTTGAGAGGGCTTCTAACTTTCTTTTGTGAGATGGTCTCGTCCCTTCTCTACGTTCCTCAGGGTCTCTTTTTCGATCATATTTTCTCACACAAGTTCTTCGATTTCCCATGATAATAGGGTATGAAGTTCAAAAAATTTCCTTCAAAAAATTAGAAAATAACTCAATTACAAAAGATATTACAAAAGATTTAATTTAAAAAAATTCAGTTTAAATTTTTTGCAAAAAATACTTACTCCAATCCAAAACACTTACTTTAAAAAATTCGAGAGAAAAATGTCTTATAAAAATGAAATGAAGCTCAAAAGATTTACTTCAACTCAAAACATGTACATACCTCCAAGAAATGTCTTTTGAATGTATGTCCAAGAAATTTTTTTAAGTTCAAAACAAATTTTGCCAAAATCAGGCCGCCTCCAAGAAATGTCTTCCAAAAAAATTCTTTAAACCCAAAACAATTATTTGTAAAATCAGTTTTCTTCCAAGAAATGCTCTTAAATCCAAACTTTGAAGAAAATTTTTTGAACCCAAACCAATATCTTTGTAAAATGAGATGAAATGTGCAAAATGTGCGAAAATTGTGAATGATTTCACAGCAATTTATATTGCCACGAAATGTGTTTTAGTAGGGGCTTCGCAAAACTTTCCAGCTGACGGAAAGTTATACCATAGTTCAGCCGAACTATTAAGTCGTTATATTTAAAGAGCCGTCGGCGGAAAACATAGTTCGGTCGAACTAACGCGTCACCAATTACACAAAAACCAGGCTTTGAATACGGTTTTGCAACTTTGGACTAATTAAATTCCATGAAAGGTTGTTAATTAACTATCGAAACTTAGACAAAAATTTTCAAAATTGAATCTACTTTTAGGAAATATAACTTTTATGGAATTTCATAAACGTTTACTAATTTTAATTATTTTTCTAATAAAATAGGTGCAAACAATTTTTGAGGGTCATTGTGATTCAGTGAAATCAAAATTTTGTATCTCCCAAAATACATTGTAAAAAAAATTGAAAAAATTATGGGGTATTACATTGGTCCGTCGTCTCTAATGGGTAGCTTTTATATTTTTAGTTTATTACTTATATGTTAAGAAATTTCTTGCGACGCGAAACATATCCAAAATACGTAGTTTTTCGTATTGGACCAGTTCAAAAAATTCTAGTAATTATAATATGTATCCATTGGCTTTGTAAATATGCTGAAACCAATGTAGACTCTGTCTAGATTGTTGTAGCACATTTTTTTTTCTCAAAAACACAAATTTTCAATGAATACAACATTGCGACATAACATGACTTCTTATGAATCCTTTGATTGTTAAGAAAAACACACTCAAAGAAACGCTAAGTTGACATATAAAATCTGCATAAAAAAATTTCAAAAAATAAGTAATAGAAAGCTAACAAAATTTTTCACAGCTTTTATTTTTATCGCAAAATGAAATTCTACACAGAAAAATTGTTATAGTTTGCAGAAAGTTAAAGAACCGAAAAAAATGAAATTTTTTTCTCAAGAAAGGGCAAAAAGTGTAACCCAACTTCACATTTACACCAACAGGGCAAAAATGTGAAGTTGGGTTACACTTTTGTGAGAATCGGGGGCGGAATTTTTTTTTCGAAAATAGTTCGGCCGAACTATTGGATAGTCCAGCCGAACTTTATGAGAAAGTTTGGCCGAACTCATTCTTCCATTTATATTGGTGGAACACTGACGACGTGGGAAAATAGAGATTTTGCCGGAGATGGGAAAACCGGCAACAAAAGTTTCATCGAACTTTTACTCTTAAAATAGTTCAACCGAACTATTTCTTATAAATATATCGCCTGCAAAGTTTATTTTTTTCCTGCATCTGTGTTTCTTTGTTCTGTTTCTTCGCAAGTTTTTTTCTTTCTTCTATGTTCATTGAATTGTTGCAGCACTGCTAGTGGTCTGGGGCTGCTTCCACTCTATTGGTGATTATTTGCAATGACATCAAGCGAACCACCAGGTAAGAAGCTCTTTCTATTTCTGATTCTCCACCTGTGCATGGAAGTTTAGATCAAGTTGAAATGTAATTCTGGGTTTATTTGGCTCTGGATGGCACAGTATATAAGCCATGTTTTTTTTTTTCTATCGTGCAGCTTCTCTGTTTTATGATTGCAGACTAAGTATAATTAAATGTTTTTAGCACAGTATATAAGCCATGTTTTTTTTTCTCTCGTGCAGCTTCTCTTTTTTATGATTGCAGAATAAGTATAATTAAACTTTTTTAGCACAGTATATAAGCCATGTTTTTTTTCTCTTGTGCAGCTTCTCTGTTTTATGATTGCAGACTAAGTATAATTAAATGTTTTTAGCACAGTATATAAGCCATGTTTTTTTCTCTCTCATGTAGCTTCTCTATTTTATGATTGTAGGCTAAGTATAATTAAACGTTTTTAGCACAGTATATAAGCTTTATTTTTTTGTCTCTCGTGCAGCTTCTATGTTTTATGATTGTAGACTAAGTATAATTAAACTTTTTTAGCACAGTATATAAGCCATGTTTTTTTTTCTCTCATGACGCTTCTCTACTTTATGATTGCAGACTAAGTATAATTAAACATTTTTAGCTATGGAACGTTGTCTCAGTGTATAACTGTTTTTGTGTTTTTGATGGATAAGGAAGGCCCTGATATCTGCTCGATTAATATAAGAATGGTATTTCAGTAATGATCTATTACAATGGTCTTTCCCTTAATCTGTGCCACCATCTGGTCATCAGTAGGTAGCTTAAGATCATCCTTGTTTTGCCCAGATTTAGTCAATAGGGTAACAAAACCATCCCAAGAAATTTCGATTAGCTAATAATCAGTGTGAAAAAAAATTTAGTATTCCTGTGGATCCATCAATTTCATCTGCTCTACCTGATTCTCCACCTCTGCATGGAAGTTTACCACCCCTGTTAAGCTTATGCTGTTACTGATCCTTCTCTAAATTCCTCAACGTTGGAATGTGAAACCTTTAGTATTTTTTGTAATAACTCATGGTGTGGATAGACTGTAGCTAAACGGTCATAATTATTCTTTAAATTTCGTTACCTTTTGCTGTAAGGTGTATGTTGAATTTTTGGTAGTATGATATGCGTTCGGTTGTTGCAGTTGTTACTGTTCCTATGGATCCATCAATTTCATCTGCTCTAGCTGATTCTCCACATGTGCATGGAAGTTTACCACCCTTGTTAAGCTTATGTGCTTACTGAGCCTTCTCTCAATTCCTCAACACTGGAATGTGCAACCTTTAGTATTTTTTGTAATCACTCACGGTTTGGATAGACTGTAGCTAAACAACCATAATTATGCTTTAAATTTCATTACCTTTTTCTGTAAGGTGTATGTTGAATTTCTGGTAGTATGATATGCATTCGGTTGCTGCAATCGTTATTGTTCCTGTGGATCCATCAATTTCATCCGCTCTAGATGATTCTCCACCTGCGCATGGAAGTTTACCACCACTGTTAAGCTTATGCCATTACTGAGCCTTCTCTCGATTCCTCGACGCTGGAATGTGTAACCTTTACTATTTTTTGAATCGCTCATGGCGTGGATAGATTGTAGTTAAACGACCATAATTAGGTATATGAAGGTGAAGGGAACTTTGTTTTACAAGAAGAATGATTGAACTAGAATGATCTACTATTGTAATGTGACCACATATTGTCTTTTTCGGATGTATTTCTGTATGAGGAAGAATTTGATCTTTTATACTTGATAACCTATTATGGGTATATCAAGAGGATTTTGTATATGAGCTATTATCATATATGAAACAAGGTTTTTTATCCTTTGAAAAAAGAGTTGAAATCATTCTAAATTAACATATGTTCAGTGGTGTCACTGTTTCACTTCCGATATTATGTTGCTTACCTTGATGAACAAGTGGAACTCTACTGCGAGGCCTCTCTGTTTTTTTACTCTTTTCTCATACTTTCAAAGGCCGTTATATGTTATATGGGCTATACTGTATAGTTATTAGACTACATATCTTCATACAGAACTTGCAAATAGTATGATGGAAACCAAAAATGATAGTGTATGAGGACATCACAACTTGCTAATTAGTTATTAGAATACATATCTTCATATAGAACTTGCAAATAGCATGATGGAAATGTGAACTTGCAAATAGTATGATGGAAATGTGGATCTCATGACTCTTCATGATTAATGCTTCTAGAAACCAAACATAATAATGTATTAGGACATGCTCCTTTAACTTGCAAATAGTATGGTCGAAATGTGGATCTCATGACTCTTCATAATTAATGCTTCTAGAAACCAAACATAATTTAATGTATTAGGACATAATGTAATGTATTAAGACATGCTCCTTTAGGCTTGGTGTAATTACCTTTTCTTTTTATTTCTCTCTTACACACACATATATATATGAAGAGATGATCCCATTTTATTTTTTTATTCATAGATAAAATGTCATTTAAATACAAGAATTATCATAATGTACAATGATTCATTCCATATTATTCATAGATCAAATTCCATTTAGATACCATATTTATCATAATGTACAATGATTCATTCCATATTATTCATAGATCAAATGTCATTTAAATACAATATTTATAATAATGTACAATGATTCATTCCATATTCATTTTTAGATTCAGGAGGAGTCATTTATATACAAAATTTATCATAATGTACAATGATTCATTCCATATTATTCATAGATCAAATGCCATTTAAATACAAGATTTATAATAATGTACAATGATTCATTCCATATTCATTTTTAGATTCAGGAGGAGATTTTGAGAATGTTATGATAATGCCAATAAATAATGAGCTACACTCATCTTCAACATCTATTAGTTAGATATGAAAATTTATAATACTATCGTGTACATTTGAGAATATTTATTTACATGTTTATATAAATTATATATGTACATGTATGTACTTTTTTTTCATAAATTTTTTCATTAAAAAATGAACCCTTTAAATGATGAACCTAGTTAATGCTTCGTCTTCAAGCAGAAGACTACTTGATCTTTCAATTTGAATTTGATGATGGTCCTTTGTTATCTTTCTCGACTAATTTTCTATCTTTCTTGACTACTTCAAATTATTGACACAATAATTTGCTTCTTGTTACTCTTTTTATTCCTTCCTTATATTTTATTCTCCCCCTTAGATATTGTGTACTCTCACACATAGATATTGCACTCAATTTTGATGGTCCTTTGTTATCTTTCTTGACTACTTCAAATTATCAAATTATTGACACAATCATATAGATATTGCACTCAATTTTGATGGTCCTTTGTTATCTTTCTTTACTTCAAATTATTGACACCTGATGATATAGATATCATATAGATATTGCACTCAATTTCATAGGATATTCTTTTGAAGTCAAATATATTGTATTCTCCCCCTTAGATATTGTGTAATCTCCCACATAGATATTGCACTCAATTTCATAGGCTGTTCTTTTGAAGTCAAATAAGTGACAATAATTTACAAGAACTATCCATAATTTGTTTCTCACATGTTCAAAAGGTTCTCTAACAAGATAATTTACAAGAACTATTCCTAATTTTTTTATCACATATTCAAATGCTTCTCTGACAAGAGGCTTTGTGGGTATGTATTCCATCTTCACTATTTTATCAAAGACTTGTTGTGTGAGGAAGTGGTACTTTATGATGATATGTAAATAGTGATTTCAAAGGAAGTAGAATATTTTATTTTTGAAATTATTATTACACTTCTATTGAAACACTTAATAGATATATAGATTTACCTTAATATCTTGTAGATCCCATTTCATCGAAAACACTCAAAAATAAATTTACCTTACCTTAATATCTTGTAGAGCCCATTTCATCCAAAACATTCAAAAATAAATTTACCTTAATATCTTGTAGAGCCCATTTCATCCAAAACACTCAAAAAAGAAGTAACTACTATGTATTCCACCTCTACTCACTCAAAAGGAAATTTACCTTAATATCTTATAGAGCCCATTTCATCCAAAACACTTAAAAAGAAGTAACTAATATGTATTCCACTTCTACTCTAGAGAAATTAATGACTCTTTCTTTCTTAACCATTAAACCAAAGACTCTTCTAAGTAGAATTATACATTTTCCACTTGTACTTTTCACAAGCCTAGTTGAATCTCTATATGTTGTCAATATAAATTTCTCACAAGTAAATTTGTCAATGTAAATTTGTTAATGTAAATTTATTAACTTCTACAAGTTCTATAGGTAGATTCTGTAAAGGGCCAGTAGCCTCAAGATCTCATCTTCTATGAAAGGTGACATATCTAGTAAATTCCCCTACAGTCAATATCTGGAATAGATCTAAATAGAAGTTCTTCATTTTAATATCCATAAAACACAACCACTTTAAGGTAAACTATGTACATGTGTCATTTATCTGATAAACTAAAGGCTTCCTACCATTAATTTTAGATGTGAATTCTACCATAAACTTTTTAAGTCAAACTTTAAGATAAACCATGCACATATCATTTACCTCATGACTTTGTGTCATTTCTCCCATGCATTCACAATAAATTTCAATTTAATATATATAATTTTTATTGAATTTGTTTTTTTTTCATGGATAAGAAAACCATTAAATATGGTTGAAAAATGGAAATCATGTATAGAAGTTTCTTGATATCCCAATCCAGGGAAAGCAGTGATTACATATGTGCTTTCCAATATTGCAACTAGCAAAGTCATCCAAAGGAAAATTAATATACCAAGAAGAACAACAAACAACGAGGCATATTATATTGGATTGATAGAAGGCTTGGGAACAACAATGGAGTATGGATCAAATGGAATTGTATTTTTCACCAATTCTGAACTTGTGTGCAACCAGATGAATGGCATGTGCCAAGTTGAGAAGGAGAGGCTAAAAGAACTGCATGGAATAGCAATCAATATTGCTGGCCAATTTCATTTTTTTAGTATAAGGCATTGTAAAAATGTGAATAATATTTCTGCTGATCTATTGCGTGGGGTAATGCCAATTTAGGATTCATCTATCAAAGATGAATTAGAGTTATACAGAGCAATGCTAATGCAAGATTCATCTGTCAAAGATGAATTATTTTTGAGATTCTATTCTTAAAAAATTCAAGATTCATCTCTCAAAGATGAATTAGTGTTGAGACGCTCTCCTTCAAAATTTATTGATGGACATTGTAACATATCTTGGATATGTGTGTGTTGTGTACTTTTTTAATGACCCTGTGCTTTTTTCAATTATATACCAAGTGTTCTCCCACCACACCATGTAAAGCTCAACTTGGTGAACTTCACATTTGCAACAAGTGGTGAACTTCACATTTTTATAAAATTAAAATGTGGGGCATTCAAAAAAATTTTGTTTAAATGCAATTTCACTTCTTTTTTAATGACCATGCGTTTTTTTCAATTTTATACCAAGTGTGCTCCCACCATGTAAAGTGAAATTTGGTGAACTGTACATATAAATAATTTATAATATATGTGTGTGTGTGTGTGTGTGTGTGTGTGTGTGTGTGTAATTGTACATGTATATTGTACAATTTACTGTTGGAGATCTTCCCATGGAGGAAGATGTAGCAGGGAAGCAACAAATGGACAGAGAACCTCATGAGGTATTGCATGATATATATATATATATATATATATATATATATATATATATATATTACATGAAGTTCTATAATATATTCTCACACATTTTTAAAACATCATATTTTAATGTTTGTACACATGCATTGTGTACAAGTTTCTCGTGCTTCACAAGATAGTGCCCGTATTGAGACTCTGTTAGGGAAGACACTACATCCATCTGTATTTGATGGAGATTTCTAGATTTGATTTAGATTTCTAGTCTTAAATTTATTTTTTTATATATTATGTACATGCACAATCATATATATATATATATATATATATATATAACTTGATACTTGATACTCAAGTGAGATCTATAATTTTTTGACATATATTTTATTGTGTTTTAATATAATTTGTTTTGTTTTTAAAAGTTAGGTTTTGGATGGTTTCAAAGTACTTTTGGCATGTGAATGTGAAGTAAAGTTGTTATATAATTTTTTTGGTTTTTAAAGCTTAAGTTTTGGCATGTGTGAAGTTTAATGTTGTGATTTATAATTTTTTGTTAAATTAAAGGTTTAAGTTTTGGATGGTTTCAATCTACATTTGGCATGCACATCATATAATGTTAAATGTTTTGATTTAATGTTAAATTTTTAAATGTTTTGATATATAATTTTAAATGTTTTGATCTAAGTTTTGGATGACCTTTCAATCTACATTTGGCCTAGATGGAAGACTCCCATGTGAAGTATTGTTTTGATTTAATAAAAAAGAGTAAAGAAGTATTTATACATGTAAATCCCTTTAATTTTGATTTAATGTTAAATGTTAAATGTTTTGATCTAAGTTTTGGATGGTTTCAATCTACATTTGGCCTATGGATGACTCCCATGTGAAGTATTGTTTTGATTTAATCAAAAAGAGTAAAGAAGTAGTTATATATGTAAATCCCTTTAATTTTGACTCAATGTTAAATGTTAGATGTTTTGATATAATGTTAAATGTTTTGATCCAAGTTTTGGATGGTTTCAATCTACATTTGGCCTATGGAAGACTCCCATGTTAAGTATTGTTTTGATTTAATCAAAAAGAGTAAAGAAGTTGTACATTATCCCTTTAATTTTGATTTAATTTTAAATGTTTTGATATAATGTTAAATGTTTTGATCTATGTTTTGGATGGTTTCAATCTATACATTTGGCCTATGGAAGACTACCATGTGAAGTATTGTTTTGATTTAATAAAAAAGAGTAAAGAAGTAGTTATATGTAAATCCCTTTAATTTTGATTTAATGTTAAATGTTAAATGTTTTGATATAATGTTAAATGTTTTGATCTAATTTTTGGATGGTTTCAATCTACATTTGGCCTATGGAAGACTCCCATGTTAAGTATTGTTTTGATTTAATCAAAAAGAGTAAAGAAATAGTTATATGTAAATCTCTTTAATTTTGATTTAATGTTAAATGTTTTATGTTTTGATATAATGTTAAATGTTTTGATCTAATTTTTGGATGGTTTCAATATACATTTTGGCTATGGAAGACTCCCATGTGAATTATTGTTTTGATTTAATCTAAAAGAGTAAAGAAGTTGTACATTATCGCTTTGATTTTGATTTAATGTTAAATGTTAAATGTTTTGATATAATGTTAAATGTTTTAATCTAAGTTTTGGATGGTTTCAATCTATACATTTGGCTTATGGAAGACTACCATGTGAATTATTATTTTGATTTAATAAAAAAAGAGTTAAGAAGTAGTTATATGTAATCGCTTTAATTTTGATTTAATGTTAAATGTTAAATGTTTTTATATAATGTTAAATGTTTTGATATAATGTGAACTATTTTGATCTAAGTTTTGGATGGTTTAAATCTATATTTGGCCTATGGAAGACTCCCATGTGAAGTATTTTTTTGATTTAATAAAAAAGAGTAAAGAAGTAGTTATATGTAAATCTCTTTAATTTTGATTTAATGTTAAATGTTTTAAATGTTTTGATATAATGTTAAATGTTTTGATCTAAGTTTTGGATGGTTTCAATCTACATTTGGCCTATGGAAGACTCCCATGCATAGACATCGGATGCGTTGCAGAAGGGGAGGTGGGAGTAGGGGTGGAGGGGGCAGGAGTGCTGGCCCTCGCCTGCCTCTTTCAATCACCTCGACATGGTGCGCCCACCATCCTCCCCCCCCCCCCCCCACCATTTATTTTTTCAGGAGGAGCCGCAATATGAAGGTCATTCTGGTTCCAGGAAGCGGTGGAGAAAGTCCACCATCCCAACCCATCAACCCCAAGACACTAGGAAGTCATCAGTTCTTCCAGTCAAATCCAGTTCAACGAGCTCCAGCAGCGATGGTGCAAGCAGCGGTAGCTCGGCCTGTGTGGAGAAAAAGCTCAAAGACGACTCTGACTCCTCTTCCACTTTGGAGAGCTCCTCCCAGCACTCCAAGGGAGTAGATGATGATTCGAAGGACTATAGTTGTCCAATTATGGAGGAGAATCCTCCTACACACATCGATAGCTAGCCTGATGTCAGGTCCTCTTTAGCTTTTTTGAACTTTTGTCATGTTTTGCAATCATTGTGCTTCTGAACATTCTATGTCTACTGATTTTCTGATATTGGGTAGCATATTCTAGGCTGGTTTCCCAGTTATGGGCAGCCCCTTTTTAGTTTTTTTGATTCAGACCCCCTATTGTGTTGGCTAGTTAGGAAACCCAGGAGACGAGTCCCACTATGTACATTATGGTCAATATCAATAGATTAAACCATCTTAGAAAAAAAAAAAATATAATGTTAAATGTTTTGATCTAAATTTTGGACGGTTTCAATCTACATTTGGCCTAGATGGAAGACTCCCATGTGAATTATTGTTTTGATTTAATCAAAAAGAGTGAAGAAGTAGTTATATGTAAATCCCTTTAATTTTGATTTAATGTTAAATGTTAAATGTTTTGATATAATGCTAAATGTTTTGATCTAAGTTTTGGATGGTTTCAATCTAAATTTGGCCTATGGAAGGCTCCCATGTGAAGTACTGTTTTGATTTAATCAAAAAAGAGTAAAGAAGTAGTTATATGTAAATCCCTTTACTTTTTATTTAATGTTAAATGTTAAATGTTTTGATATAATGTTAAATTTTTTGAACTAAGTTTTGGATGGTTTCAATCTACATTTTTCCTATGGAAGACTCCCATGTGAAGTATTGTTTTGATTTAATCAAAAAGAGTAAAGAAACATACATTATCCCTTTAATTTTGATTTAATGTTAAATGTGAAATATTTTGATATAGTGTTAAAATTTTTTATCTAAGTTTTGGATAGTTTCAATCTACATTTGGCCTAGATGGAAGACTCCCATGTGCAGTATTGTTTTGATTTAATCAAAAAGTTTTTAAAACTTAGGTTTTGGACGGTTGAAGTACATTTGGCATCTTAAGATTTCTTTTGATCTCTACATACTTTTGTTTGAGTGAAAAAATTTCCAATAGGAAGAACATAGCTTTTCAAAGAAACTAACCATATCAATTGAGTTCTAATTGAAAATAAAGTAAAGAAGTAGATATATGTAAATCCATTTAATTTTGATTGGAAATATAAGAAGTACATATATGTTTATTGAATTTGAGTTAATGTCATTATTGCACTCAAATAGGTAGCCTTGTTCATTTATAAATTGGTAAATTGATGAAATTCAGTTAATTGCATTCTAGAACATAGAACATATCCGACCATTGGACAGACAAATTTTGTACTAGATTTTCAATTAGGAATAGAGATGTGGGTCATATCCCACCAAAATTCGGAGAAGCTCTTTGAGTCTCTTGTCTGAAAGGAATCTTCGTACAAAACTATAGTGTGGATGATTTATTTACATTGTGGATAATTTTTACCAGGAAATCCCACAAGAAAAATTAGGCACATTCAGTTTGTGTATATATCCACTACGTGCAACATTTTTCATCAATGCACATAGAAAAAATACTTTCAGTTAGTTGCATTCTAGAACATATATATTGAGTATGTGAATCATTTTTCATCAATGCACATAGTAAAACTACTTGAACCATTAATTGCATTCTAGAACATATATATCCAATACATGTAACATTTTTCATCAATGCACATTGAACATATCCGACCATTGGACAGACAAATTTTGTACTAGATTTTCAATCAGGAAAAGAGATGTGGGTCAAATCCCACCAAAAGTCAGAGAAGTGCTCTGAGTCTCTTGTCTGAAAGGAATCTCCGTACAAAACTATATTGTGCATGATTTATTTACATTGTGGATACTTTTTACTATAAAATACCATAAGAAAAACTAGACATGTATTCAATTCGTGTATGTATCCAGTATGTGCAACATTTTTCATCAATGCACATAGAAAAAATAGCTCCAGTTAATTGCATTCTAGAACATATATATTGAGTACGTGAATTATTTTTCATCAATGCACATAGTAAAACTACTTGAACAATTAATTACATTCTAGAACATATATATATATATATATATATATATATATATATATATATATAATACATGTAACATTTTTCATTAGTGCACATGCATAGAAAAACTAATTTCAGTTGATACTAGAGCACGTGCATGTACCAAAACAATTTGCACATGTGCAAACACTTGCAAAAATAACATAAGTAGCTCAATTTTTAATTGAGTACTGGAAGTTCTAAAACATATTTAAGCCAAATGGAATAAATTATTGGACAATTCAATCAAAAAAATTCCAATGGAATGCCATCTTCAATAATCCATTCATGATCGGATTTTGACATTTTCCATTTCTTAATTTTTGTTTTTTTCTTTGATTAAACCTCTATAAACTTTATTCGTGTTGCGCACACCAAGTGACTATATTGACAACTTATGAAATCAGGTTCATAGTCTTCAAAGTAAAAAAAATCCCCACTTCGATTAGTTTGTCTGAAAAAAATAACCTTTCAGTATAAAAGATCCTCTTTCATATTTAAATCCATGATCATTATAGTTTTCTAATAATTTCATTTTTCATTCAGTGCAATGCATCAAATAATACTTCACATTTTCATCGTTGTTAATAGATGCAATTACAGCAAAAACATCTCCTGCACAATTAAAAAAACTTAACAAAATTATACATATTTAAATTTACTTCTAGATATTTAAATCATTAGAAAGAAATTCAAATGTTACCTTCTCTAACAAGATCAGAAATTCAATCACCATCGGATGATATTGTAGTTTCCTTTGATTTCATTTCTTCAAACATTGTATTTATAGCACTACTTATATTTTGTATCACATTTTCCTTCATTTTTTTATCTTTGGTTGATTTTCGAATACCTAGCGGTGTCGTAGCTTCTTTTAATTTCCTTAATGATAGGAGACCTTTCAACATTTAAGTTTGAATTGTCACCTGCTCCTTTATGAAATATGTTTCAAAAATGCGGTTAACACGATATCGTATATAATTGTCAGTTTTTTTATGTCCGTATGTGTGAGTGTCAACATTTTCAAACATCTCATCATCGAAACTAATTTCATCTTTACATATTCGAATAAATAGTACATAATAAGTTTACATATTCAATAAATAACTAAATTAACAAATATATGTATAATTTCAATAATACGTGCATATGTTCAAGATATACACACACACACACACACACACACACACACACAGATATATATATATATATATACCTTGTGATTCAATTTCTTCACTTGAATTTCTTCCAATATTTTCACCATCTTCAATCATTGGTTCAATATCTCTTTCACTTTCTCTTTCAAAATTTTGTATCTCATCATCAATGTTTTGAGGAATATCTCTCTCTGTTTACATTGAAAAAAAAATTTCAAATTAGTTCATCAAATAAAAATTAAGCTTCACATTTTACACTCAGAAAATTTTAAATATATCAATAGATCATAATATTTACATTTACATTCCTACTTCAATTTCTAGTTGAGGTTGATTTTCCCCTTCAATATTTGAGAGTGCTTCTATCTTTCTTTTGCGATATTGTCTCGTCTCTTCTCTATGTTCCTCAGGGTCTCTTTTTCGATCATATTTTCTCGCAAAATTCCTTCGATTTCCCATGATAACAGAGTATGAAGCTCAAAAAATTTCCTTCCAAAATTTAGACAATAATTCAATTAGAAAAAGCATCACAACAAATTTAATTTAAAAAAAAAAAAAAAAACACATTTTAAAAATTTTGGAAAAAATACATACTCCAATCCAAAACACTTAATTTAAAAAACCCGAGAAAAAAATGTCTTATAGAAATGAAACGAATCTCAAAAGATTTACTTCAACTCAAAACATGTACTATAAAAAAATGTCACTTCAAAAAATGCCTCCAACTTTAAAAAAAACGCCAGTTTAAAAAATACTTCTAGAAAATGTCTTTTCCAAATTAAGCCCAAATCCATACTTTCAAAAAAAATGAAGCACAAAAATATCCAAAAAAATGCTTTACATACCTCCAAGAAATTTCCTTTGAATGTACATCCAAGAAAATTCCTTAAACCCAAAACAATTTTTTGCAAAATCAGACCGCCTCCAAGAAATGTCCTCCAAGAAAAGTCTTTAAACCCAAAACAATTCTTTGCAAAATCAGACCGCCTCCAAGAATTCGAAATTAAGCCCAAATCTATACTTTCAAAAAAAATGAAGAACAAAAAACATCCAAAAAAATGTATCACATACCTCCAAGAAATGTCCTTTGAATGTATGTCCAATAAAATTCCCTATACCCAAAACAATTCTTTTCAAAATCAGACCGCCTCCAAGAAATGTCTTCCAAGAAAAGTCCTTAAACCCAAAACAATTCTTTGCAAAATCAAATCGCCTCCATGAAATGTCCTTAAAACCAAATATCCAAGAAAAGTCTTTAAATCCAAACCAATACCTTTGTAAAATCATACCAAATGTGTGAAATGCATGAAAATTATGAATGATTTTGCGGGAATTTATATTGCCGTGAAATGTTTTTTTTGGAAGGGCTCCACGAAATTTTTCGACTGACGGAAAAGTAGGTAGAAGTTCAGCTGAACTATTAAGGCATGAGGCTTAACGGCCTGTTTGTGCAAAAAATAGTTTGGCCAAACTTTTTATAAAATTTCGGCCGAACTAACGCGTCACCAGTTATGCAGATCCAAGCTCTGAATACGTTTCTGCAACTTTGGACTGATTAAACTCCATGAAACATTCTGAATTAACTGTCAAAACCAAGACAAGCATTTTAAGAATTGAAGCTACTTTCAAGAAATATAAATTTTATGGAATTTCATAAATATTTACTAATTTCAATTAATTTTATAATAAAACGGGGGCAAACAATTTCTGAGGGTCATTGTGATTCAGTGAAATCAAAATTCTGTCTCCCATAATACATTGTAAAAAAAATTGAAAAATTTATGGGGCATTACATTGGTCCGTCGTCTCTAATGGGTAGCTTTTAGATTTTTAGTTTATTACTTATATGTCAAGAAATTTCTTGCGCCTCAAAATATGCAGTTTTTTCATATTGGACCTGTTCAAAAAATTCTAGTAATTATGATATGCATCCATTGGATTTGTAAATATGACGAAACCGAAGTAGACTCTGTCTAGATTGTTGTAATACATTTTGTTTTCTAAAAAACATGAATTTTCAAAGAATACAACACTGCGTATTAACATGACTTCTTATGAATCCTTTGATTGTTAAAAAACACACACTCAAAGAAACGCTAAGTTGACATATCAAATATGCATAAAATAATTCCAAAAAATAAGTAATAAAAAGCTAACAAAATTTCTAACAACTATTATTTTTATCGCAAAATGAAATTCTAAACAGAAAAATTGTTATAGTTTGCAGAAAGTTGAGGAACTGAAAAAAATGAAAATTTTTTCTCAAAAAAGTCTCATGCAACATATAGAAACTGAATACTATCATGAGGAAAATGTTGATGAGAGACTAGTTCAGAGTCTCACTAGATGTGTCGAAAATTAACATATGGTTGTTGAGGTGTTAATGAAGGATACAAGCCATGATGATTTTGATTTTAAAAATTAGTATATGAATGCAGGAATGTTCCAAATGAAGGATAGTGCCTTGATTTTGTTTTGTGTGGAGAATATGAGGAGTCACTAAGTGTTGATATATAGGTTGTCAAGGAAAGAAATAAACTAGAATTAAATGAATATTATTTAAATTTTCTGACAAGAGAAGGTATACAATAGGCCGAAAACGAGAAATTTCATCCTTGAGGACATAATCAGAAGATGAAATTGACAAAAGCAAAGCAGGAAGGTGTAGTTGATTATATGAAGAGACAACCTGTGATTTTGAAGAAATTATGGAGCAATGTATTGGTAAGTTTTAATAGTTCAATAGCAAGTAAATGGTAGAATTCACAGGATAAATATTAGAAGAAGATTCAAGGTGATTAAAGATAGGGTAAGATTTTTAATTTTTGTGTGCAGGCGATAGTAGAAGAAGATGAGGAGATTTTTAGCATCCTAAAGAAAGGAGTGCTTGAAGGGTTTTAGAGAAGAGGACTAGGAAAATGCCAAAATCTCAAATTGAGAAGAAAGCTTTGTGACGAAATTCCAAAATTGAAAGAATGTTTAGTGAGGTATTGTGTAGCAAGGTGGAAACTTGTTACTACAAAGGCGTGTTGTAGCTCACGAGTTGAAGTTGTTACGATAAGACTAGATGCATATGACGAGGAGTTCATAATTTTTTTTACGGGATTTTGAACACAAAATTCGATGAAAATTGGACAAAGTCTTGCTGATGTGATGGGATGGTCACATAATGATGTGGGAAGGAATTTAATTTTTTTTTTCTAAGAAATTGTAAATATTTACATTAAGAAGTGAGTTTTTTTATAAATAAATTAGAGGAATTATTTCCTAATCTAAATATAGTTTTAGTTTCTTTTATTTTGTGGAGATGGGGAAACGATTCATCTCTGGTGACTCTTGGTTTTTCGGTGTCAACTTTATGTTTAAAGATAAAGAGTGTTTAAGTGGAGGAGATCAAATAGGAGAGAAGCTCTAGAGCAAGCAGAAGAGACAGAGGTAGAAAGAGGCTTGGGTTGCATATGTCCACATTGTATATCTAACCAAGTTTAATGTATATTTGAATTTGATTAATGAGCAACATATTTAAATTCATCTGTATTTGTTAACTTGTTTGTTTGTATATTGTTCATGAAGTTGTTGGTATTTGAGGTAAATTTAAATGACCAATCGAGTGAGTTAGGAATCTACGTGTGAGTCGTTGTTTTTTGGTATGGAATATGAATGGCTTAGTTCACGAGGTTTATGAAGTCTAAAAGAGAGGAAATTCATATAAAAAGGAGACTTGAATACCCTCACGACTTTAATTAGAGCATGATTTCTAGGCTTGTAAAATGGACGCCTATTCTGAGGGTTGAAATCACAACATCGAACCCTTTGTTTAGCCACGCTTCCATACGAATCTTTTGAACACAAATTGGTGAATAGTTTTTGCTGGAAAAAATCAACGTAAACTATGATTGAGAGTAGGAGAGCAGAGTTACAAGGGAAGATTCGACTTATTGAAGTCTTCTATAAATTTGCATTGAAAGGAATGTGCCACGGTGTTCGGGAGTAGTGAATGTGAGACATTTAGAGTGAATAGAGCGTTGTAAAAAAAAAACGCTGTTTAAATGTTGCCCAAACCCTTTTATATTTGGAGCTCACTTCGTAAGTTTGAGTTAGATTTGCAAATCCAGGAAAAGAAGGGCGTATGAGGCCGTCATTGTGTCAAGAAGTAAACTTGGGCCATGAAGAATCAGTTGGAAAGAAGGATGAGTCATTCCAGCTTCCCAAAAATTCGAAATACATTTTCTTGGGGGAGCTATCAAATTATTTCATAGATCTTACAGAATTTTAGCTGCGCTACGAAACTATTTCATAGCGACTATAATCTCGTAGCGACTGCACAGACATTTTGGAGTACTGTGTGTTATGTTTTTAAATGCTTGTTTGACTTTCCTGTTGCGCCATTTGTTAAATGGAAGCGTATGTAATTGGATGAGGTGAGAAAAAGAGTGGAAGGTGAGAGGAAATATCTGACGGAATTTATGAAGACAAAATTCCTATTCTTATGTTGACTTCATATGTTAAATTTTTTATGAAATATTGTTGAATTAGATATAATAATAGAGTTGTGTGTAGAGTTAGCCTCAGTTATTGGCCGTCAGGTAACCTGGTCTGTCATCCATATGTGATTAAAATAATATATATCTGTATATATGAACCACAACAAAACACCTGCACAGGAATACAATTTAAGCGATCCATAACAATAACCCACAAATCGAAATCTTAAACCTATTTAAGATAATTACAGTTCTTGTATACTACACCTGTTATGGTTGTCAAGAGTCTGAATCAAGCGGCACGTTGTTCGTACAAATGCGTGAATAATGCATCCGTAGATTGTGACCAATGACCGAGTCTATTAGATTCAAGTCATGAACAAACGTGCCATATATTGATATATAGAAACCCATTGTTCCAAGATGTATGATATTCATGAAATGTTCCAATATTATAAGGTATTTAATTCCTTAATCATATGAAAAGAAATTTTCCAATTCAAATCGACAGTTCAAAGATTTAATTCGAATTTTGAAAATGTAGTACTTAAAAGCATTCATAAGTTATTGAAATGTTAGCTGGACAGATTACAAAAAATATGGCTTTAGAGTTTTATATTGATGATTTGGATTACTTCGGTTTTACACACCCGCTTAATATCAAATTAGGTTACTTTTATTATTTACACTCATAAATTTATAACAAACATATATGAATTTTATATTAAAAATACAGTGGATTTATAAACAAATATATATGAATGGTTACACATCGAAACAATATATAATAATATGATCAACTGGGTTACTTTTCATTTATACACTTATGTTAGTAATTATTAATTATTTAATAGTAAAGATTATATATATATATATATAAAATAATAATATGATGAGTCGGGTTAGTTTTCATTTAAAAATTATATATATAAAAACAAATAATCTAAAATTTAGTGAGAGAGTTTTTATGAAAAAAATATAAATTCAATTAATGTGCAGAAATAAAAAAATCAAAAGATGAAAAATAATATAATAAAAAATTATAAAAATTATAAATTTCAATTTTCTATTTTTTATTTTTTTAATTAATTTAATGATAAATAGTTTGAAATATCAAACAAATTATATATGAGAAATGTGACAATCAACCTAAAATAAGAAATTAATAATCTAGTAAGTGATGAACAACTTTCTCTCTTAATAAACTATAATCTAGATTTACTTTTAAATATAGAAAAATAAACAATCAAATTAATCAAATAGATTTTACCAATAACGAAGCATTGATTAATAAAAATATAGTGACTAATATTGCTAAATTAGAGACTTCAGCAAATGTAAAATCCAAAGTATAGAGAATGAAATCAATATATATCTAATTAAAATAAAAGTAAATAAAAAAATGTTTATCTTGAAATGTAATCAACCAATGCTTTATGAAAAGTACATAAAAATTGAATGTTACACATGAAAGTATATAAAAATTGAAGATTGCAAATGAAAAAAAAAGGTTTTAAGATTATCTTATCCTCTCCCTCATTATAATTTATCATATTATTCCAAATAATGATGAAAGAAAAAAAGAATATGAAAAATTAGTTGATGATCCTAATATATGGTAATGAAGATTAATTGAAGAATCTTAAGATATTTCAAATACTAATATAATTATTGCGTAGTTACATATAGAAACAAATCAATTTGATGGAACACTTGAATACAATAATTTTTTTTAAACAATTCATAAGTTATAACTCATATTTTGTCATGTTTTTAATATCATATTTTTATGGAAAAAATCATAGATTTTAAAAAACTATAAATATTTTTATGAAATACTCTAAACAAATAAAATTTAAAAATAACTTTAATATAATAAATTGATAGATAAAAAAACTTTTCACATAACATTGTATCATTATTATTTAATTCTTAAAAAAAAATCATACTTTTAATTTATTGTAGATTCCATTATTAATTGCAGTCATAGTGTCGCTTCTAGTATCATTGCAATCATAGTATCTCATGTAGTATCAAGGTAGAAGAGTTGCTAATTTCTTTCATATGATATGGGATGTAATGAAAATCATGTAAAATGATTTAGAATCAAGAAAGTAATACATGCAAGATTAGAAAGAACAGGGATATAAATGGTGTAAAGAGAGAAAAACTCAGAAAATTTAGAAAAAATAAAAACAAAGTGTGAACCAAAAGCCATAAGTTCGCAAAACCAAATCATGCGAGGCATTATGATACCAAGCAGGAGGGAGAAGAAAATATTTTGATAGAAGTATAAGTGATACATAAATTTATTTCAACACTTGAAGACGGAGAAATGGTGTGCTAAAAACTAGATATATAAACTATTGAATAAATAGTTCTCCAGGTGAGAACCTGGAGAGTGTATACACTCACACAAATATTGACTATTAAGCCAGATGAGCCTTAATTATATAGGCTTTCACACTAATGGGATGGTTTCAACCACTCCCTGGATATTAGGAAATGAAATCTAAGATTAGAATCGCAATCCTATCCTCATCACAACAACCTTCTAAGTCTAGGTTTCTCCATTAATTCCAACACTCCCCCTTAATGGATAAAGGGTACTAAACAATAACATACGTCTGCTTGTCTAGTCTCAGCTAGGCTTACAATTAAAAAATATGAAAAACTTGGTAACAAAAGTTTTCATTTTGGTCTTTTTGCTTGTGAGTCCATATTTGTACATTCCAGGTCAAGGCTTAATCTTCACATTCCTCGCCATGAGGTAGTGATATATATTCACTTCATTTCTTCCCCAATAACAAAATTCTTGAACGCTTATCCTCACCCTTCTCAAAGTTATGACAAGATTAATAAGATAATGTTTTCCCTCACTATTTCCAGTGTCATGCATGTGAAATTTCTCAAAGTTGTCTTCAACAGTTATGGATGAAATTTCTGTGTTGATTTCATAAAGGCGCTGTTTTTTAAGCTAAGCTTCATGAAACTTTAATTCCTCTTCAATCTTCGTTGTTTCTTCCTTGTTGCTGTTAAAATCTGCACACAAAGAAATATTCATGAGATCATCACAGTTTAAATTCACTCCAGCTCTGTCTTCTTTTTCCACGTCTTCGCAATCAGCTTCATGTGGCTCGTCCAATTGATCTTCAACACTTTGTTCCTCCTTAAATCCTTCCTGAAGATCAACTCGTGACTCTTTAATATGAACATCTTGCACAAAAGGTTGTGCCTCTTGTTTCTCGTGGTCATCAATAGAACCACATTGTTTTTCTAAACTTTCTTGAGAAAAAATGCCACCCATGCTACCCAAGCTAACGCCTCCAAATTTCCACATGAGAAAATCATCATCATCATCATAATCAAACATATCTAAAAATATATACATATTGTTAAAACTCCAGATTATCTAGTTTTTTCTTACTTCCAAATTTCGACTCCACTTGGTCCCCTAACGAGCTCCAACAACCATGTTACCACGCAAGAGGGAAACCTCTGTTTAGCAACTCTTCAATAGTAGAACCTCATATACTATGGCTTCTATGCCACACGGGTATCAGTGCCCTCGGCTCTTGCGATGAGCAACAAACGACCTCTCAAAAAGCTGGAAACACTATCAATGTCTGATTCTGATGCATGTAATTAAAAATTTCTCATATAACACATATTTCTAAAGGAACGTAGCGAATCAATTAATCACTCAAGCACTCGAATATCCCCCACTCTACTACTACTTCCACCGTTGAGTCCCAAACAACCTTACGCAGTAGGCTCAACGCGAGAACGCATTGACAACGTTCTTGTACCTTCTGTAGATTGGAAGCTACAACTAAGCAGGGATGAAAAGATGGGAGATGTTGTAATTGATCTACAACATCTAGTCATTGTTGTAAGCATCAAAAATGTGTTTTCGTTAACATTGGAAAGAAAATCTGAGACAAAATTTCACAGAATGGTAGCATGCGAAGGCAACTTCCTTGTGAAATATAGTTGCATCTGACATGTTGATGGAAAAACAGTTCAGGACATATGCTTGAGGCTTCAGAACATTGAGTGTGGTGAGCTGGAATTGAAGCTCAAGTGAATAAAAGATCTGCACCACTACACACACAGGTTGGGTCTGGTAAGGGCACTTCAGAAGTAGTGGATCTTTAAATCCACAACCCCTTGTTTACACCCTTCAATAGCCTCCATGAAGGCTTAGAACCAAAACAGTTCTACGGCCTCTTCAACCGGCGCAGCCTCCTCTCGGTCAGCAAAATTCTTGCAACAAGGTCTCTCGGTGATCAGATGAGATCCGATCCGCACTCTGGATGCCACGATTCTGATATTGTGGTGGTGGAAAACTTGTGCACATGGGATTTAAATTCCGTGGGGTATTTCTTGTAAAGGTATGAAGCAAATGCAACCACTGATGCATCCACTCTCCTCACCACGAAGCACAGTCCATGCCAACAGATACGTTGTTAACAATCCACAGGCCACACAAATGGTTGAAGGCCAATTATCTCCACCAATTCAACGATCTCCAGCTGACCAGATATGCAACTCCACAGGTGTGGGCATAATATGCCATGGAAGCTGCCCACGATCCCTCCAGGGCACTGGGTGATCTCACTGGCATCAAGAAAATGATAAGTTCTCCAAGTGATACGTTGTTCAGTCAGACTCGAAGGGACATTCAAAAAACTTGCAGTACGTAAGAGTATAGATGCGACTACGGGACTCTCTTCTCAAGGATAGACAAATTCATCAAGCTTCTACTAACCATGCACACATCGGCATAAGACGCAACACACTTAGATCCTTAAGCGTAGTTCCATTATGCTTGGACCTGAAGCTCCGATACCAGGATGAAATCTCAGATACACATCATATTATATTAATCAAATAGAGTTACATATAGACATGATGTATTGTCTCAATATAGGGAAGCTATCTCAGACACACAATAAGTTGGTTGAGGGAATATCTTAACCTCACACCAAACTAGGAACTTAGTTTTAGCAAACCTAAGGAATAGGAATAGACTCCATACATAGAGAGAATCACAACTGAAGACAAGTAGGAATTACACATTCCAACATGGTTGTAAAAATTTATAGTTTCCCACCCCGGTTTTCAGTTTTCACCTTATTACTCCAAAATAATTAAATGCCCTTTCCCATATCCATACATTTAATAAAATGGAAAATAAATTTTGCTGAAAACACAAATTCTGGAAATTTTTTCAGAATGCTGAAAATGCAGAAATAAAATAACAGCAGTAACAAACAGTCATTCAACACATCATAACTCAGTGTTTTTGGTCAAGGTGACCCTGGAAAAACCCCCTACAACTCTTGGGGAAAACCAATTCGAAAGCTCCTTCTTATTTCTGGAAAAATGCTTTTTACAGTGAGAGAAATATTCAGCAAAATAAAAATCAGCAAACAGACTTTTACAACTTATCTCTTTTTCGGTGCTTAACCACCACCTCGGAAAATGTACAAACAGCAAAACAGGAACAGCAATAAATGCTGTACGGATTTCTTGATTTGCGTGCTCAGAAATATGCAATAAATGCAGTTGTATGGCCACCTCGAAATCTATGCCAAAACAGAAATAAATGCTGTTGTACGAACCTCGAAATTCATGCCAAAAGACAGCAAAAACTTGCTGTACATAATCTGCCTCGATTTCTGTGCAAAGTTACAGCCACTTACTGTACGGCCTGCCTAGAAAAACATGCCAAATAAAACAGCCCCTTTGCTGCCTCGAAATATGTGCCCAACCTTGCTGTACGGCCTCCTTTTCTCGAAAACCGTGCTCAACAAATCTGCCTGCTGTTTGCTAAATCTGCTGAACTTGTCTTGCTGAAATGTCTTGCTGAAATGCTACCTTGGAATGCGTGCCAAGCTGCTGCCTCCTTCTCCTCACTGCCCAGAAATCTCTCTGGCTCTCTTGCTCTCCTTCTCCCAATCTACTCATGAAATAATGAATGATCTTTTCCTCCTTTTCCTCCTTTAACCTAACCCTAAGTGACTTTTGGGGAATCCCTAAATCCAATGGCTGAAATAGATTGAGATCTAGGGCTGAGATTAAATGCTCATTTAAATCTCACTTTCTATTTTTTAATTCACCCCACTTTAATAAAGACCCACTTAGTCATTTATTTCCAAAGTCACTTTTCCTTTTCTAATTTTACATTGACTTTATTAAAGTCACTTTAAAATTAGACTTTAGTAACTTTATCACTTAAAGTCACTTTTAAATTAGATTTGACTTTATAACTTTAAAAAGTCACTTTAGTAACTTTATCACTTAAAGTCACTTTTAAATTAGATTTGACTTTATAACTTTATAAAGTCACTTTAGGAGAAAAATTAAATTCTTTTGGACACTTTTCCCTAAGCCAAAGATCAAAGC
This sequence comes from Pinus albicaulis, assembly GCA_034641835.2. Lineage (NCBI taxonomy): Eukaryota > Viridiplantae > Streptophyta > Pinopsida > Pinales > Pinaceae > Pinus > Pinus albicaulis. Next base: position 945,224,111 of record CM076573.1, read on the forward strand.
CTTAGGGAACCACCTGTCCTCCGGTAACCAAATTTCAACACTCCCTCTTACCAAGGAAGGTGTTCCTCACCACACCCATCTTGTCTCTGAAGTAGACATGCTTGCCCCGTGGTAAGGCTTTGGTAAGAATATCTGCAACCTGCTCATCAGTGGGAATATACTCAAGCTTCACGGCTCCTTTCTGAACATAGTCTCTGATGAAGTGATATTTGATCCCGATATGCTTTGACCTGTCATGAAATACTGGATTCTCCGTGAGTTTAATGCAACTCTGATTATCACAGTAAATCACTGAAGGTCTCAACGGCTGACCAAATAAGCCAAACAACATCTTGCAATCAGTGTAACCTGCCGATCTCACTCCATCCCCCTGCCTGTAGTCCAGACCATAATCCACTGTCCCCTGCAAGTATCGCAAAATGTGTTTTGCAGCCACCCAGTGAACCTTCCTAGGCTCACACATAAACTGACTCATCGTGTTGGCTGCAAAACAAATATCTGGTCTAGTGTTGACCAAATACATCAAGGAACCAATCAGCTGTCTGTACAATGTGGGATCCACCAACTCGGAATCCGAAGCATGAAGCTTCTTCCAGTTGGTGATCATCGGTGTCGACATGGGTCTACAATCCTCCATGTGGAATGTGCCAAGGATGTCCACAATATACTTCCCCTGTCCCAGGAAGAAATGCCCCTCCTCCTGCCACACCTCCAAACCCAAAAAGTAATGCATCAAGCCGATGTCCTTCATCTCAAACTCCACCGCAAGATCTCTCTTGCAGTGCTCTATGAGTCTCTCTGCACCTGTAATGACTAATTCATCCACATACAACACCAGAATGAGAGGCTCCTCACCTATCACAATATAGTAAAGGTTAGGATCTGCCTCACTCTTTGTGAAACCCATCTCCTGCAAGTATGTATCTATCCTGGAGTACCAAGCTCTGGGAGCTTGCTTCAGGCCATAAAGGGCCTTCTTCAGTCTGCACACATGGGACTCCTTCCCATGCACCTCAAAGCCTTGTGGCTGCTCAATGTACACCTCCTCCTGTATGAAGCCATTGAGAAATGCGGTCTTCACATCCATCTGGTGGATCTTCCAACCCATCTCCTCCGCCGTTATCGAGATATGAACAGAGCGTGACATGTACTGAGCAAAGGTCTCACAATCAAATTTCCCACTGGAGAACCTCTAGCCATAAACTCGCTTGAAATTTCTCAATGTTGCCATCTGCAGCATGCTTTACCTTGTAAAGCCATCTGGAAGTAACCACGGATTTGCCCTCAGGCCTCGACACCACCTCCCAAACATCATTCTTCATGATAGAAGAATAATCCTCTTGCATGGCCTCTCTCCAGACCTGCTGGCTAGCTGCCTCCTCATAGCTAGAAGGCTCAGAGTCAAGGATGCTGGTAGCCATTGCCATATAGCTACAAAACCTCTCAGGTGGTCTGCTCTCTCTGACCGGCCTCTTAGGCTCAGCAACGGATGTGGCATCTCTCAAGGTGTCCTGAAGCCACTTGGGCTTCCTCTTCCCTGAGCACACTTCTCCCACTTTGGAGAATCGCTCCTCCTCCTCATCATCATCGGGAGCTTTGAACTCTGTGAAATTTGTGCATCTCTTTGTCCTCTGCGTACACCGAACTGTAGAAGGCGAGAATCTGCGTCACCGACTGTGTGATGGACTCTAGTGAGCGCCTGCGCATGCGCCGGGAGCACTAACCCTCTGCAGCTCGTGACCTGTCATGATGGACGACATCGTCATAGATGTACCTCACAGATCCTCTGATCCTTACTGGATCTGTGTTGACTCAAGCTGTGGGTTGTTTGCGGTGATCTAGATACTCTAACTCCCGTGACCTCCTGAAGGCCCTGTCCTCCTCGAACTTCACATCATGACATTTGACTTTCCTGCGTGAGACCCAGCAAATCTAAAGAGCCTTTGAGGGTCTCCACTTACTTCACAAAGATACCCTTCTCTGCGGTGGGATCTAGTTTGGTCCTCTTCTCCTTGGGTATGTAGGAGTATGTGATGCACCCAAAGATACGAATATGACCAATATCGGGCTTCTTCCCAGAAAAAGCCTCCTCCGGAGTCATGTGCCCCAAGGCACGATGCGGACTCCTGTTCTGCAAATAAACAGCTGTGTTGCAGGCCTCAGCCCACAAAAACAATGGCAACCCCTGATCATGCAACATGGCTTTGGCAGCCCCTCCGATGGATCTGTTCTTCCTCTCCGCAACCCCGTTCTGCTAGGGGTTGTAAGGAACAGTGAGCTCCCTCCTAATGCCTGCCTCCGCACAATAGTCAACAAACTCTCCAAGGGTGTACTCTCCTCCATTGTCCGACCTCAGGGACTTGATCTTCCGACCTGTCTGTGTCTCCACAAGAGCTCTGAACTCCTGAAACCGCTTGAAGACCTCACTCTTGGTCTTCAAGAAATAAATCCAGGTCCTCCTGGAGTGATCATCGATGAATAAAACATAGTACTCATATCCACTCAAGGAAACATGAGACATCCGACCGCTCACATCGGAATGAATCAAATCAAGTATCCCAGTCGCTCTGTTGTCACTGCTGGGAAAAGGGGATTTGGCAAACTTGCCCATTGCACATCCTCTGCAAGTATCAAAGTGATCAGTACTGAAATCTGGCACACCTGTAGTGATCTCCCGCAAGGTCCTCAAGGCTCCATGATACATATGCCCCATCCTGCGGTGCCAAATCTCACACAGCTCAGAACTGCTAGCTCTGCTGTCGGTGCTACTTCTCAATGCCAAAAGGGGCTGAAATGCAAACTTGTACACCTTTGCATGGCGTACACCTATCACTCTCGCTGAATCAGCTGGAGCGCCCCTGGGATACATCAGCACCTGTCCACCCCTGAACAGTATCTCATATCCTCTGTCCTCCAAAGCTGAGACGGATATGAGGTTCTTCCTCATCCCTGGCACATAAAGAACATCTGACACCTTAAAGGGAGGTTTAGACTCCCTCTGAAATGTCAGTGTTCCCACACCGACTACTCTAACAACTCTGTCATCACCAAGTACTACCTCTATATCAGTGCCACTCTCTGAAAGCTCTGAGAAGTACTCACGGACTCCTGTCATATGACGTGAAGCCCCACTGTCCACATACCAGATACCCGAAGATGCTCCGCTAATCGAGGGAAATGCATGCTCCCTCTGAACCTCTATGGTAGATGATCCCGCACTAGAGGACTCACACGCAGTGAACCCAAACTCCCGGTCAAAACGATCTGCAAAGTCCTCAACCTCTGCTGAAGCTGCCATGCTTTGGTTCTTCCCCTTCTTCTTCTTCTTCTCTGGACACACAACTGCATAGTGTCCCATCTTCTGACAATTCCAACACTTCACTTTGGAATAGTCCTTCTCTGTGTTATCCTGTTTACCTTTACCTTTGCCTTTGCCCCCACCATTGCTTGTGGAAGCCTGCTTCTTCCCTTTGCCTTTCTTGCATCCTGCCAACAGTGCTACATCCTCATCCGCTCAACTGGCTTGGCTACCCCAAGCTGACCTTTCCTGATCTATGTCTGAATGCAATCATCCCAAAACCTCTCCCATGTGGGAAGGGTCTCACGTGCACAAACTCCATCAGCAAAGTTCATCCATGAAAGGGGGAGGCCATACACTGCAATATGATAGATGTATCTGATGAAGTTTTCATTATCGAATTAAAGGTCCCTGTTTCTATTTTGTAACCATTTATGCATAGTAAAACTGATTAGTATAAGAAAAGGATAAAAAATCACGATGGTTTTTAGGTTTAAGGGGAATTTTTGAATAAATTGTATGGTAGCATAATTTAAAAATATACTATTAAAGGATTAAAAATATTGTTGTTATATTTATTATATATTATATATAATTAATTTTAAACAATTTGGTTTTGTTATAAATTATTGTGGGATAAGTATATATTAGTGTAGTGATATAAATTAGCTAATTAGTAAATTTTAATAAATATGAATATAAACTAAATATTAAAATATATTTTTCAATATCAAAATTATAAAAATTAGCAGGATAACAATTATTATTATTATTAATTTTAAAAATAATTAATACTTGACTTAAAATATTAATAATGAAGATTTTTCATTTATATGTAAGTTTTTTTTTAATATTATTGACCAATACCATAACTTATAAAAACCATATGTTTAAAAAAACATAACACATTTCAAAGAGATAATATTTTGTATGTCTTTTATTCTAATTAAATTTTTATAACATTTCTTAAATTAAATTGGCAAGTAAAGAGAACATAATTATTTTTAGAAAAATATAATTTTTTTGTGATAGCTACATTTAAAAATATAATGTAGATATTCCTTAAAGATAAATATATATCACCTTTTTGTTAATTAGCTAAAATTAATATTTAATTTCTGCAAGCCCTATTCCAAAATAGATATACCTTTAGCCATAATAACTTATCTAACATTATATTAATATAAATGAATATTAATTGTTATAAATATTAAATTTAAATTCAGTATTATATAGTCATGTTAACATATATTTTCATGTTAATTTGTGATATTTATGTGAAATTAATTTTTCATATAGTGTACTCTTGCTTTATAACACTATACACTATTTGTACACTATATATATATATATATATATCAATATTAATGGTTATATATATATGATTTAAATTTAGTATTATATAATCATATTGACATACATTTTCATGTTAATTTGTAATATTTATGTTAAATTAATTTTTCATATATAGTGTACTCATGCTTTATAACACAATACACTATTTGTACAACATTTATGTAGATATTGCGATATATATTTTACAAGTTTGTAAAAAACATATAAATTTTAATTACTAGTTTACATATCATTCTTTCTAATTATAATAACAATATCTATATTTTACTAATTCTAACTCTCCATTACTCTAATAGAATTTTATTTTCCTTTTCGAATACGTTTCCTCTTTTATATAAGCTTGTATATTAATTTTATAAATAACACACACATACACATTTTTAACCACTAAACCTTTGTTGGATAAAAAATTATATGTGTTTACTTTTAACACTGAAAACAAAAAGGTTACTAAGCCAAAAATATTTATCTTGAGAAAGTTGTATAAAAGAGAAAAACTAGTTAAGAATAATAATGGGTATAATATGTTGGTTAACAATTATAATTTCTTAATATTTTATAACTAACCTATGGTGTTATTAAGAAAGTATACATAATAAAAAAAATTGCAATTCAAATTTATTTTTACTGATTATCAAAATAAATTAAATTAATAAAATTATATAATATTACATTAAATAAATATAATTGAAAATTATTGTTCATTCATATTCATATTATCTTAAATTAGTCATTAATGAAGAAGAAGTTTTCATATCTAGCTATTCCAAAAAGAAATAAGAAATATGTAATAGAATCTAGAAAAATATGGTTTGGAGTCTAAAGATTACTATAAATTTAAGTTTATTTAAACTTAAAGATATTCTCGTTACTAAATGTACAATTAAATCTTTAAATATCACTAATGATTACTCAATCTCTGAATATCGCTAACGATTACTCATAGCTATAGGAAAAACAATCTAGAAAAATTCAAATAAGAAATAATAAACATGACTCTCTCCATCACACGCTATAATATAATTTTGCAACGATATCCCCCAAAGCAATGTGTGGTGTGAATTTTATATCTCCCCTCCACATTTTAAGTGTCATTCAAAGTGGAATGTAAAAATTTAGATTTTTTTTAAGCAAGCTTATCTTAGTCTATGGATTACACAAGAATCTTAAATAATAAATTTTATCATACAACACCATTATTATGATATACAAATCAAGGTCATATCTCTCTTTGACTTACATATACATAGACAAGAGTAAAATAGTGGAAGGTTTTTCTAACACCTCATTACATTTAGAACATGGCATTATTCTATAGATATTTTAGAAGCTTTAGGAATTATTTTTTATTTTAATTAAGGGTTGATTATATATATATATATATAATATTCTATCTTTTTTTAATTTTGAACCTGTGACTTTTTAAAAGGAAATATATGTTCTTAATCATTAAACCCACTCAAATATATATATATATATATATATATATATATATATATATATATATATATATATTTTTAGGAGAAAAAGACACATTGTTTCATATATATACTCATTTGATATTCATTTATATCAAATTGAAATGAATCAATTTAAAATTATATAATTTATAATGGATAAATATCACAATGAATTTTTAACAAGTAAATTTAGATTTATATAATTTATAATTGATAAATTTCACAATTGATATCTTCATATGTTTAATATTTTTAATTTATTTATTTTAATATTATTAGTTTAAAATATTTTAGTTTTATATAATTTTAATATAAATATATGAAATTAAAAATATATAAAATATTTTAATATTTATGAAATTCAATTTAAACTATCGCACTTAAAAAATCACAAGAGCCACAAAATAAAAGTGTTCCAATGTCATTCCATAATAACCATTTTAAAATAATATTTAAATAATACCTATTTATTAGTATTATTCTTTATAAAGAATTAATATATTTATTCTTAAATAATTTTTTTTATAAATCATATTTCTAGTATAATGACTATTACGTATCAATACTTATTATACACAACCAAAACCTTAACCTAACTTTGTCTTAAAAAAAAACCTTTGTATAACTATATCTAATTACTTTTTCCTCTCCTACATTACAGTGTAACTTTAATCTTCACAAATCAAACATAGTAGTGAATCTCTAAAGCAAAAGCAATTGTGCAAACTTTGTATAACTATAGTCCATTACCTTTTCCTCTCCTACATGACTTTAAACTTTAATCTTCAACAATTAAACATAGTAATAAATCTATAAAGCAGAAGCAATTGTGTTATTGTATAGCATGTAGACAATGAACGTTCGAGCTTTACTCTACTTTAACCCTTCAACTTTCGTTTAATACTAGTTTCAAATTGGTAGTAATTTGGGTGACAAATTTATCGTGGTGCATTATAATTCATAATATAGTTTTAATATTTGAAGTTCAAAGTTCAACACACGAGATCTAATAATGTGTTTATGCATGAACATATGTATCGCCATCCACCCACGTCCACATAAATTTAATTTTCTATAAACTAATAGACGTCGATGGTATTTTTAACTCCATGATTTAATGCACAAATAGCCACATTTGTACATTTTGTAACTATAAAATTGATGGATAATATTTATTAGACATATTTGTAAATTTACAAAATTGATAAATGATATTTAGATATTTTTTTTTTATTAATCACATTATAAAGAAGCAAGGTGAATAAATAAATGGATTTTATTGAATAAAGAGTAAGGATGCCTCATTGCCCAGTAACAACACTGAAATTAGCTATTAGAAACTAGTCATTATTTGACTAGCTAGTTAAAAAAATGTAATATTAAAAATTTTAAAGATTTTAAGTTAAAAAGATGTAATATTAAAAGATTTTAAGAAAAATTATTAATGAATAATTTATAATTTAATAATCTAACAAATTGATTAAATTATCTTATTATAATAATAAAAGGGATAAATAAAAAGGGGGATAATCTTAAAATCGGTTATTTGACTAGTTAGTTAATAATATATAGTATTAAAAGTTTAAGATTTTAAGAACCATTATTAAAAATAGTTAAAAATAAATAATTAATTAAAATGATTAAATTCTAGTTATTCAAGCGAGAAAAGGGATAAATAATAAAAAAATCCTAAAGATTTTAAGAGAAAATATTAAAAAGGTTAAAAATAATTTAGAATAATTTAAAAGTGAATAAAATAATATAGTGATTAAAAAATAATAATTATAATAGGCGGATAAAGGGAATATATATATATATATATATATATATATATATATATATAAAAGTAAGGAAAGAGAACCAAAATTATAATATAAAGAAGCAAAAACAAAATTATAAGGAATCAAAATTATAAAAAATCAATAACCCAAGGCAAAGAGAAAAGGATAAAGAAAAGAGAGGGAAATTTTATAAACAAAGGGACGGAAATAAAACCGCAAAGAAAAGAAAAGAAAAGCAGGAGAAAACCATCCTACAATGGAGAAATCACCTAGAGAAGGTGGGAGTCCAATTCTTACTTAATTTGCATCCATCATCTCTTTTGAGATTCATAGGATGCCTTTTAATTTCGATAGTCTCCCTCAACTTCCTATGATGGAAATGATATACCTTAGTGATGAATTTGGAGTATTCAATACATCCATGGTGGCACGATTTCTCAGCATGTTCTGTAAGAGCATAAGTGTGGGACCGATTGTGCATAATGTCTGCAACATGCTCGCGGATTCTCAGTTTAATGGATCGACCAGTTTCACCAATATAAGGCGTACCACAAGAGAAAGGCACCATATAAACCCATTTCATGTCCATTGGGTCTATAGGATCCTTGACAGATCACAGAGAATTATTAATAGTACAGAGGGGTTTGAACATAGAGGAGACATTGTTTTTCCTAGGGACATGGGTAATTTTGTTCGTGGTCCCTTGGATAAACGGAAGATTAACCTTGGAGATAGCGTCTATCCGAGACCCCTTGTTTCTTAAGCTTTTAGAGGATTTTTTAAAGGCCTTAAGACCCTACGACCTACTATACCCATTCTTCTCAAACACATCAAGAAGATGGGATTTCTCTGATTCCAAATGGCTATCATCAGAAATCCTAAGAGCACGGGTAGCTGCAGTGCAGATTACACCAAAATTCTGAGTTGGAAAATGATGCGAATTTGCATGAAGATACTGCTGAGTCTGAGTTGTCTTGCAGAAAACTCGGTGAGAGATAGAACCATCATCCTTTCTAGAGAGAATAATATCTAGGAAGGGGAAGCAACCATCCACCTCTACTTCCATTGTGAATTTGATGTAATCAAACTGGGAATTCAGGTGACCAAGAAAGAAATCTAACTTTTCACAACCATGGGGCCAAATGACACAGGTATCATCCATGAACCTATTCCACTTCGGCGAGCGAAATTGAGCTGAGGCCTTTTCAAAATCCTCCATAAATAAGTTAGCAACTACCAGGGAAAGAGGGGAACCCATGGCCACAACTCAGCTTGGAAACTGGAAAAAGTTGAGGTGAGGCATAGACCGACCAATTTAGAAGTGTCATAGTCCAAGATCCTCTTAATGATATCAATAGCTTCAGGAATGGAGATTTTGGTAAACAACTAGACAACATCAGAAATGACTAATAAATCCCCAAACTTAAACTTGAATACTTTATTAATTTAATATTATTTTCATCAAAAATTTTACATTTTCTAAACATATTATAATTTCACTTTAAAACATTAGTTACTAAGTTCAAATTCCAAAATTCCAATTCGGATTTGAATTGGATACTATACCGTTAAAATTCTAATGAGAAATTTTCAATTCTACAACAGTTCAATAATATATATTCTTTATTTATATATACATAACGATATAATATATGTCTTGTAAGTATTATTCATATTTCTATATAAATAATTTAAAAAATTTAAAACAAACTGAAAAAAAAATTCAAGCCAAAAACCTCTTTTGATTTCAAAACATAGATCTATTCATGGTCATGAACCTCTATATTGAGCGATTTTGCTGCGAATCGGATTGAATTTCAGACGTATTCGGTGTACGAATCGAACTGTTTAGTTTTAGTATTTTTCGTTTTAACTGTGGTGAATTTCGTAATTATTTCAAAAATAATAAAAATTATAACATGATTTTTAGAAAATATCTCTCAAATTTTTGAAATTTTGAATTTTAAATATGAAGATTTAAAATTTTGCTTGCTAAAAGCTTTTAATAGTACTTAATTCGTTTTTAACATGAAAATTAGTTTAAAGACTCTTACAATTAGATTTTTGAGAGATATTGTGGCCTTTCTAAACCATCTAAAGGTCTCTCTTCCTACACCAACTTTGTTTTGTTATTTATATTAAATTAGTTATATAATTATTTAGGTTTAATTTTGATTTTTTATTTCTATATTTAATTTTAATTTAATCGTATTCATATCATGTTATTATCAAATTTATTATAATCAAAACATTATTTGATATATTTATTTTTAAGATATTTAATTATAAAATTAAAAATGTACAACTCTTTTCCATGACATATCATTATGCTTCCAATGGAAATAACTTAGATCATTTGCACATTCGTTTTAAGTATGCTTGCCAATCGAAAACCTCATTCTAAATATCAGATTCAGATAGTGTTGAGAATATCAAAATACCTTCCCTGTCCTAAACACATTATTTAAAAGGTCAATATTTAGAGTTACTATTAATAGGTTAGGTTACTATTACCATGTCACCATTGATAGGTTAGGTTATTATGTTTTTTTAATTGAAAATTTCAAAATATGTTACTATTGACATCATTTAATGAGAATTTAAAGATATGTTATTATTGACATCATTTATTAGGTCAAATGTAGTGGTAGTGTGTTTTTTTTTTTTTTTTGCTAGTTTAGACTAATCTAATTTTCCCACTTTTCTCCTCCCATGCCACCCACGGGTTTCGAACCGGTGACCTTACGGAGCGGAGTGCCTTAACTTAGCAATTACCTCCCATCTTTCATACACCACGTGGTGTAGTGGTAGTGTGTTTTAATGTCTCACTATGTCTGGAATAAAAAATAGATTATCACTAATTTTATTTATAAAAATAAAAAAATGTGGTTTACCCATGTTATATATTTGTTTTGATCATAGTTTGTTTTTTTTGGTTAAAATTTGATTATAAATAAATAAAAAATCAGAATAATGAAATTTCCGAAATTTTTTTAATGGAGAAGTACCATTAAAAAAACACTTAAACACCTAAAATCTTAAATATTAACAATTATAACTCACACTTTCAAAAAAAAAATATCAAATTTTATTATAATATTATCTAAAATTTCCATTATTTTCTAAACTAATTTATAAGTATAAACTAATTTATAAGTATTTTATTTTAAAATATCTGTGACATTCAATGAAAATCATATGTAACGGTTAAAGATTACAAATAATTATAGTATGATATCATAGGCATTTTTTTCACAAAATCAATACTATGTTCTTTCAACACAACATAAGTTTAAAATTTACATCGATTTAGTGTTAAGTGAATAAAAAAATATGAAATTTATTTAAAAAAAAAATTATACACAACATTTCTCTTTTTTTTTAATGAAGAATAAACTTAACCTACATGACAAAGATAGTCCATAAAAGTTTGAATAGAAAAACTCTCTAAAGGAAAACACTCATGAATGTATTACAAATTTATCTTGAGACATTTAAAGAAAAAATTAACTTAACCTTTTTACTTTTAAATTTAAAATATATAAGTCAATCATAATTTTCGAATAGAATGTTTTTTTAAATTTATATTTATATTGATAATATGTATTTTAAAATTTAAATAAATTTCATTTAAAAATATGTATTTCAAATGTTGTGGAATCAATATGGATTCACAATAATGTAACGTCCTACTTGTACCTCACACAATTTGAAATAGAAAATCTATTTGGTTTACGCGTAGTTACTTTTAGATAGTTTTGGATGAGTCTTGCTAGTTGGGACTCTCTTTACTATTTACTTGGTTTTTTAAATTAAATTAAATTAAATTAAATTAATAGGAACAAAGAAAAATGATAGCGAGGCTAGTTAAAAAGTTGAAGGAATAAACATAATACCAAATATGGTTTTACCTTGAGGTTTTAGTAGAAGTTATTTACATAAATAGAAGTATTAATATAAATAACTCGTATAGTATTATAGAAAATTTCAATAATGACCAATTGGTTTAGAGTACTATGTTTAAGAGTATGGATGATGTATGTGTGAGATTAATTAAATTAATTAGTATAGATTTATTTTAATGATAGATTTAATAAGAGTTGAGGGAATAAAAATTTTCAAGATACTAATATTTTTTTTAGAGTGCAAAGATTAAAAAAGTGATTGTATCTCAAGAGATTTGAACTTTATATACTTGATAAGTCTGTAATTAAGAAGAATCTATATTGTTTTTATGTACGCACTTAAACATGTAATTTTTCATTGTTTAAATTACATTTTTTGATGCACAAATAGATAATTACATTTTTTAATGCATAAATGATTTCAATTCCAAAAACATTTACTACCTATTTGAAATGTGTAATTTCAAAAAACTTTTATAATATTTGAAATAAAAATGAAAAAAATATATATAACTTAAAAAGAGCCCAAAATATAAAATAGTGAGAATTTTTAAAATATTTTAACATAAAAGATTATTTTTTCACTTATATGTATATGCTTTCTTCTAAAAGTATATAATATATATATAAATAGTTCACATTGAAATTTCTTATTTATGGATCATATTTTGTATATTAATTAGTTTTTTTGTTATTTATATATTATAAATAAATGTCAATATTATTTAACTTTGCATATTGGAATCTCTAATTTTTTATCTACATTTGGTTTTTAGTATTATTAAAAAAAAAAATGAAATGCAACATATCAATTTTATGTTAAGAATTAAAGTAACTATTTTTTTACTTTTATATATATATATATATATAAGTTAAGATGAATATTAAAGTGATTTATTCAAATTTTATAATGATTTTTTTCAAAATTTGTAATAATTATTTCTCTCTTTCTTGTAATTATTAATGTTTTAAAATGTTTTTAATTAAAACTAATCAATAAATATTGTATTTTTATTTTAAAAAAGGCATTTTTCAACTCCACACTAAGCATAGTTTGAACCACACATCACTATCATAATCAACTATAAAATATACCTCTAAATGCAACAAATTATTTATAAGTGATAAAAATATTATTTTAAAATTAATTACTACACAAACCACACATCTCACACATCTCAAAACATAAATTTTCCAAAAAAATAAAACTTTACTAAAAATATATTTCAAATCATTAGCACTACATACAAGCACTTTCAAGTTGCATAAATAAAAAATATATTTACATTTTTCCTAATATACCATTGTTGCAATTTAATTTTCCAAAAAAATAAAACTTTGCTAAAAATATGTTTCAATTCATTAGCACTACATACAAGCCCCTTCAAGGTGCATAAATAAAATTATATTTACCTTTGTCCTAATATACCATTATTGCAATTCAATTCATTAACTTAAATTTGAGCATGTGAATGTAATATGTAAATATTTATATATAATAATAAATAGATTTTTTTATTTTATAAGAAATATTATGGAAATCAAAATTCTAGTAATTAGACATCCTTTCTATCAAAAATATATTAAACTAATTGAGTCTCAAATAGTGTACAAGAAAGAGATAACAAATGTCATAGTTTTAACTTCTCATGACCCTAAAAAATTCCACCAGGAATAGCTACCACAAAAAAAACATAAATGGAGAGATGTTTTAGGTTGGGTAGGGAAACAATTATGATAAGCATAACTAGACAAAAATGCATGCTGTGAAGGAAAAAAGTAAAATGTTTTTTTCTGTAAAAATATTAAGTATATAAAACAAGAGTGTAGTCACTAAATAAAAATGATGCTAGAGACACGAGGGGATTTTTTTGATTGCAACTCATTGCTGGTGAGGATCATGCTTTTTCCTAATATATTTTCAAGAATAAAGATGAGTAAAAGGTTTTTCTTATGTCCAAATATTAGTTTTCATACATGTTTTTACTAAGAGTTTTTTAACATATAAGTGTTTGTATGAATAAAGAATTATAAATAATTTAATGAAAAATGAAAAATAAAATTAATATCCAACAGTAAAGCTCATGAATACTAATTTAAGTATTGAAATAAAAAATTTGTAAAATTTTTCATTAATATGCATCTATGAATAGTAGGAAGACATGTTATGCACATATATTTTTAGAATAGAGAAAGAAAAGAGTTGTATATAATGAGGAAGTAAAGAGTTGTATATAATTTGTACTATTTAGTATGAAGGATTTTTGATATTAATATATTTTTTTTCTAGAATTTGGAAAAGTAATGTTGTTTTGTTTAACATTCTAACAATGAAAAAATAGTGATAAATACGTTTTAGTAGACTTAGCATTATTTCAAGATAGTAGAGAGGGGTAACCTTCATATTAAATATCTATTGCATGAGATTCCACCTAACCTAAAAACACTCTTAGGAACAATTTGGGAACCTGATTACAAAGATATGGTTTACCCACCGTTATTTACAAGTTTTCGAAATTATGAGCATAGACTCTAAATCGTGTGCTTTTAGAATAAAAAGATTATTAATGAAATATAAGTTGATGTGAAAAAGGAATGTGTCCTTTGTCTTTTAAAAACAAAGAGTCATTAATTTATCTAAAATTGAAAAATAAAATTAAAGTAAATCAAAAAATAAATGAAATATAAAGACTAAATACATATATATATAAAATAATATTTTAAATTATTTACAGGACATACATAAATTATGAGTTTAAGAACCTTTGTTGATCAGTATGTGGTACAAAATATTCTTAAATATGAATAACTCTAATACAACATGCCTAAACATATTCAGCATTCAATTAATAAAAATAATTTAACAATACAATAAACTATGTTTAATAATTAAAGAATTATCTATAAGCATAACTTGAGACTGACTATGATAAATCCTTGAAGTATGATATACTTGTATTATATTATATAAGTTACAAACATATCTAGATATTTATGTTAATATCTTCGACATAAATTTAAAATATTTAAACAATAAGCTTTAACCAAAACCAAAATATGTAATAAGAAATAATTTATATCATAAATATTACCAGCATAATAAGAAACCTATAATAATATACTCACCATAAATTTAAAATATTTAAAACAAAAATCCTTAGCCAAAATATTTGATAACGAGAATTTACCTTAAAAATCTTTAGGTAATTGTGATCATGGGTGAGATGTTAGAAGTAAAAAGGTGGTCAGGTATATGGAATTCGTTCAAAGTTATAAAATCGTAAACAAGAAAATAGGGTTTCATTAAAATAAAACCCTTTTGTGCAAAATGTGGAAATAATAATTCGAAAACCTAGTAACCAAGTATAGAGAGAAGGATATTGTAGAAAATGCTACTGTTTGATATGTATGGGAGGTTCTCACGTACACAGAAATCGTGGGCCAACAAATGTTTTATTCCATAGATACTACTTTTATTCGAAAACTCTGAATATGAACTAAAAAATATAACATCCCTCATCAATAAAAAAGAAAAAGGGTTAAAAAAATTGGAAGTACCAACTTAAATTGTACCCCTCAAAGATGAAAGGGATGACAAAAGTGAAACCCCTTTTAGACATCGTATCAGGGTTCAGAAACCCAAAAAATTATGATGATAGTAAGAGAAAAGATTTTTTTTCTGTAAAGTCACCTCACATATATATAAACTAAACGGAGACATTATTAAGAAGAGAATAAGTGATATGTAAAGGACTGATTTGAAGACTTAAACCTAATAACGAAAAAGAAAGGGGAGTAGCAGAAATATAAATTGGGTTCGTTAACTAGCCAGAAAGTATCAACGTCTATGGAAATATTCATGTTGAAGAAACATGGATCTTTCTTTATTTATTAAGTCAGTCATCACCTAAAACCCTAGACAAATTCAAGTCAGAAACCTTTGTATTAAGAAATCCCAAAAGGGAATTCTAATTGAAAATAAAAACTTTTTAACAAGTTAAGAGTCAATTGTAATCATTTAAATTCTATACATAAGAAATGGAAAGGATAGAAAAGATGAAATTAGTTCCCAAGTGTCATGGGGTCAAATCCTTTGGACATTCCAAATATTTCATTGAGCATGTGAACCCTAGATAGTATACTACTTGTACATTGAAACTTTAGCACTATTGAAGAGATAGTTACGTTCAAAGGGGGAGTGATTTTTAAAATATTTTATCTTTGAAACTAAATGAAAAACTTTGAAACCCCAAAAGCAATTTCTAATTAACAGATTAATGTCAAGTGACTCTACAAATAACCTGCAAATTTAAAAACGAATATTAGTTATCAAATTATTCAAAGATTCTGATAATGAAAAGAAAATGAGATGGTCATAAAATATTTTCCCTTATACACTGGATAATTAAAATTGGAGTCTTTAAGTTTGAACTTGATAAAACCCTTAACGGACCCATTGACAGAATAATTCATGAACGAAATGATTATTATAAGTGGCATTAAAATCTTGAAGCATGGGCATAGGACAAAAGGGAAGTCATTCCATGTTGAAACATGACCATATTTACCAGAGAATAAAAACTATGTAAAACCTAATCCATGGCGGTAGAAATATCACACTGCAAGAACAAACAATGCGAATTGGAAAGTCTGGGACGGTATTATACCCAGCCAATTTACTCAGGGGATCATATCACCATTTGATCGACCTAAAAAACCAGAAGTGTCCATGTGTGACTCTACCAGAGTCATTCTCCTCATGCCTAACACGTAGATAGATGACCCAAGGGACATGCAATTCAAAAAATCACCATATGACATGTGGAAGGTTCGGGAAAGAGAATTGATTATGGCCTAATAAGGTATTTTTATTTTATAAGTAAAGATAAATCACAAGTATAGCGAGGGACAAGAATACCCTAATAAAATATTAAACCATTATAATATCAAGGGTCCAAATAATGGCGAAGGAGATCACATTACATATCATATGCGGATAGAAAAAAAGAATTAAGGGACATGCATAGAACAATGGGGAGATGAGGGGTCACATACACGTTGCAAATCCATAGTTTGGATTTCAAGTCTCATCCTCTGTGAGAAAGATATTATTATCCTTTTAAAGTCAGGAGAAGAGACGAATTATTTTATATTTATAAAGAAAATACATACATGAATATACACATAGTAATCACTCCCTTACATGTTAATAAGAATTAGCCTAAGTCTATAATTGATAAATAAAACACATATATAAACATATACATAGTAATACTATGTTATGTTATTGATTTCATGTTGATGTTTTTTTTTTTGTAAATTCCATAGTACCTAGGCATTTCTATTATAAGAGCAAGTTGCAAAAATAAATACATCAATGTCAAGGTGCCTCAACCTGCCCGAAGGAAACCAGGTCTATTGGCCACCTTAAAGAGTTAAATGCAAACCAAAATTGAAATTGTTTCTGTCTTCTAGTTGCCTCTAGTTTATCACGACAATGTCCAAAGAAATTACATATTAAAATAAACAGATAAAAACTATTTAAAGGCATTAAAAAATGAAGTAAAACAGAAATCTGATTATCCATCAGATGATTCTTTTGGAGCTTTTGCAGAAACAGCAGAGACCTCTGCTTGAAGCAATGTGAGCTATTGCTCAATGTTACCAATTCGAGCATTTTGTTGGTGTTGAACCTTCGCCATCTCCCGCATTTATTGCTTCATAGCTTGGAGTTCGAAAAGCACTGAGGAATTTGATTTAACCTCCTTTTCTTGTAGGCTCATCAAAGCTTTAGCGAGGACACATTTAATTTTCCAATAGGTCTTCACACTATGTTGAAATAGGGAGCCTCTCCCCCTTATACTTGCCAGGTCCAGGATGAATTCCATTCTAGCTTGTTGCTCACTGATATCCATATCATCTTCCTCAGAATCCTCTTCCCATGTCTCAATTTTACTCTTAATATCTTCAGGAGTTGTTTCCTCATAAATCATAGCCATAGTTTCCAAGGTCTCTAAATTTGTTTTCCTTCCTTTTGTTCTAGGAGGAATATCAATTGCTATAGAAGAACCTGTTCTTGTTTGAGGCATACTATCTGGAGACAGGGGAGGACAAGTGAAATAGATACCATTAATAGTGAAACTATAGCTGTGAAAATAGTAGAATTTCCTCTGGAGTAGAATAAGAGGAAAAAGTTGCAGAGGATAAGGAGAATTGACTGTATAATTGGGAATCATGGAATGAAAGTAGGCTGTAATATCATGGAAACAGATGAGAGGATTTGACACAGACCTTAGCAACTGTATAAGAGGCAACTTAGAAAGATAAACAGAAGTCAAGGTATTTGAACATACACCCAATGCCTGAGACATTAGATTGACCCGAATAACAGTTGTAATAAAAAGATACATAGATAACTTTGCTATGCCCAAAACAATTGCGGAAATTAAAGTATGAGTAACAGCTTCAGGAAAGAACAACAAAGAGAGAGTCCAATTTAACCTACAGATAGTCCCATTTATCTAATACACAGTCCCATTTAACTTATAATATACCATTATTTGAATACTAATATGGTCTGGACTGCGAAAATAGGGGATAACATGAGCTTCCACTGTGATTTTACAAACATGAAAAACTACAAAACCATAAGAACAGAGTAGAGCAGAATTTTTAACCATACAAACATTATTGAACTCAAAGAACTTATCCAAAGAAGAATCCCAAAAGAGATTTGAGGAAAAGGCCATCATATACCCTGGACACCTTAGCAGAATGTGGGAGTGTAGGTTTGAAGCTCCGTGCTGGTCGTGAACTCCTTCCACAAGGCAGAGAAAAGTAAATAGAATGCAGAGAGATAGAAATAAGAGCTTACGAGGGAAGGTTGCTATATTCGGGGAACGAGCCATGTAGTTAATGCATGCTCGCCAACTGTTCAGTGAAATGATACCCATCCATCGTGGGATGGTAAGACTGTGCATAGGAGTATAATTAACCATAAAGGCTCAAACGATGTTAAGAGAATGGCAGTGGACTTGATAAATCAATTATCTAACACCCCGATCGGGGATCTACTTGATTATCTTGCTGAAGAATTAGTTGCAGAGAATGAAGTTCAATATTCCAAATTCTGTTGGAAGCAGTAATATCTAGAAGATGATCAACATTATTACATCCCCAATTAGCAAGGTATTCTACTGTTTGATTACCTTTCCTACTGATATGATAGGAAACTATATATTGAATTTGATTAACCAGCAAGCCTATTTCATGAATTAAGGTTGTTGTTCACCAACTCTTACTGATTTTCTCCCACTTCATTCCTTTTTGAAGTTTCGTTAAAATGGCAATAACCATAGCAGAATCTCCTTCAATGATTAAGCACTGGTAATTCTCCCTTATGGCTATAATCAGACCCTGTTTAAGTGCATTCATCTTTGCTTCGTTATTGGTAGCATGTCCCAGGTTCATGGCATACACTCAACAAGCTTCTCCTTGGGAGTTCCGAAAGATTCCTCCAATACCAGAAAGTCCTGGGTTGCTTTTCGAAGCTCCATCAAAATTAAGTTTGAGAAAACCAATTTGTGGAGATGTCCATTTATCTTGAACTTCTTGTCTAAGAGGCCGAAATTTCCAAAGAGTAGGAGATAGCATGTGAGAATGCAGATTTATGCTTCTGAGAATTTGTTCTTTGATCCCTTCTTCTTTCCAGTCATCCTCCATCCATTTTTCCATAAGGATTGTTTCTCGGATATTATCAATGAGTTTTGCCCAAATATTAGGAAGGTTTTGTTCCTCTCTTCGGAATATTCGATGGTTTCGTTCCTTCCAAAGACCCCAAAGTAAGAAGCATATTAATAATTACCAAGCACGATTGAATACACAAAATTTATAACCTCCTTTTTGCCAAGCTAACAAAGTTGTATTAATATTGAGAGGGTCTCTATCCGTTTTTTTGAAAGTTTGATCCAATCTGCTCCAAATAGCCTCAGCAAATGGGCATGAATTAAGGAGATGTTTAATTTTTTCATCATACTGATGACACATATAACAAAATATGGTCCTATCATACCTCTCTTTTGTAAATTATCCTAGGTTAGAATTTTCCTATGACTCAGGAGCCAGAGGAAATATGCTACTTTAGGCCAATGATGCATAGACCAGATTTTCTTCCAGATGGAGTGCCCATGAGGATTATTATTCTGGCTCTGAATGTTGTAGGCTTCTTTGATAGTGAAGGTTCCCTTGGTTTGGTATCCCCAACGTAAGGTATCACTTCCTGTTTGGATAGCGATTTTCCTTGTTTTCAACTCCTTATCGAGATTGTTCCATTGGATGGTTTCTAGTGCTCCCGACCAATCTATTCTCACATTCAATTTCCTCCATTGACTTACCTGATGAGGAGTCCAATAATGACTAATTATCCAATTTATTTGGCAGATTTCTAAATATGAAGAGTTCTGCAAGATGAAGTTGAGAAAAAAGTTTCTCACACTGCTGCCAAGAATCTTCCCAAAAAATTGTTGTGCATCCTTCCTTTATTTCCCAGAAACTATGTTGACGGATAATTAATCTATTTGCTGCAGCAAGGCTCCAAATGATATATCCTTTGGGAACAGTATCAATTTTTAGCTTACCAGCAACTGATTTAGGCATATCATATTTCTTTTCCCAAATTAACTTCCATAAATCATGACCGCCTTGGAGCCATCTCCACCAAAATTTAGCGCCCATTACTTGGTTTAATATAAAGGGGTCACATAGACCAAGGCCTCCTGCTGATTTAGATTTAATTAATTTCTTCCAAGACATAAGAGCCCACTTTCTGTTTTCTTGAACGCCTTGCCAAAGAAATTTCTTAAACATAGTAACCAACTGAGTAGCAGTACTCTTGGGAACAGCTCGACCAGAAAGTTGGTATATTGGTATAGATTGGAGAGAAGATTTTAATAAAACCAATCGACTGGGTGCATTCAAAGCACGAAAAGTCCAATTATAAAGTTTCTTCTCCATTTTTGTGATCAATTCTCTCCAATCTACTATTCGTAAAGGAGTTTTATTTAATGGTACTCCCAGATACTTCATAGGAAAGGAACCAATTTGAAAGCCCAAAATTTCGTGACAAGAAGACTTCCATTTCATGATTAACATTAAAGAAGTAGACATTTGATTTATCTTTATTAACGAGCGTACCTGAAGCAGCCATAAAGTCTTCAAGGATTTGTAAAATGGCTCTGATCTCTCTTACCTATGCTTGACAAAATAATAGTATATCATCAATAAATTGTTGATGATTCAGAGCAAGATGCGGTCCCCATAACTTTAATCCTTTGATTTTACCATATGAAAGATGAGATTTAATTAATCTGCCTAAGCCTTCAGCCTAATGATAAAAAATGAATTTTCCTATGTCTATAATTTATAAAGAAAACATATATATGAACATATACATAGTAATCACTATGTTATGCTATTGATTTCATGTTTATGTTTAATTAGTAATGATAAAAAATAAATTAGTCTATATCTATAATTTATAAAAAAATCATATATATGTACATACACATAGTAATCACTATGTTATGCTAATGATTTTATGTTTATGTTGGATCTAGTAATGATAAAAAAAATGTAGTAATGTAGGTACAATACATTTATTATTTATATAAAAATATATTCTTACTTGGTAAGGTAGAAACTTATGAACTAAACTTATATTTATATAAAATTACTTATGAACTTGGTAAGATAGACTTATGAATGAAACTTATGACATTCGTACATTTAAATGACAATTATTTTCCCCTCCTTTTCCATTTGTTATCTCACTCCGTGTCTTCATTTTTTATAATAGGATTTGACTTTGTTTGAAAAAATTTACATTCCACTTGACCATTTCCATTATTTTCTTTGTTTGAAAATTTTCCTTCTAAGCTGATCACAACCATGAGAAAATTATTTCCTTATTAGAAAAGGCATGTAGTAAAGTGTAACTATATACAACCTGATGATTTTAATTACCTTTTTCTCATGTTTCTCCTATTTTTATAGTATGTACTTAATTCATATTATGGTCTTTCTATGATCCTCAATTATACTCTAAATACTTTAGAGATGAGAACTATTATATGTTTCACGATATGGGATATTCATCTTTCTAACTGTATCGACACCTATGTCAAAGGAATGAATTTATTACACTTTAAATATTTGACTCATTATTACTAATGAGAACTATTATATGTTTCATGATATTTGATATTCATCTCTCTAACTGTATCGACACTTATGTCAAAGGAATGAATTGATTCATGGATTAAAATAGAAGAGAGGTGGAATTCCTTCTCTATGTTCTCTATATTCTACCTTATCTTCACCATTTCTTTTACATCACAACTAATTCCTTCAATACCTCCATTCCACTTTTTTTTTACCTCACAACTAATTCCTTGAATACCTCCATTCAATGTGTGCTTCCACTATATAAAGTCCAACCTTAGTCTATATAACAATAGTCAGAACTTGAAGGTGAATTTTAACCCTTATATCATAGCATTCCATTACCCTAACAAATTATAAATCATCATGTTAATACTCCAATCCCCATAGGTAGATATATATTTTACAATCTATAGTGTCTAGCCAAAGCGTCTATAGATGTTTGGATTTTCTATAAAATTACCTCTATACCAAGTTGAATTTATTATATAATTTCATTTTATATTTAATAAATCAAGGAATTTTACTCCTATGTCTATAATTTTCCAGAAATATTCCTGCTCCTCAAACTATTATTTCTGCTTTTCACTATTTTTTTTTCTCTATCATTGCACTATCTTACATATTGACCAATATTATATCAATAATACTTTTGGTGTAGCAATTAGTTGTGATTTCTTTGCAAAAAATCATTCATGAGAGATTCTCCTCATTTTCCCATGTCTCTAAGAGGTAATATAATTTTTCCTATGAACTTTTAGTAAATCCCAGAAAGCATACAAAAAATATTCCAGTAACCAAACTAAATTACACAATTTTGTGGGTTTTAGAGTGTATGGACCCTAATTTGGGCTACATATCAAACTAACAAGGATGCATTTTATAATTTTGATCACTAATCCTTAACATATTTTGAACTTAGGTAAAAATACTTCCATTTAAGGTTATATTCATTCATTTCAATGTTTAGAATACAAAATTTAAAGATATGTTTCCTTGTCTTTTAATGAATTGAGATAAATTTAAGTTATGATAATTTTCCCAAAAATATATATATTGTATGTATTATTACAATTAATAACTCGAAAAGAAATTGTGACCATTTAATCATATGGCATTAATAAATCAAGTTAAAAGTATATTTAAACTCAGGGAGATCGAACAAAAAGCCGCTGAATCAGAAAAAGAGATTTGCAATTATCAATAAAGTTGTTTTTGTAAAATTATCCCTAATAGGTTAACCCATTATCTCAAGTTGTTTTTGACGGAGTTTTTTTGAATTATCAACTTGATTATCTTTAATTTTAACTTACTTTATATATTACAAATTTTTATTTTTATTTTGATGTTGAAATTACTAAATGAAAGAATTATGAAATACTTTATATCTTTTATAAATTAATATTTTTTTATTTCTCAATTAGCTTTCTATGGTTTTAAGTATCAAAGTATTTGAAATCCTATAAATTCATTCTACATCACTTTTTATTTTGTTATTGTAAAATTTATTTTCTCATTTCATAATTTATTCTCACCATTAACTCTTAATGTACACAAACAATACATATACCTGTCAAATGACTATATTAAAATCATAAAAAACTCACTATATAAAACTTATTTTACTTTTATTTCATTCCTTTAATTTCTTTTCCAATTTATATATTCTATTTCCCATTGAATAGGAATACTTGATATATTTATTCATACATATATTGAACGCCTTAGATTATTTTAATTTCTTCCATATATAATATCAATATCATTTTTAATTCCAAAAAATTTCACACTAATACTAAAGAGGTTCTTCTTACGAGGTGTATATCTAAACCTTTTTACCCCTTATATATTTATATACTTACCCAAATTTATGTTAACCTTATCAATTACCTTGAATACTTTTATAATGTCAAATCATTTGGTTTCATACCAAACAATGGCATACTTCTACATCATAAGTCTGCCATCCAATGATGTAACTCTAGTAATTTGTTTACAGCTTTGACATGTATTAGAAGGTTATATATATATATATATATATTCTGCTGGCCCCTTTACATCGCAGAGATTCCCGTAAGCCACGCTAGACTAATCCATGTGAACATACAGTACTTACTATACGACCAATCTTTCATCAGAGCTAACCCTCTAATAATCCTCTCGGTGTATTCAATTCTGTTTTGTTTTGGTAATTTGATCATTGTTTTTTATAGCCCTAATGCCTATTACAACATGAAATTATAAATTATTTCTCAAGTTTTCTGCATTATTTTTCTTTATGGAGCCAGATTTACTATGGTAAAATCCCTAAGTCTTATCCAACTTTTCATTGACATATTCCCGGCGAATGTTAATGTATATTAGATTTTCTAATTGTGGGGTTTATACTTCAACTAATAGTTCTCATTCTGAGAACCCATCTAATTGTGGGGATTATACTTCAACTAATAGTTCTCATTCTTAGAACCCATTACTAACATTTTCCTTTTGTTTTTTCAATATGCTTCATATAGATTACATGAAGCAAAATGGCTTATTGTTCCAGTATAATTGTGAATTTTAGTTCCATTTCAGTTATTATATTTTATTTTCGTTGCTATTCTCTTAGTTTATAAATCTATTTATTTTTATTACTTCTCCATAGGTATCGCTCACAAGGATCTTTATTCTAGTTTGTGCTTTCTATAAATTAAGTTAACTTCGCGAGGACTAAAACCCTCGTTTCCTCTTACAACAAGCAGACACTTCCATTTTCTTCGAATGCTTCCTGAGGTTATGATGGGAACAAGGTCGAAATGTTTTTCTGGTAATTAAACCCAAATAATGGTTTCTTAATATGTTTAACCCTGCAAGGGTTTTAGCTTGTAACACAGTCAGACTATTGGGAACATTAAAAATCAATTTCTCTGGCTTTTAAATGGGGTATGATATTTTTAATTGTTGCCTCGTACTCTCTGAATTTTATACCTAATACAAGGTCTTTCTTTTACAAAGTCGTTCTTTTACAGCATATTATATAACTATATTCCTTGATTACCTTGAAATTCTCAGTTTCCCATCAATAGTGTTGTTTGAATGATTTATACAAAAATATAAGTGATACTCTCTTTCTTTCCTTAAGGCTCATTAATAACTATGTTTTGATATATATTTTCCTAGTTCATGAATTTCTATGCATTTTATTTTGTGATAACCTTTTCCTAGGGAATTAGTATAATCCCAATAAAGGCTCTTCTTCCACTTCATAGTATATTTTTGTTTATTTATTAACATTTACTTGAACTGTATAACAATATTACGTAAGTAGTTCAGTAACCTTTGAACAAAGTAATTTCCAATAGTATATTTTTGTTTATTTATTTAGATTTACTTGAACTCTATAACAATATTACGTAAATGGTCCAGTAACAATTGAAGAACAAAGTAATTTCCAATATTATATTTGAGAATATTTAAATCTGTTCTTCCCTAAGGACACTTAAACACTCAAAAAAAATTAACAAAGGAACCATTCATTTCTTAACCGTGTCTTTCAGTTTTTTTCACGATCTAGGTAAAATTCTCAATTTTACTTCCTCTTTCTTTGCCAGAAATGTGTATAAGTTAAATTAATAGTATAGAATATTTTCTATATAAATCCTTGTCGAGAGTTAATACTCCCTTTATACCAAACCTTATGATAATAAATATTAAGGAGGTTTGAATTATAAGCGAAATGTAATTTCTTTGATAATTAGTATAGTCAGTTATAAAAAACTAGAGCTATATGTAGATTACATGGCTAGAGTTGTATGTACATTATTTTTCTTAACTTTATTATCGAACAATTAAATATAATTTTTTTTTTAATTACTAAATAATTATAATTATTGTGATATATATATGTAATATAATAGAAATTTTTTATTAAATTTTAATTAAAATAATAAATTTTCATTGTACTTACATGAGAGAATTCAATATTTATTTATCCAAGTTGTTTTTTAGATGCAAAGATTAGTGAATAGTTATCATGATATATCTTTAATATGTATCTATATATTTATGTACCTTACTATCTCAAACATAATCTAAGAACAAATTACAATAGCAAAATTTGATCTCTAGTTGTTTGTACATAAGAGTAGTTTTCTTCTTTGTATGTATTATTATATAAATACTTGATTTTTCTTTAAAATATTAGTATATTATAATATATAACATAAATACTTATAATATGATCTGAAAGGTCCACTTATTTTATATATAAATCTGAGCATAATAAAGGTACAAACTGATGCTTTAATTAAAAAAAAAAAACATTGTATCTATGCACCTATATAGCCTACCTCATATGCAGTTTATTCTTTAATAAATAATTCAATGTAACTCATCACCATAATAATAATCAACGTTGTATGATTCATTATGTAAGAACAAAACAAGATAATTATAACCGTAATTAATTGTTGTTTGGAGAATACTCACGAATAGAGCACATTCCACCTAATCATGAATTGTCTCTAATATTCCTCACCAAGCTCAAATATTCTTTCCTCCATGAACTAACCTCCTTCTTGGGTTCTTGAGTGGTTTTCTTATATATTATTCCAAGTATATTTTTCCTGTTTGCATCCCTTAGTTACCTATTTTTTTTTTGTTTTTATTTAATAAAAATGTATTTTCTTTTTCTTTAAGGCACACCTTTCTCCCCCACTATGATTCATTTTACTTTTCACCCAACTTACCCTTTCTCTCCAATTTAGTGATTTACATAATCTTTCTCTCCCATTATATTAACATATTTTACAACTTTTTCCTAGAGATTTTTATGAAACCTTTTGGGAAGGTCCACCATGTGGACTTAAACACTAACAACTTTTTAGAAATTTGTAAGAAGTATCTTAACACTCAAGTTCTCTTTCCAAAATATTTCCAAACTACTCATTTATTAATTTAATGCAATAAAATTAATTACCTAGTCAAAGAGTTTTCATCTTGGATTCCATAACCACTAAGTTATACAATAATTCAACCTTTTCAAAACAACCAACTTAGTGCTAAGTACTTCCATTGCATTTTATGTTGAGTGATGGATCAATTTCGTATTAAAACCTACTTTTGTTTAAGAATCACATTCATTT
Organism: Pinus albicaulis; assembly: GCA_034641835.2. NCBI lineage: Eukaryota > Viridiplantae > Streptophyta > Pinopsida > Pinales > Pinaceae > Pinus > Pinus albicaulis. Next base: position 945,251,252 of record CM076573.1, read on the forward strand.
TCTTGCATGTTTCCATACATCTTGAACATGTGTTGTGCTTTCAATTTTCATTCAGGCACCCCACAAAGGTCATTAACCTACGCCTAGCAAGGTCCATCAATATACACCCAACAATGGTTAGCAACATTAATATAGCACATCAACAATAACAAAAAGCCCTTTTGTATATTTACCCAATCGCTATACCAAGTGACATGGACACCATCCAATGTTTTTACGGTGAAATTATAAACATGGAATTTCGACTTTCTTTTCACATAATTTACACAAAGATGATACTAATTAAAGGAATACATACTTACCTTTCTTCTTCCTCTGAATCACACTAGTGACCTTGAATACTAGGTATAATTCCATTTTATGTTGTTATTTTTACATCATAGTATCAAATATGCATAATTCTTTCATAACTAAATTTAGAATATTCATTTTTATTCCTCAACCATTTTCATGGTTGTTATATTACTATGTGTTCTATGTCATGTGGAATTGTTCATGTCCATCTTAGCAGTTTTGTCACCCTTTTCTATTCCCTTCTTCATTCTTACAAGCACCAAAGCCTACCAAACCACAAAAGTAAGAGGAAATAGAAAAATAAAGAACTCCCAATACCAACATAGGAAGTTAAGAGTTATATTGACATACTCAAGTTTCATGGTCAAAACAACAAAAGAGCTATAGTTTCACATATTTGCAACATTCCTTCTACACTTCATCCGCTATATTCCCTTAAGTCACTCGCTTGAGATTTTCATTTTGTGTCCCATTACAAGTTGTTGATGATGGTTATGTGTATATTTCTCTCATATACAACAATGGGATATTTTCCCTTTCCATTCCTATGCACATATACTGTCTCAACAGACATTATGTTAATATATTTATCTTCATAATTTCATAACATGCTCTCCCTCTCACACCGCCCCCCCCCCCCCCCCCAACACACACATATATATGTATATTTAACACCATATCAACTAGAAACACCTAAGTTTAGATATTTCCTTTAATAATTATGGTTGCACCATTCAACCACAAACTTTTTCATTTTTTCTAGGTTGTCTCATGCCAATTTTTATTTGTAGTTGAATAATTTATCCTACTACACCATTCAGTGAAACTTTAGTTAAATACCAATTCAATCAAACAATTAACTCTTTCATATATGCATCATAGTATAGCATAATGTAATTAGATAAATATCTAATAAATAAATAAATAAATAAATTGGTATCCATACAATTTTGATGTCTATTTCATCCTTTAGGCATAATTGATAAATTATTTCTTTTCCCATTTCATGGTCTATTGTAATTTCATTTTAAGGAATTACAAGTTGTCACTCTTGATTATAGCCTTCATGAATTTCACACTTACCCATTTCTACAAAAAATAGGCATTTTATACATACTTTCAACACTATTCTTGGGTGTCTTTGTGTTTTCCTAGTCTCTTGGGGAAACAAAAAATTCCTTATGATTATTATTTTCAATCTAATTGTCTCTAACTGATATAAATTCTTTATTATTTCCATTATTAATTTCTATGTATCGCAATTTATTGTGATATAACCTCTCATCTTACAGACATATCACCTATTTAGAAGGTCTCTCACATATGTGACCATCCACTTATTCCTAAGGTATCCTATTCTCATCAATTCTTTTGGTAACACACTTCTTTTCCTGGTATCCAATATCTACATTTACAAAGTAACTACTAATGATCCTTTATCCAAGCAAGTTTTGTATTTGAAACATCCACTTTAGTTCTCATTATGACATAATGGATTTATTTTTTTAGGTAAAAGCCTTATTTAATACCTAAAGAACATTTATAATTCCATGGTTCAGCCCTTATTACATAGTTGCATGTATTTAAAATGTGTCCAATAAATCTTTGGAATATTTGTGTGAAACTCAACTTAAAAATCATTTGTACCTGAGAATACTTTGTATTATCTATTTATAGTTTAATTTCTCTTGCATTCTCTATTTTGAGTATACTCACGGATATATCTCTTCCAAGGATCCCAATTATTCTTAAAAAAAATTTCGACATATACACACAATTTATTCTATTCCATACTCTATATAGAACGAATAATCCTATAGTCCGTATACCCTTGGGTTCCACAATGTTGTCTATTAGAATTGGCTTACCAGCCTAGAAGGCTTACCCAAGCCTCTCTATTTTTCTTAATTCATTTTATGTGTTTACATATTACCTTTCTCCTCGATAAAGTACATTCATAATTTTATATGTGATTCCGAATTTTACTTTTCGTTTTACCAATATAACTATGTACTTAGTTATTTGACTTCCTTTCACCATCCCCTCAATGTTTTGTGATTAATTATATCCTTAAGAAAATATACATTTGGTACGATTTGTTGATTAATTCGTACATCCATGATTAATTGTGTTATCATGTGTTATCAAAAACTATATACCTTTTAGAATATGCTTCGATATCAATTTGTATATGAATTTGGGAAAAAATAATTCCAAAACATGTATCTTATCCTTACTCGTTTGATACTAATTTTAATATTTATTGCTATGTAAGGAATGAATATAGTGATATGTATGCTTGACATAATGTTCCTAGTAGGCACTCGTTCTACTCACTTTCGTATACCTTCTACAACATTCTTAGTTGTAGGATTTTATGTCACAATTTACTTTTATTATATTGTATTAAACATGAAACTTATTGTTTTATACTCTCTATGTGAATTTTTTTTAAACAAATTCCCATCGCATTTTTTACTAACAATTCGATGCTATAACATCTAAGTCTTGACTAACAATTCGATCCTATAACATCTAAGTCTTATTCAGGAAAAATATGGTTCATTCCATTTTCTGTGTAATATTTCCATCATACATTTCATATGTTTCATTCTATGTCTCTCATTTTAATAACTACTCACCAGTCGATAGCAACATTCCTCTGCACAGGTCTTGGGTTCAATATCTAAGAGATTGCCTTCCTCAAGGATGTTCCTTAACTGTACGTTTTACCATCCTTGTAAAGAAAATAAAATACGGTAATGAATGGACAATATCCATAGGCTATTTTGTATGAAAAAATTAGTCAAGATGCAAATTCCCATTATCCATATTAGATGATGAAATATACTACAAAAACCATAGGTATGTCAATTCGAATTTAAATTTGCAGAATTTTTAGCTTATATTGCACTAAATACTTCAGTTTATACAACTGATTTTATACTTTATTTTTTCTTGGTTATGTATTGTTCTGTTTTCCCTCTTGATATCCTTATATCATTTATCTCCACTCGATGAAGTCTAAGTTTAATTCAATACCATATCCATTCAATAGTTTATTTCTTTAAGTTACTTTTTGATGTGTCTTTTTTTTTTCCAAGAATATTTATCTTTATTCTATTTTCTGAGGTAAAATAAATTTCTCTTCCTTATTAAGTCTTATGGATTATACACTTAGATATTGTGGATTCTACACTTAGACATTGTGTCTATTCTATTTATTTTTATTTTTCATCTATTATACTTCTGGTATACAGTTATTTTCAATTTCTTTTTTTAACTACAATGTATTGTATTGCACATATTCAATTGTATGTCCATACTCCATGCGTTCTGCACTAAGCCATTGAAAATTAATGAAGAACCTTACTTCTATTTTCCTTGCCATGATTTAGGTTTTTTTATATGCTTCTTGTATATATTCCAGAACACTAATTAACAAGGGTATCACCCATATGATTTGGTATTGGCTCATTTCTTTATCGAAGGAACAAAGATTACATTCTTAATATGTGTTGAAATTACTTAGGATGTGTATTGATTTATTCAAGCCTTTTTCAGATTCGGACTTACATAGATATATTATGAAACCGAGTTCATATTCTTAAGATATTTTCAATATTCTCTTTACTGGTTCAATATAGCCACATAATTCCATGGAGTTATATTATTTACTCCACCTATACATATTAGGAACAATTTTATTAACTCCTTCCGATAAACTCCCAACATTTGTTTCCTCAAGCGGAGTTTGTAATCTACATAACCGGACTTTAATAGACAACTAGCATGCTAGGTTTTCCATTGGGATTTGGATTTTGGTAATAATATTTTAAATAATATTTTTTTTAATAAGATTTTAAATAAATTTTTGTTTTAGATTGTCTACTAATTAGGTTAACAATGTTAGCGTATGGAAACCATATATTCCATGTTTCCTTGTTTACCTGTGACATCTATATAGGAAAACATTTATCCTTGTATCAACTCTCAATTGTTGATTAGCCCACAGGCCTCAATGTTGAAATATTGCTCTGATATGGAATGTAACATAGCTCATATAACTATCATTTTCTTTAATGTCGAAATAACTCAATACTTTCTTAACTATCAAAGTATTTGAATTCATAAAAATTCATTCTACGTAACTTTTTTTTATGGTAGAGCTTTTTTTATAGTTTCATAATTTCCTCTCACCGTCAACTAAACATTGCTTGAGATGTGTATATATATATAATGTTTTCAGATAAAAAGGTGTTTACATTGGTTTTCCTTGTTATCACATTTAATGAATGATCTTGGCCAGTTATAAGGAACTCAATTTACAAAGCTTATTTTACTTTTCTTTCATGCCCTTAATTTATTTTCCAAATTATATATTTTATTTCCCATTGAGTAGGAATAATTTATATTTTATTCACTCCTGGAATAATCTCCTTAGACTATTTTAAGCTTTTCCATATATGATATCAGTATCATTTTTAATTCGAAAAATGTTCAACAAGGTAATAATAAAGATGTTCTTCTTACCATGTATATATCTAAACCTTTCGACCCTTATATATATTTATATACTTACCCAAAGTAACGTTAACCTTATTGTAGGTCGCTAAATTTCATCAACCATGCATACTATTATAATGTCAAATCCTTTTGTCTCATTCCAAACCTTGGCGTAGGTATATATTATAAGTCTACCATGCGTTGATGTAACTCTACTCATTGGTGTAAAACCTTTGACGTGTATTAGAAGGTACTGAAATTGGATATATATATATATAAAAGAGGCTCGCCCCCTCTTATGGTACACATGACAAAGATTTCCTTAAGCCACGATAGACCGGTCCATATGGACATACAATACTTAGATGGTGTACGCGCCTTCGAAGGTCATGTTTTATTATTAATATCCAACGGTGTAGAATTTCCAAAGTTTTCCAAATATACTAAACCTACCCTATGACCTCATTTGCTCTCGTTCGTTATGTCTCTCATGGCCAGAGCACTGCTCTATCTATTGTACAATGTATCATAACTCTTGGCCAGATTTGTATCCAAACGACTTAAGTTACACTTGTATATTCCTCTAGTAGACATGTTTAACAACTCGAAGTTAATAGGACACTACAAATTTTAGAAGTATGCTTTGAAATGACTAAAGCATTCATTCAAACCCTAACATTGAGTTCACATAACCATGTATAATAATAAGTTCTCATTTTATTTTTGTCAAATTTATACTACACGAATATAATGGACTTCGTTATGATAGAGAGTGTGCTCTGTATCCTTACTTGTATCAGTTGGAAAACTGCCAAACTCTAATCAGAGGCAACCCTCTAATTGTCCTTTGTCCTCTCGGTGTATTCAACTGTGGGTTTTTTTTTCTTTTTTCTTTTATTTTTGGAATTTTATCAAGGATGTGTACTAATGTAACCCTCACACTAGTTACATGGTGAAATTGGAATTTTTTTCTCAAGTTCTGCTGCATTTATTTTCTTTATGGAACCAAGTTTACAATGGGTGAATCCCCAGGTCTCATTTAGAATTCTACGTGTATTCCTTGTGAATGTTAACATCTATTTCATTTTTCTTATTGTGTGGATTATACTTCGATTAGTTCAATATGCTTCGCAGAGATTACTCAAACAGAAATGGCCTATTCCTTAGGTTTACTTGTGTATTTTAAATTCATTTCATTTGTTATCTCGGTATTTTCTCTTCATTACTCTTATATTATTTTCTCACTTTGTTTACCTTCATGACTTCTCTGTATCTATGGCTCATGAGGATCTTTCTTCAAGTTTGCACCAACTATAAATTAAGGTCGCAGGGACTAAAACCCTGGTTTCTTCTTAAAATAGGTCACTTCCATTTTCTCTAAATTATACTTGAGGTTACGATGTGAAAAAATGTTAAAACAATTTTTTTTAATTAAACCCAAATATGGGTTTCTTAATATATGATTAACCCTACAAGGGTTTGGCAATGAAAAGAATTCATAGACTATTGCGAACATTAAAATCAGTTTTCGAGGCTTTTAGCTACAATATGATATTTTTAATTGTTTGCTCATAGAATTTCAACTTTATACTTCATACAAATCTTTTTTTATAGTAGAGTAAATAATTATGTCCTTGATTACGCTCAAATTCTCAGTTTCTCATGGACTCTTGTTTTCGTGATTTACACAAAAATATGAGTGATATTCTCTTTATTTCCTTAAAGTTCATTAATAACTATATTTTGATATATATTTTCTTAATTCATGAATCTATATGCATGTTCTTTTGCAAATCCTGGTATCGTTTGTAAGCTTTTCATAAGGAATTATTATATTCCTAATAAAGGTTCGCATTCCACTTCATAGTGTATATTTTTAACTTATTTCAATTTACTTGAACTCTATAACAATATTACATAACCGATTAAGTAATCTCTCAACAAGATAACCTTCAATATTTATATGTGAGAGTATTTAAATTTTTTCCTCGATAAAGACACTGAAATACTTTCACAAATATTTTTTTTATAACGAATCAAACTTTCATCACTTCATGTAAAATTCCCAAATTTACTTCTCCATTCTTTTCGAGACATGTATATAGGTTAGATAAAGAGTATAGAAAATATTCTACATAGGTTAGATAAAGAGTAGAGAAAATATTCTACATAAATCCTTGGTGAGGAGTTGATACTCCATTCATAACAAACCTTATGATAATAACTACCAAGTAAGTTGAAATTATATGGGATATGTAATTTCTTTGATAATTAATATAATTAGTTCTTCAATTTCCTGAAAACAATTATGCAGCCAGAATTATCCGTACATTATTTTCCATAACTTGCTTGTTTAACAATTAACATAGTCTCTTGTATATAATATCTCTTCTCCCTTTTAAATTACTAAATCATTGTCATTACAATGATATATATGTATTCGATTAGATATAAATTTTCGTTTGTTAAACTCCAATTAAAATGAACACCATAGTTATTCCATATTTCTTTACCCAAGTTGTTTTGTAGATGGGAATATTTGTGGATATGTACCATTATATATCCATAATATATATCTATATATTTATGTATCTTACTATCTCAAACGTAATCTTAAGGACCCGTTACGATATCTAGAAATGGCAGTATAATAAAAGTACACGTCGAGTATCGATGTTAATTTAAAAGAAACTTGTATATATGCATGTATAACCTACCTCATATGTCGTTTATTCTTTAGTAAATTATTTAATCTAACTTATGATCATAACAATAATCATGATTCTACTATTACATTTTCAAAATGTAAGAACAAAACAATATATGTCTATACTTAATTAATTTATTGGAGAATACTTAGGAATAGAGCATGTTTCACTTAATCATGAACTATCTCCAAAAAAATTATCTAGCTCAAATTTATGAACCAGCCACTTTATTAGGTTACTAAGTGGTTTTCTTATAGATTCTTCCACATATATTTTTCCTTCGTGATGTCCTTTTTAAGGGTTTGCATCCCTTAGTTACCTAGTCTTTTTGTTTTTGTTTCAAAATAATACCTTTTCTTTTTCTTTAAAACACTTCTTTATCTTTTGTTGTGATTTATTTTTCATTTCACCCACCTTTGCATTTCTCTCTAGCAAAGTCAATGTCAACATATTTAACAAATTTCTCCTAGGGATTTTTACGAGATTTTTTGGGAAGGTATACCATGTGGAATAAACCAAAACTTTTTATAAATTGGAAAGACATCTTTAATACTCAAATGCTCTTTCTAGAATGTTTCTAAACAAATTATTTATTAATTTAATGAAATAAAATTAATACATAGTCAAATAATTTTCATCTTTCCTTCTATAGTCACTAACTTCTACAATAATTCAAGAGTATAAAAATAGTCATTCCTTTAAAGCAAATCACTAGGGGTATTACAGTACATACATAAAAGTACAATTGGTTTCATACTTTAGTTATACTTATTGAACCTCATGAAATTTTTATTTCTACGCATATTTTTAAATGCTAGGTGTTGGATAAATTTACTGTTGTAACTAACACAAGTATTTCTTATCAATCCGGGTTAGTGGAACTTAGAAGCATCCCCAAAGCATATGGATTTCAGTTGTGATAAAATTATAATATGGTTTATTAATAATTTAAGGAAATGCATATTACAAATATTAGAAGCAGAAGAATCTCCTAACTTAAGAGATTGGTTTCTCCTTCTCTAACAAGATTACCATATGAATTAGAAATCAAAAGCTACTTATTCTAAACAATAGATTCAGATACATGAAGCAGTAATTAAAGAGGCTCTTCACTGAAGAGGTCTTGATTGGGCTTCATCATTCATTCATTTATTAGTCATATTATTGTTAAAACATGAATTCAGGAAATCATGTCCAAGATGAATTCTAGTTTCAAGTTTCTTAATCAGATAGAAGAAGTATTTAACTTAAACACTGTGTTGATTCTTCATATGCAAGATAGAAACAAGATTAATATTAATCAGAAATCATGTAAAAGTATATAAAAGGATGTAATGGCATGTAAAGGCATGTAAAGATGAATTATAACTGAAGGTCTTGATTAGATAGAAAGAATGTCTAAATTAGACATTTGTTTGTCCTTTCATATGAAAGTTAAGAATGATCATTAGATTCATCAATAATAAAAAATAATCAGCATAAAAAAATTAAACATAAACAAGCTAATTCAGAAATTGTAGCTACAAAATAAACTAAGTGTACTTAGCTCGGTGTGGGGGCCCTCCACCCTTGCCTCCCACACTGAAGGTGAATTCAGATACTTAAAACTTCAATCAATCAACCAGCATATAATAGCAACAAATATGATATAATAGGTCTTCAATTACGTCTCTAAGTCTTAGAAATAATATTAAGTCATACAAGTTGTACAAACATCTATGCTATTCAAGCCTTCAAATTTTGAGGCTTAAATAGATAAAATATTTAACAAAATCATCTAAAATAGTTAAAATAGTCATAAATATCATTATATTATCATATCAAGTCAAATTCATCCATTAGATCCAACAAAATCTAGAAAATCCCACAAAATAAGAGTTTTGACCTAGTTTCTAGGGATCCTCCATAAAGACTCGTCTTGTTTGACCGCATTTGACCGGACCTATTTTAGCTTCGTCTGGCTGTGCCAACAGGTGTACTCTTGTTTTTATTTCCTGAGGTTTCTAGAAACATATCCAGCTCGAGCCCAAGTGTCCTACACATATGCAAACCATAATGTCATTACGGGAATTTTTGCTACTGTCCAAAAATGCACTTAAATTTCAATTTTTACAAAAACATCTAATAATTGAAAAAAATAACTTAAATACCCGTATATGCATCTTTGGGTCAATATAAGGTGGATATTATGGTAATTAGATGGATAATATGGCAAAATAAGGTGTATTTTCTAAACAAAAAGAGATAAAAAATGAGGGCCATAGTATAACTAATGGATGAAGTTGGGATATTTTAACACTCTTATAATTAAAGCTAATCCCAATTGTATGTTTAAGTTTAGATGTGATATCTATTATGATGTTTTCAATAAATGAGTTAAGGATTTTTATAGGGTCAGAATTTAGGATTGTGCATAATTAATTAACTTTTCATTACTGCTGCATTGTTCTAGCACTTAACCTATATAGTGCAACATGTGAGTTTCCATAGAAACTACCTTAGGAAGGGGTTCAAACCCATCGTGGAATAATGTGCTCATATGGGATGGAGGTTGTATTTTAGGTTGTAAGATGCAAGCACCACATCAATCACCTCTTGTCCCAAGTGTTGTGGACATAAAAAAATATGATCCTCCACTATGGGTGAATTGGAAAAGCCATATCTAAGGGAGATTCCTCTCTTAACCAGTCAAGGATAAAAAATACAAAGTAAAATTGATGAAAATTGAGAGCTACATATTCCATATGAAGGATAACACCTTAATGTACAACTTTGTTAGAATTTGTCCAATGCGGAGTGGATTGGTTGGATGAATTAAAAAAATGGTAGTTGAATGACCACATTTATTTTGACTTGGGATAACAAAGTTACTTTGCGGTTATTTTTACAAATATAGAAGAAAGAAATAGGGTATTCTAAATCAACCCAATTTTTTTCAATAATGCATCATTATTCATGAAATTATACCAAGATAGGTACACCCATGAAAAGGAAAAATTTTGAGAGACCCTAATTTGGGTACACTTATTTTGTGTAGCAAAAGAATTTTGGAAGACAAAAATATTAAAATTTTTAAACCTGATTCAATATATTTGTGAAAAGTACCAAAAGCGTAATATAAAGGACACTATGCATCATATGCAAGGATGTGTGTCTATATAAATATATCCTAGCCGCTACTAAAACCAATCAAAATCTCTTATATGAAGTTTGGAATCAACCTCTAGATTATTATCATGCATCATTTAGATGTTGTAGGTTCCTTGATCTCTTCAAGTATTGTCACATGAATCTCACAGAGGCATCAAAATAGTATTAGTATAAATTGGATTCTCAGGGTTCAAAATGTCGAAACTAATAAGAAAGAAACTCGACTAGAAAATGCAGTAACCACATGGGATCCCTACTAGGGAAAAAATCAATATGAGGCATTGTTTATAAAAGAGAAATAAGTTATAGGTTATGTAAATCCTTTGGAAATAGATCAAGGGAATGGTAATTGAAAACTAGAGGTAGAAGGTCATAAGATAAAAGTTTCAAAGGAATCCAAAATGAACATATGAATAAAGGATATGGATAAGCCAAATGTATATGGAAGAGGGAATTTTGATGTCCATAGGACATGGATATGGATGACATTTCACTCTTAGACCCCATTGAATAATGGATAGGTAAGGACCTAGGAAACATACAATATCAATAGAAAAATTTGTTTAGGTAAACATATGTGTGACATAAAATTAAAAGGAATGTGACTTCAAAGGGATAAATGAATGTGGCTTCAAAATGATCAATATCATCCCCAAGAAGACTTGGCATGTAAAAAAAGGCTTCAAAGATACTCCCAAGCATACAATGAATACAAAAACATTGGAAGGGAAAGGAAAATAAATTTAATACAGGAGATGGGGAATGCACTTGTCAATTATAGGAAAGTGGCTCTCTTAAAAACTACGTTTTCCTCTCACCCACATCCTTCCCACGGAATATAATTTCATGAAATATGAGATGTCGTAGTTATCAAGGAAAGAAAAGGCTTAAAAAATAAAGAATAAATCATGAACTCCCTACAATGGCAATGATGCAGGAGAATAAATGTTACAATGATAAATTCAAATCAATAACCTCTCCTTATTGGAGAGCATATCAAACAATAGAGTTATATGTTCCACAGAAATTATGGGAATTCAGTATCTTACGAAATCGAAGAAAAATGGATTTTTTAGATTATATGGCTACCTTGATGATAACATATGGTAGAATACCATTAGAGGAAATTTCAGCCTAAAAGTGGCCTCCTAAGGAAAAATAATAAAATAATAGTAAAAATAATAAAATAAGATTTATGAAGTTTGGAGGGAAGAGATGAAAACTATTATTTTTAATTGTATTTTCAGCTTATCTCCTTATAGGTTTACTCAAATTTCATGTTTAGACACTCATTTGATGAGGAATTAACTTCCACATCCAACGAGTACCAATTATGAATACTTTTGAGAATACAAACATTGATGAAATGTGCATATACATTAAAAAACATGTTGAGAGTCATTTTTTGATGTATCTCCAATTTTTATCAAGGTGGGTCTTCTCAAAATTATGTATAATGGGTACTCGTTGGATGTGGAATTTAATTTTGCATCCAATGAGTGTATACACTTGAAATTTCAGTAAACTTATAAGGATATAAATAAAAAATAGAATTATATCTATATATATATATATATATATATATATAAATATACTTTCCCTCCAATATATTTACATTTACCTCTTTTTAAATTTAAATGAGTTTGATTTGTTTACATATTATGACATGGAAATTACATGAAAATTTCATGGGCACTTTTAGGCTAAAATTTCCTCTAATGAATACCTAGCATCAAAATAGGCAAGGTCCATAAGATCCATAACAACAATATATGGGAAAAATATGGTGAATGAAAAGGAAATATTTCTTAGAAAAATAACTACCATTAGGGAGCTTCGGCGAGATAAGCTATGGATTATAGGTGGAGACTTCAACATGGTGACATCACTTAAGGAAAATAAAAGGAGGTATTCACCACTTGGATGTAGACTCCCGAGAACTTAAGCAATTGATGCAACAAATGAAGCTAGATGACATTGAAATAACAAATAAATTATTCATCTCGATTAATCACTATGGTAGTAAGAAACAAATAGCCTCACGCTTGTATAAATGTTTAGCCTTGAAATCTCTTTGAGAATTGGATGTCTTCCAAGAATCATATATTACTTCTTGTATAGGTTTGGATCACTCGCCAATCCATTTAGAAATAAATATCAAATACACCCCTAGGAATAGAACTTTCATATTTGAAAGTTTCTAGCTTAAGGATACATCATTCATGGAGAATTAAAATCCATGGTGGGAAGCGATTTGAGTCCAAGGTCCCTCCAATATGGCCAATTTTCAACAAAAACTCCAAATTCTTAATTCAAAAATTAAAAAAATGGGACAAAGAGGATTTTAAAGATATTTTCCAAGGAAAAAAGAGTTGGAAGTGTTGATGAAATAGGTTCAAAAACAAATAATTCTCGATGGAAGAAAAAAGGATATTGGTACAAAATAAGGAGAGCTATTGAAACAAATAGAGGATAGGAGGTAATAGGAGGAAATATTTATGGACGCAAAAGTCAAGAATCCATTAGCTTGAAGGGAAGAAGAATACATTTTTTTTTTGATAAATCAATGATGAAACATTGAAATCATAAAATAATCACACAATATGAAGGAGGGAGAAAAATTATATATAAAAAATACAAGGAGCAAGAATTGGTTAGATATTATGGATTGGTTTTCACTAAACCAAATCAAATTTGATGGAGACCATTTTAGAAGGTAATAGAGAAAATCCCAACAATGTTTCAATAAAATCATAATGTTTCCTTAATATGGGATTTATCCTATCCCAAAGTCAAAGAGACAATAATTTATTTTCCAAAAAACAATGCATGAGGCCTTGATGGGCTACCATTGATTTTTTTAGACTTGTTGGCACTTTCGTGGTGAAGAAATACATAATATGGTGAAAAAATATCATCACACAGACTCTTTATTTCTAGACTTGAATGAAACACTATTAACACTAATTCCCAAGTTTGATAAGGCTCAATACCCCGAGCTCTTTAGACCAATAGCCTTATGCAATTTTATATATAATATTATTTTAAAATTTATTGCAAATAATTTAAATCCGCCCTTTTTAAATCTAATTTCAATGTAAAATACTGGTTATGTGGTGGGTATTAATATCCCATGAGGAATAATAGTAGCCCATGAGGTCCTCTGTTCCACGAAAAAATGTTAAAGGGGATGAATGCTATTTATTCATGACTTACCATTAGTATTCTCACAACCTTTAACTCTTCAACTAGTTTGATTAACTCGGTAGGATATTTGGTTACAACCTTCTTCTTCTTAGAGATTATCAATGGATCCCCTTGTTCACTACATTCAAGTCTTCAGATGGAATTTATAAAGGTCACCCACTCTTCATATTATTATGTATTCTTGTTCCAAAAGGATTTGTATTTACCATGTAGGAAGCAGTAGTGAAAGGAAAGATAAATGGATTAAGAATCTATGTCGGTGGTCTTCCCATCTCCCATAAAACTCCTTTTTATGATACGATTCTAATGGGATTTTCTACAATAAGATAATATATATCTCTAAATTATATCCTGGAGGACTTAATTAATGCCTTAGGTATGCCCATTAATGTGGGTAAACCTCAAATTAATTTCTGTAATGCTAACATAGTAGTGTCATAGCACCTTCCTAGATTGTTGGGTTTTCAACGTAGTTCTCTCCCTACTAAATATTTTGGGGAACCTTTGGTAGAAAAATCCCTCAGAATTATTCACTAGAAGTAAATAGTCCTCAAACTATTTAGGAAACTAGAATGTTGGACCCTCAAATCTCTCATTTTTACTGGAAAATTAGTCTTGTAAAAGCTAGTCTTGCAAAAACTTTTAGTATGTTGTCTCTTTGAATTCGCAACACCCAAAAGAATCCTTAAATCCTCAAGATTATTTATAGATCCTTTCTTTTGGGAGGATATGTGTTCCAAATAAAATGCCCCTTTATCCTAGCATAAATTATATCTTCCCAAAATGGAGGAATGTCTTGGTATTCATGATTCGAAAACTCTATGTAATTTTTTGTGGGAAATATTTTGGTGGAGGTGGAGCCAAGGAAGCCAGGAGTTATGGAGGAAAATTTGCACATGTAACACCCTTAGTTTTATGTTTTCAAATTATACATTTGAACTGCAATCCAAAGGGGAGTGGACCCCAATGGATAAGTATGATGTGGATGTAATTAATTATTTAATTGTGAGAAATAAATAAAACATTTCTGTGCATATTGACCAAATGAGAATTTTGAGATCACTTGCCAAATCCATGAGGTATGGAAAGAGGCTAAGACTTTCCCCAGAAATCTTTCAAAAATCCTTGAAAGAATTTGTTTCTAATTTAGATTTTTGAGGAAAAATTTAGATTTTCCCCAATCAGGTGGAGAGTAGTTGGGAAGAGGTAAAAGTCTGGAAAAGCAGAAAATAGCTTTAAAAGTCCCTAAATAAGGGAAGCCTAGGAAAAAAGGAATAAAAGCATCCTGTAATTCTAGACGCAGAATTAGAAATAGGCTTTGGGGAGCATAAGCTTAAATAAGCTACTCCAGAACAGATTGGGGTTGGTCTATTCTAGGAGATGATCTCAGCTCGAGGGTGAGTTCTGGAGACAGAGGAACTCTAAGGTTGGGAGGACTGGTCAATTGCAGAAGTGGTATGCCTAAAATATTTATGTATGGTTGAATTACTTGTTATTGTGTAGTGTGATTAATGACTGTAGATGTTATTTTACTTCAACTCTGAAATTGGTATTCCATACATTTAACAGAATTGTTTAGAAGAATTTAATCCTCTCAATTCTGTATAGTTGTAGGAATAGGAATTATGGGGAAAATTATCAAGAAGCTATAAACATGTTACTGGTTTAAATCTGGAGATTTATACTACCCTATAATTAATTAAGATTATAACTTTAATATGCTTCTGTGAAATTATTAACTTAATTATGTATGAGCTAGGAACCCAGACTTAGAAGATTATTTATGAACTTGAAGAACTGTAAACATTAGGTACTGTATAAAAATTGCAGATATAAATTTTCTGAAGTGCGTGTCTATATATCTTGTAACCTGCTGAAAAAAAAAACATGAGCTGAAAAGGAACCAATTTTAGTCAATAGAACTAGATATATTCAAGCAGAAAAGTTGTACAGTATATAGGAAATTAATAACACAGTAATGACAGAAAGAGTAAAATAAGAAATTACTTCATTTTGTATGAGTACTATCTTTCTATTTATTAGATAAAATATTAAATAGATGAGTTGCATGTAGAACAGGTATAAACAGGAAACCTAAATCAATTTGACAATTTCCTACTTTTGAAATAGTAGTGAAATGTTAATAGTGTAATCAAACTATCTAGATACCAGCAGATCTCTACAATCTAAAAACGGAATGAATGGTGGACAATCTCTGGAATATGGACTAGAGTTAATTATCAAAACCACCGAACTAAGATTACCAATATAGCAGTGAAGTAACTGCTTGAAATAAAGAGTTACATTTTCATTGGGATTGTAATTTCAGATACAGGAATTTTGTTGAAATAGTTTTATACATATTGAAAAAAAGAATGATGACTTATGCAGAGTAAAGACTACTCACTTAAGAATATATGTATATCTGGAAAAGAAGCATATAAAAACATCTGAGCCCATAAAATAATAATAGCACATAATGTACTACTGTCCCTTCTTGAGTAGATTATACCCAAAACCTATATTGTAAACACGGGGTATACTTCAATTTAATTAAATTTTCCCAATGTCAATAGATTCAATTACAGTTTACATCGAATTAGAAGAAGGAAATTAAAAAGTTCTAAGGAAACTCCTTAACTCATCCTTGAGAATAACTGGTGAGTACCAACTTGGAATAGGATTAAACGAGTGTTAACTCCTAAATATCAGAAGGAATAGCTCTCAATGAATAACCTTATCGGATTTTCCAATAATGTAAATTACCTATGTCCATACACGACAACAGAAGTGTTAGAGACTATCGTGGGGATATATGTAACTAATCCTCGATATATAAATGGCAGTAAGGCTAAGTTAAACGTAATATTTCAAAGCAAGAAGAACGATTAAGTAGCCGCTCTCACCTGAGAAAGATAGCGAGGGCGAAATGAGAAATTCTGACATTTTATCAACCGGAGCCGAATTAATAAATCGTGAGTTAACACTCAAAAAAAATTATGATAACATTTAAATTACATAGTAGAGAAGACTTGCACCTAAACGAGTTGATGAAGGGTGCATTTTGGACTTGGATAAGAAGAAAGCATTTCACATCTTCGTGGAAGACATGGTAGAGTCAGACGAGTGCTGAGGACAAAATCATAGCCTCAGATTAATTAAAAACTATAAATACCGGCATCGTATACCTACTGTAGGATGCACGAATGATGAGTAGCATGAATCGAATCATTCTGAGCAGAAATATATGTGGAATACACTTAGAAAACAAGACGTCTACTACCTACAGAAATCAAATAGAGCTCTAAGCCAAACAAATTAAAATCCTAGCCGTGTCATGAAATTCAGAGAGATCAATACTGGTATTGGAAGGGACATTTTAATAACCCATAAAATATGAAAAAAAATTATGAAACACAAATGTAAACGAAGTCATATGGTCTGTGTAATACGACCAGAAGCACATTGGGGGTTACCATCAATCTCCCAAATATAAATCATGAAAACTTATGAAATGAATGTATAACAATACTATGCCATAGTATTTCCAGACATCTTGACTTAAGTAGTAACTATAACAAACAAAATACGAACCACAGTCCCCAATACTATGAAAAACGCAATGCCTGTACCAAATAAATTCTTGGTAGAATACCATACCTTAGTTAATAGAGGAGGAGACGTCGACTTGAACAAATTTCTCGCCATAGTGCAGAGAAAGCACATACGCATCACCGAGGAAGGAAACCAAAAAAAAAAACGTGTTATGAGAATAGGAAGCAAAGAAATAAACATGGTTTGAGACGGTGAATTTTATAAACCTTAGATTCATAAACCCTAAACAAATCTAATCATCCAAGTGGAAACCATCGGTCAGTTCACACACGGATGGAGGAGTGTTTAAATGATATGACACAAAGATTTCACGTTGAAATCCAAACGTACCACATTAAATGCCAAACGTACCAGTAAAAAAGAAGATCATTAAACCAAGCTCACTACTACACCCTTAAAAACAATAAAATATACCACGTTTATGGATTTGAGAATCCGATATGGAAGAGAATGTTAATGCATAAGTACTTGCATCGAATTTCGAAAGAAATAGAACTAAGACATGTCAGTCAAGCTATCTACCATAGATAAATTAACACGAAACGGATTGATACGATATATCACCATAATATTTGAATACCACATAGGCCACAAGGGAAAGGAGCATTCATTGCAAGGAACATTGTCGAGATAATCAATTTCACCGGAAGGAATAATAGAAGAGCATATGTTAAATTATACGATTCAAAAGTCCCATATCATGGGGTAGAACGTGACCATATTCACGATTTTATAGTAGTGGTGCTAAAAATTTATAAATCCATAAGAGATGGATTTGTGTTCAGCATGGAAACTCTATAGTAATACAATAATCGACTTTTGGTATCAATGAAATCAAAAGTCAATAGAAAAACAAAATTTTAACTATCTTAAGAGAAATGTAGGACTAATTTAAATATGAGAGTTAAAAGAAAGGTGACAACTCTAGAAGCTAACTCTCTTGGTAAAGTATTTCCATTAGGTGTGCAAATGCAAATTGTTACTGGAATAAATTAAACTGTACTGATATAGCCAACATGAAGGGTGAACTTTTTGAATGTATGCGCTATTGCTAACGATGGAAATTAATGCATTATGAAAGGGAAAAAAAAAATTTAATGAGGAATGAGGTTCCTTACAAATGGTATCAGAGCCCATGTTTGAAAACTGGGTTGTTGTTGTGCCCACTGTGTAAATTATTTCTTGTTGAAAAAAAAAATTATGTTTTTTTTTTACTGATGTTGTTTTGTTTAGTGTACAGTGGTACTGGAACTGAAAAGACAATGGCCGAAGGAGATGAAATTTATGTTGATATGCATGATGAAGATAACATGCTAGATCCCAATGCTCCTTTGATGGCTATGTTGCATGGGTTGCAATGGGATATAGCTGAGTTAAAAAGCCAGAATGATAGGTTGTCACTAGCTAGTGAAGAGCAGGAAAAGCTCATAAGAGAATTGACTTCGCGGAATAGCCAAGAAGGTGAAGGTTCCGGAAAGAGGAAGAAAGGAAAGTTCTCAGATGATTCCAAGGAAGATGACACTACTAGACATCAGTATAAACAGAGAAAGGAATTACAAGGGGAATTTCGAAAGATTAAAACTCCCTCCTATGATGGAGAGAAGGAGGAAGATGCTGAGGCATTGTTTTTGAATATGATTAAGTATTTCCAGGACTATGAATATGAGAGAAATCTAAAAGCCAGATTGGTTGTCTACCAGTTGCAGGGTAAAGCTACCTTGTGGTGGGAGGAGACGAAAATGGTTCATGCCATTGATGAAAAACAGTGACTTGGGAAGATTTCCAAGTCAAGTTTAAAAGCCGTTATTTGAACAAACGTTATTATGATGATAAAGCAAAGGAGCTCCACGAACTCAGATTGGGAAAGCTCACTATCGATGAGTTTTTCACCAAGTTTACAAATCTATTAAGGTATGTTCCTTATATTTGGGAAGAGAAGGCAAAGGTGCAAAGGTTTTTGAATTGTTTGCCTGCTGTGTACAAGGAGAAAATAGAGTTCGATAATCCAAAAACTATGGACGAAGCAGTGAGGAAAGCTACATTATGCTACTAGCAGTTTAAAGGAAAGGGTGAGCATGGGAAAAGCTGGGTAAACAAAGGTGAAATCAAAGGAAAGAAACAGAAACCATCTTACTTAAAGAACTTTGGTAGGGATCATCAGAATAAAAAATTTAATAAACCAAAAGAAAGTCAAACTGCTCAGTCCCAAGTTGGTTCCAAACAACTAGATGGAGATAATAAGAAGGGAGGAATAGATAAAATGCGGGAGCCTTTTAAATGTTGGGGTTGTGGAGAACCTCATCTGTTGATGGATTGTCCACATCGAAATATTCAGATGATTATGAAGGATCGAGAAGCTACCACAGTAAATGATATAGCAAGAAATATACCTACTATCACTGCAGCCTTGGAGAATCGATAAGCAGAACACCAAGCTACCATGGTTGAGATGGAAGGTAAGATTGCTAACAAATCTGTTACAGTTTCAATTGATCTGGGTGCTTCTTTGAGTTACATTAGTCCACAAGTTGTAGAGAAATGCAACCTCAAGACTCAAAAAATTTCAGCAGTCTTGGTTGGTCCAGTTAGCCACTCGCACCAAGAGAAAAGTAACTCATAAGCTACCTCAAATAGCAATTAAATTAAATGATTTTCAGACAGAAGTAAATTTAAACATTCTTCCCTTAGGCTTATATGACTTGCTGATAGGAATGGATTGGTTGGAAAAGAGAAAGGATATGATGAATTGTTGGGATAAAACTCTACATTGCATAGATGAGGAAGGGAAACCTTTTATCCTCAAAAGAAAACCAAAACCAATCTCTGTAAGAAAAATACCTGCTCTGCAATTAAAAAGAACATCTAGGAAAGGATATCAAGTATATGTTGTACATGTCGAAGAATTAGGACAGTAACCTGAAGAAAGCCTGCTGGACATTCTGCTAGTAGTAAGAGAGTTTAAGGAAGCTTTTCTAGATGAGATTCCTCATCTTCCCCCCAAAAGGGAGATTGAATTTTCAATCGATTTGGTGCCTGGATCAACACCTGTTTCCAGAGCCCCTTATCAGATGAGACCCCCCCCCCCGAACTCATGGACCTAAAAATGAAATTGCAGGAATTGTTGGATAAAGTTTATATCAGACCGAGTGTGTCTCCTTGGGGAGCACCAGTGCTGTTTGTGAAAAAGAAGGATGGAATCTTTAGAATGTGCATTGAATATCGTTAGCTGAATAAGTTGACAATTAAAAACAGATATCCTTTTCCCAGAATTGATGATATTTTTGATCAAGTAAGAGGAGCTTCAGTATTTTCTAAGATTGATCTGAGGACTGGTTATCACCAGCTCAGAATTAAGGAGGAAAACATTAGTAAAATAGCTTTTCGAACCAGGTATGGTCACTACAAATTTGTAGTCCTACCTTTTGGTTTGACAAATGCCCCTACCACCTTTATGTGCTTAATGAACAGTGTTTTAAACAAGTACTTGGATAAATTCGTACTAGTGTTCATAGATGATATTCTGGTTTATTCAAAAAGTGAGGAGGAGCACAAAGAACACTTAAGGATAGTTTTGTAAACTTTGAAAGAAAACCAGTTATATGCCAAGTTCAGTAAATGTGAATTCTATAAAGATAAGATTCAATATTTGGGACATATTATTTCTGAATAGGGGTTGGCAGTAGATCGTGAGAAAATAAAGGCTATTAGAGAATGGCCAGTACCCACTGATGTTTCAGCAGTAAGGTCATTTATGGGGATTGCAGGTTATTATAGGAGGTTTGTGGAAAGATTCTCTGCAATATCATATCCCATAAATTCATTACAGAGAAAAGGCACCAAATTTGAGTGGACTGAGAAATTCCAAAACAGTTTTGAACAACTAAAACTAAAACTCACTACAGCCCCTATACTGAAAATTGCAGATCCTGACAAAGAGTTTGTTGTATGCACTGATGCATGCAGAGAGGGACTGGGATGAGTTCTGTTGTAGGAAAATTTTGTTATTGCATATGAGTCTAGGAAACTTAATACAGATGAACAGAACTACAGTGTATATGATTTTGAATTGGCTACTATAATCCATGCCTTGAAGATGTGGTGACACTATCTTCTTGGAAATAAATTTACATTGATGACCGATCATATTAGTATTAAATAATTCTTTTCCCAAACTGATTTGAATGCTCAACAAGCCAGATGGCTATCTTTTCTGAGTGAATTTGATATGGACATAAAACATATCAGAGGGAAAGAAAACAAAATTGTCGATGCACTAAGCAGAAATGCTTGCCAAAACATAAGCAGCATTGGAAGTAGTGCTAATTTTGATTTAGAAGAACGAGTGAAAAAGGTAGCAGAACAAGATCCAAATTATGAGAATCTACAAATGAAAATACTGAAGAAAGAAATCGTTGAATACACTCAAAACCAAAAAGGGCTGATCTGCTACAAAAACATATTGTACATCCACAATGTAGAAACTTTGAAAAAATAAATCCTAGATGAATATCATAAACAACCATATGCAGGACATCCTGGATATCAGAAAATGCTTACTTCCTTGAAAAAGAAAGTGTTTTGGCCAGGAATGAAGAAGGATGTGGCAGACTATTTAGCTAGATGCATGGAATTTCAACTAGTTAGAGTTGAGCATCAGCATCCAGCTGGTCTTTTAAATCCCTTGCCAATTGCAGAATGGAAATGGGACAATGTTTCTATAGATTTCATAACTGGGTTACCCAGAACCAAGTACCAGCATGACTCAGTGATGGTTGTGGTAGACACCTTAACAAAATCTTCACACTTCAACCCTGTAAAATCTACCTTTGGGACAGCCCAAGTAGCAGATGTGTTCCTAAAAGAAATAGTAAGGCTACACGGGGTCCCAAAAATGATTATTTCAGATAGGGACGCCAAGTTTACAACCACCTTTTGGAAAGGTCTATTTGAGGGCATGGGCACTAAATTGAATTTTAGTACTGCCTATCACCCTCATATAGATGGTCAAACAGAGAGAACAAATGAAATTTTGGAGGATATGCTGAGAATGTATGTGATGGATAGGCCATCAAAATGGGAAGATTAATTGCATTTAGCTAAATTTTCTTACAACAACAACTATCAATCTTCCATCAAAATGATTCCATTTGAAGCACTCTATGGAAGAAAGTCTCGTACTCCTTTAAGTTGGAGCCAACCTGAAGATAAGCTAGTGTTGGGGCCAGATGCTTTACAAGAGATGGAAATAATTGTCAAACAAATACAAATAAACATCAAGATAGCACAAGATCAATAGAAAAACTATTCTGATAAGAATAGGGTGCGTCGAGAGTTAAAAGTGGGTGATCATGTGTATTTGCGTATTAAACCCAAAAAGAGCACGATTTATGCTGGAAGTTGTGCAAAATTGGCTCCTAGATATTGTGGGCCTTTAGAGGTGTTAGAAATGGTGGGACCAGTGGCTTATAAGCTGGCACTACCGCTCCATGTTAAAGTTCATGATGTGTTTCATGTTTCATTATTAAAAATATATGTACATGATTTTTCTCACATTGTTGATTGGAATCTGATACAGGTGGAACCAGAAGGGGATTTCCTTCTATAGCCGCTTCAAATATTGGAGTGGGAAGAAATTGAATTAAGAAACCGAACAGTAGAAAAATTAAAGGTGTAGTGGAAGCACTTTACTGCTGAAGAAGCTACATGGGAAAGAGAAGCTGAGATGATGGAAAAATGTCCATATCTATTTTCAAAATGAACTCTAGTAGTTAATTGTTAACACCAAGGACGGTGTTTGTTTTCAGAGGGGGAACATATAACACCCCTAGTTTTATGTTTTCAAATTAGACATTTGAACTGGAATCCAAAGGGGAGTGGACCCCAATGGATAAGTATGATGTGGATGTAATTAATTATTTAATTTTGAGAAATAAATAAAACATTTCTGTGCATATCGACCAAATGAGAATTTTGAGATCACTTGCCAAATCCATGAGGTATGGAAAGAGGCTAAGACTTACCCCAGAAATCTTTCAAAAATCCTTGAAATAATTTATTTCTAATTTAGATTTTTGAGGAAAAATCTAGATTTTCCCCAATGAGGTGGAGAGTAGTTGGGAAGAGGTAAAAAGCTGGAAAAGCATAAAGTAGCTTTAAAAGTCCTTAAATAAGGGAAACCTAGGAAAATAGGAATAAAAGCATCCTGTAATTCTGGACGCAGAATTAGAAACAGGCTTTGGGGAACATAAGCTTAAATAAGCTACTCCAGAATAGATTGGGGTTGGTCTATTCTAGGAGATGATCTTAGCACGGGGATGAGTTCTGGAGACAGATGAACTCTAAGGTTGGGAGGACTGGTCAATTGCAGAAGTGGTATGCCTAAAATGTTTATGTATGGTTGAATTACTTGTTATTGTGTAGTGTGATTAATGACTGTAGATGTTATTTTACTTCAACTCTGAAATTGGTATTCCATACATTTAACAGAATTGTTTAGAAGAATTTAATCCTCTCAATTCTGTATAGTTGTAGGAATAGGAATTATGGGGAAAATCATCAAGAAGCTATAAACCTGTTACTGGTTTAAATCTGGAGATTTATACTACTCCCATAATTCATTAATATTATAACTTTAATATGCTTCTGTGAAATTATTAACTTAATTATGTATGAGCTAGGAACCTAGACTTAGGACATTATTTATGAACTTGAAGAATTGTAAACATTAGGTGATGTATAAACATTGCAGATATAAATTTTCTGAAGTGCATGTCTATATATCTTGTAACCTACTGAAAAAAAATTAAAAATTAAAAATAGAAAAAAATAAAAATAAAAAAAATCTGAGCTCAAAAGGAACCAATTTCAGTCATCAGAACTAGATATATTCAAGTAGAAAAGTTGTACAGTATACAAGAAATTAATAACACAGTAATGACAGAAAGAGTAAAATAAGAAATTACTTCATTCTGTATGAGTACTATCTTTCTATTTATTAGATAAAATATTAAATAGATGATTTGCATGTAGAACAGGTATAAATAGGAAACCTAAATCAATTTGACAATTTCCTACTTTTGAAATAGTAGTGAAATGTTAATAGTGTAATCAAACTCCTTAGATACCAGTAGATCTCTACAATCAAAAAACATAATGAATGGTGGAAAATCTCTGGAATATGGACTAGAGTTAATTATAAAAACCATCGAACTAAGATTACCAATATAACAGTGAAGTAACTGCCTGAAATAAAGAGTTACATTTTAACTGGGATTGTAATTTCAGATACAGGAATTTTGTTGAAATAATTTTATAAATATTTAAAAAAAGAATGATGACTTTCTGCAGAGTAAAGACTACTCACTTAAGAATATATGTATAACTGGAAAAGAAGCATATAAAAACATCTGAGCCCATAAAATAATAATAGCACATAATGTACTACTATCCCTTCTTGAGTAGATTATACCCAAACCCTATATTGTAAACACAGGGTATACTTCAATTTAATTAAATTGTCTGAATCTCAATAGATTCAATTATAGTTTACATCGAATTAGAAGTAGGAAATTAAAAAGTTTTGAGGCAACTCCTTAACTTATCCTCGAGAATAACTAGTGAGTACCGACCTGGAATAGGAGTAAAAAAGTGTTAACTCCTAAATGTCAGAAGGAATAGCTCTCAGCGAATAACCTTATCGGATTTTCCAATAATGTAAATTACCTGTGTCCATACACGACAACAGAAGTGTTAGAGACTATCGTGGGGATATATGTAAATAATCCTCAATATATATAAATGGCAGTAAGGCTAAGTTAAACATAATATTTCAAAGAAAGAAGAATGATTAAGTAGCCGCTCTCACCTGAGAAAGATAGAAAGGGTGAAATGAGAAATTCTGACATTTTATCAACCGGAGCCGAATTAATAAATTGTGGGTTAACACTCAAATAAAAATTATGATAACATTTAAACTACATATTAGAGCAGACTTGTACCTAAAAGAGTTGATGAAGGGTGCATTCTGGACTCGAATAAGAAGAAATCATTTCACAACTTTGTGGAAGACATGGTAGAGTCGGACGAGTGCTAAGGACAAAATCATAGCCTTAGATTAATTGAAAACTATACATACAGGCATCATATACCTACTGTAGGATGCACGAACAATGAGTAGCATGAATCGAATCATTCTAAGAAGAAATCTCTATGGAATACACTTAGAAAACAAGACATCTACTGCCTATAGAAATCAAATAGAGCTCTGGGTAAAATTCCCATGCCGAAACTATCCCAAACAAATTAAAATTCTAGTTGTGTCATGAAATTCATGGAGATCAATACTAGTATTGGAATGGATATTTTAATAACCCATAAAATATGAAAAAAAATTATGAAACACAAATGAAAACGAAGTCATATGGTCTGTGTAATACGACCAGAAGCGCATTGGGGGTTACCATAAATCTCCCAAATATAAATCATGAAAACTTATGGAACGAATGTATAACTATACTACGCCATAGTATTTCCAGACGTCTTGACTTAAGTAGTAACTATAACAAACAAAATACGAACCACAATCCCCAATAATGTGAAAAACTCAACGCATGTACCAAATAAATTCTTGGGAGAATACCATACCTTGGTTAATAGAGGAGGAGACGTCAACTCGAACAAATTTCTCGCCAGAGTGCAGAGAAAGCACATACGCATCACCGGGGAAGGAAGCCAGAAAAGAAAAACACATTCTGAGAATAGGAAGTGAAGAAATAAACATGGTTTGAGACGGTGAATTTATAAACCTTGGATTAATAAACCCTAAACGAATTCGATCGTCCAAGTGGAAACCATCAGTCGGTTCACACACGAATGGGGGAGCGTTTAAATGATATGACACAAAGCTTTCACATTAAAATACAAACATACCACATTAAATGCCAAACGTACCAGTACAAAATAGGAGCATTAAACCAAGCTCAGTACTACACCCTTAAAAACAATAAAATATACCACGTTTTCTGGATTTGAGAATCTGATATGGAAGAGAATGTTAATGCATAAGTAGTTGCATCGAATTTCGAAAGAAATAGAATTAAGACATGTCAGTCAAGCTATCTACCATAGATAAATTAACACAAAACGGATTGATACGATATATCACCATAATATTTGAATACCACGTAAGCCACAAGGGAAAGGAGCATTCATTGCAAGGAACATTGTCGAGAAAATCAATTTCATCGAAAGGAATAATAGAAGAGCATATGTTAAATTATATGATTCGAAAGTCCCATATCATGGGGTAGAACGTGACCATAGTCACGATTTTATAGTAGTGGTGCTAAAAATTTATAAATCCATAAGAGATGGATTTGTGTTCAGCATGGAAACTCTATAGTAATACAATAATCGACTTTTGGTATCAATGAAATCAGAAGTCAATAGAAAAAAAAAAATTTAACTGTCTCAAGAGAAATGTAGGACAAATTTAAATATGAGAGTTAAAAAAAGGTGACAACTCTAGAAGCTAACTCTCTTGGTAAAGTATTTCCATTAGGTATGCAAATGTAAATTGTTACTGGAATAAATTAAACTATACTGATATAGCCAACATGAAGGGTGAACTTTCTGAATGTATGTGCTATTGCTAACGATGTAAATTAATGCATTATTAAAGGAAAAAAAAAATTAATGAGGAATGAGGTTCGTTACAGCACAAAAAACTACAACTACCCTCAACCTTGGAAAAAAAAATTGAGATCTCTATACCTTAAATATGGATATTCAATATGGAATTTGGCCAAAACTAATAAATTTACCATACAACAACATTGTTTTTGGGAAGTCTGAGATGGAATGGATGCTTGTTTTGTAAGTGCTCATGGTAGAAATATCTAAATATTAGTGGTAATTAATAATTTCTCGCTATGGAAGATATTATGAAATTTATAGGCTTCTTGATAGTATTATATTATTGGCACAAAATAGTGGAGCACATCTCATGGAGAGAATGGAAAATAAAGGAAATATGGACTCAAACTCATGATCAAGCTAATATAGACACATTAATGGAATATCTTCACAAATGAAATATCCCACTCTCTAAGGGATAAGAAATTATCCAACGAGGCTATAAATAAAAGGGTATGCTCACAATAAAAGAGGCATATCAATTAGCTACAATTCACATCAATCATCCTCATCAACTGATCTCAAAACAAGTTTGGGTTCATAAATTATAGCCTAAATATTCCCATTTCCTTTTTCTCTTAGTATATGAAAGAGTGCTTTCATCAAAAAAAATCATCTACATAGGATTCAAGGCCCTTCCCTCAACTTTTTGTATAGATTAGATGCAAAGGACATGGAGCACTTGCATAGAAAATGCACTTTTTATGAAGCCTTATGGTCTCAACTCTTCAACCTATTTGTACAGTCATAAAATAATAAGAATGGAATTATATAAATTATTAGGGTTTCCATATCCTCTATGAAAATTAATCATATTATAAATTGATCTTCAATGGCCAATCATAGAATAGGAGATATTCTAAGTAAAATCATTCCAGAGTGTCTATGAAACAATACTAGTCGACTCTTTGTCATAATTAGATTGGGAAGCTAGAGGTTTGGGAGCCAAAAATGTTTATAATGTTTGGTTATGTCCATATCCTTTTATTGATCCTTCACCTCATAAAATCTCATATTCTAGTGCTTTAGCATCCTCAATCTGTCCTCGCCATAGATTCATTATGCTTAAATTTTTATGGGGCATATAAATACAATCTGGAGTTTTCTAGTCTTTGAGGAATGTTTCTTGACAAAAATGGTCACCTAGTATTTGTATTGGTTGATAATATGGTACATTAAAGTAATAATGCATCTAAATTTGTAGATTTAGATATTTTAACTGCTATTGAATCATCACAAGACTTCCCCAAGCTAAATATAAAGGGTGATTCTCATCTCCTCATCCCAAGAATGAAGAAATTGGTCAATGGAGCATCTCCAGAAAAAATTAACACAAATAGAGATTGGAAAAATATATCACACATTAAGCATCTAATCCATATTATTCAAATCATTATTCCATCTCATGTTATAATAATATGTAATAATTTATATTTCTAGACAACTTAGGATTCAATGACATTCACCTTCATCTTTTAGAAAGTTGGAGTAATCATTTCTTGGAGAACTGGATACCAAGGGTTATCAAGATGATAAATAGAGATCGAGAAATCCAACTTATGGTGGAAGAACATGAAGACCTAGATATCATTTAGAAGTATATATACAACAAACCAAATCTTGTACCTCCAATTAGTCCAACTATTTCATGAACTATTAATATTTCACCTTTTTCTTGATCATTTCAATCAACTTATGAGTTTTTTACTTCACTTGAAATTTACCAGAAGTGTGGCATAATGTATTTCGTAATTATTTATTTGTTAATTCCTATTTTTGTATGTGTCTAGTTAGTACATCGAAATTCGAGATTAAAAAAAATTCAACTTTTTTAATCACTCTTGTTCCTAATCTAGCAAAACACAAAACGATGATTTTTATATTATGTATCTTGTATCAATTTAATAGAAAAAAGTTGATTTACCTAAAAAAAAAAAAAATCAAATTAAGTCGACCAATGGATCTGCTAGGGAAGAAATCAATTTTTGAATTTAGAGCCAAAAAAATTAGAATTAGGACTTAGTGACACCAAATTCAAAAATGAGGATCCTTATGGGAAACCATAATTCTTCAAAAGGATTTACACATGACAACAAATAATTTTTCAATTGGAAGTTCATTGAGAAATTATGAAAAGTCGCCATATTGGTTTGAAATTACAACACATTACTGACTTAAGGGTTTGATTTGAAATTTCATCCTCATAGTAACCAGTGGTATTTTCAAAGAAAATACCACAGAAGGTGCAAAAAATTGTAAAGAATAGAAACAAATTGAATTTGTATGAGTCCTTGAAATCCATACAGCATGGACATCAATTATAGATTCCAATCTATTAATCAAGTTTAGTTTCTCTAATAGAAAAAGGTACAATATCTAGGTG
Organism: Pinus albicaulis; assembly: GCA_034641835.2. Classification (NCBI taxonomy): domain Eukaryota; kingdom Viridiplantae; phylum Streptophyta; class Pinopsida; order Pinales; family Pinaceae; genus Pinus; species Pinus albicaulis. The sequence goes on from CM076573.1 coordinate 945,280,808, forward strand.
TGAAGGTAGCCCAATTTGGTAATGGGAATGATTGAAAAATTCAAATCTATGAAGTTTATATCTTAGTTATTTTTTTAAGTAGGGAGGAATATTTTAAAGAAAATAATATGTATAATAAAATAAAAAAAAATTATATTCAAATTAAATAATGAATTTCAAAAATGGACAATGTGTTCAATTTAAAGATTGTGATTCACTCAAAAATCAAAAGATCAAGTAGAAAACAAACTGAATAGAGGCCCAATTCAAAATTCAACAAAGATATGAAAATTTAAATAAATAAATAAGAGACATTTAGTAAGTGAAATCTCAATAAATTGAGGAAACCAAACAAGTGAAGACATCTAATGTACTCATGCAATAAAATGTCAAATTGAATGGGTAATATATATATATATATATATATATATATATATATATATATATATATAAGGGGTAGAAAGCATGTTGCAGGCATAACAAAGGGTGAAATGATAGGTCAACTAACAAAATCCCTAAATCAACCCTTATTCAACAACAAACCTTAAGTTACAAATACATGGAATCATATAGTTTTTTCATACATTTCTTGTTTATATTATTATGGGTTTATCATAAGCATGCAGAAAATGAATTTGATTGATATTGAATTTAATTAATTAATTATCCAATTTGTTACTCTTGAATATTGAAAATTGAGCCAATCTGAAATGTAATAAGTAAAAACTATGATGAAAAAATAGTTGTTTTCATTTCTTTCAAAATCTATTTACCCTTATAATTATAGTTGCTATGATCATCTAGAATGTTATTTATTCTTTTAAATACGATGTTGATAGCATATTTTTATTGTGAAGATTATTTTTTACGAGATATTCTTAATCAAATTTACTAATAAATGCTTTTTCAAAAGCATCCCAATTTGTAATCTATATTATTATCAAGTTAAAATGCCACATTAAATTTATTTATTTTTTCAAATATATGAGGAAATAATGTGTAAGTTGCATCTCCATTCTCCACCTTTAACAATCTAATGCCAATATATAAATTTTTAATGTGATCCTCTAGCGAACCTAATTTATCTTTGTTATATTTGTGGACAATATATTCATAGGATTTTAGAACATCACGGGGTTGTACTATTAGGTTAAGATCATATTTGGTTATCCAAGTAAGAAACTAGTGTTGGTTTTAATCCATTCAAGTAGTAAGAACTTGTTGAATATTTTCACAAGATTTTCTAGAAAAATCAAAACGAAATTTTAGACTTAAAAGAGTTTGAAGAATGAGTGGATGAAACAAGAGGGAAAACTAGGATTTCATTCAAGAGTTAAGTAATTTCATCACATGTGATGTTATTTAATTTCTTACAATTTATACAGTAATTTATGCATTAGTCTAAATAGTCCTTTTAGTAGTTTTTTCCCACATAAGCAATCAATGAGTATTGAAAACATGCTAAATTTATTATCATGTATTTGGAATATACCAAGTAAGTTGATATGTTATTTTGATCTTTGACTTGTAATATTGCACATGTTTAATTTGTAGAAGATGAGGATTTTCAATATCAGTAATCATATCTTCAAAATATTTACTAAAATTAGAATCTTCACAAAAATGATTAAGTGATAAATAATTATAAAAACAAATATTTTCATATGTACACTAACTCTCCTTAAGAGTGATAAAATTATTGAAAATTTTGATTGAACTTATGCAATGAGTAAAGAGTTTTCCTAGAGAAAGATCCCAATTAGATGTTACATTGTTTGGAATATAGAATACTTTTAGTTTATGAATTAATCACCTTTAGATAGCTTTTTTTGGGCTCTATAAATTATGACTTCTAATTCCATATAAAGGAATACAAGTAATTTAATATTAAAAATTCAAGATCATGCGTAGACTAGTCAAAAAAATTGATGGGATACACATAGCACCAAATATATTACTATTTACAAAATTGAGTGAAAGTCAATAAAGATAATAAAAGGGATAGTCTAAATAATTAGTAGTATTATGGAAAATTTTTGTAATGACCAATTAATTATAAAAATCCTACTAATATCTATCACTGCAAGGAAAAGACCCTATAGTGGAGGTTATAAAAGAGGTTTTTAGTGTTATAAAATTGCCCAAAATTGTCAAAAAAACATTTTCTACAACATTCATTTTTGGTAATGAAGGTTTTGACAAAGATGCTAACGAAACATAAACACAAATAAAAAAATTGGGCATTTGGAGGTTTTTACAGATGTTTTTCTTAACAGTGCATGTTTCATGTGTGAACGCATGGGTGCGTTTTAAATGGTATGCACTGATGCGCTAAACATTCCAAGCATTGGGAAGAAAAGCAAATTTCTGAAGCCCCAGGGAATTTACATACACAACGTCCCAGTGCGTGTCACCAAAAAATACACATCGTGTTGATAAAAGGTACATGAACCAGTGTTATTAAGATTATAGTTGTAAAGCATCGAGACATGTAATGCAAACAATAACAGTGTGTTACAAATACCAATGAACTGGTATGTTGAGGCCAAAAAAAAATCTTGCATGAAAATTTTATCCTCCTAGTGTGTATTGGTTGAGTACACGCCCTGGGTTGTTAAGGTGTAAAAATGCACCATCACATTAAAGGAAAACCATACTGGTGCAAGAAACACCTATCCGCCCGAGTCGTAGTCATCAATAGAGAAAACCGGTTGTTCTAATTGGTAATGGTATTTGTTTCGGTGCTTATAGATCATAGAAATCCACCGGTGCACAATATCATACACACACACAAGTGTTAATTTTCTATTTGTTGGAAACATCAACCTATGACAGTGAAATTATTTTGCTTTTTTAAATTCATTATTCATCAAAAGTTGACACATATCTTATAAGAGTATTCATGTCAACTACATTTTTATTAGTGCATTTGAATGTGATGTTTGGATCAATTTCTTATATCTTCATATTTCACATCTCTTCATTACAATATTTAATCATCCATATATTCAATAAATGGTGTAACATTTCACAGCGAAAATGGAGAACACAATAGAATAAATTAAAACACATTTTATTATATATTAATAAGAGACTCTTTGTCATACAAAATGGGACACTCAGTGGTAACCCTTTGTCTTTCAATTGGGACACTATGTCCATTACATTAAACAAAATGTCTGATTTCACAGACAAATATTTCAAAAAATACAACGCCTTGCTTTGATATCCAAACATTTGATCATCATTCTTCGTTGGAGATTTTTTCACTGCTTGAGCTAGTTCCATGACTTGGGTTATTTGGAGGAATACTTTGTTCCTAGTGTTGATTGTTTTATTCTTATTCAAGTTCCATATACAAACACAAAAATAAAGTGTAATGAGTGTGTCTACATTGCTGAGAATAATGAAAATTGCAATATTAAATAATATACATCAATATAAATTGAAAATAAATGTACCATAATAAGAATTTACTTGTGAACTATACACATCATTTCAAAGAAAATTTTGTGCCTTCTTTCAACAATTATTTTGTTGGTGCAGTTCCATACTTTGTTTCCTACAAGTTTTATACCCCATAAAAAATCATATATTTAATATAAAATATTTGTTTGTTCTATTGATTATAGATAGAGCTAAGTAAAATAAGATAGATACTTACAAACCCCACAATTAACTTCTGATATGCCAACATATACTGATAACCCATATTTAACACAATGTCAATCAATTTTTCTGATGGTTCTTCTTTGTATGATATCACTTGTTTGAAGACATTTAATGATGATTGCTATAAAACAACTTAAAATATACAAAAATTAATTCTAGTTAAGTTGTTATAAGGAAGTAACAATTACTCACAAACTTAGATATCAACCATTTTCTTCATTGTCATCCTAATTTCTGTACCGAATGGGTTCCATTTTCTTTTTTTTCCTTCAAGAAAATACTTTAAAATTAATATTTAATGCTAAATTATTTATTTATTGTTCCTAATCGAAAAATTCAGTGATTTCATATTAAATTTGAACCACGTTTTTGTTGATATGGCTCCTCGTGCGATGAAATTATGTCCATTTCTTTGACCATCTCCTTGTACACCTTTTCGGACATTCCTATTGTCATATTTTTGATATTAGCTCATTCGTCCTTTTAGATTTTCATAATCCTCCTAAAAAAGTAACACGGAAATAAACTATTTAATATTTGTATTGATATATGTGAACTAAATATAACAAAATTTATATTTATAAATGATTAATTTGTAGTAATATCTAAATATAATTTTAGAAAAAAAATTAAAGGATATTGCTTTTTCAATACTTCTTTTTTGTTTTTATACGCGTTTTCTATTAAAATTCTAACATGTCTTGTTGACAAATTCTCTGGAAAATCTTCATGTAGTTTAAATAAAATTTTGTTCTTGCAATCATTGGATTTATTTTGTATCATAAGTGGAAAGAACGTCTATACATTCGTTCCACTAGATCCCTTAAAGTTTTGTAAAATGGGGAATAAAAACCAATTTATGAAGCCCCAGGGAATTTACATACACAATGTCCCGGTGCGTGTCACCAACAAATGCACATCGTGCCGATAGAAGGTACATGCACCATTGTTATTTAGATTATAGTTGTAAAGCACCGAGACATGTAATGCAAACAATACAGTGTGTTACAAATACGAATCCAACGGTATGTTGAGGCCAAAAAAAACTCATGCATACATCTTTTATCCTCCTAGTACGTATTGGTTTTGTACACGCCTCAGGTCATTAAGGTGTAAAACTGCACTGGTGCATTAAAGGAAAACCATACCGATGCAGGCAATGCTTATTCACCTGAGTCGTAATCATCAATAGAGAAAACCGGTTGTTCTAATTGGATTGGTATTTGGTGCGCTGCTTATAGGTCATATAAATGCACCTGTGTGCAGTATCATACAAACACACTAATGTTAATTTTCTATTTTTTGGAAGCATCAACCTATGATAGTGCGATTATTGTTCCTTTTTAAATTCATTATTCATCAAAATTCAACACATATCTTATAACAATATTCATGTTGACTAAATTTTTATAAGTGCATTTGAATGTGATGTTTGAATGAATTCGTTATATCTTCAGATTTCGCATCTCTTCATTACAATATTTAATCATCCATATACTTAATCAATGGTCTAAAATTTCACAGCGACAATGGAGAACACAATAGAATAAATTAAAATCATTTTATTATATATTAATAAGAGACTCTTTGTCATACAAACTGGGATAGTTATTGGCAACCCTTTTTCTTTCAATTGGAACACTATGTCCATTACATTAAACAAAACGTCTGATTTCACAGAGAAATATTTTAAAAAATACAACGCCTTGCTTTGATATCCAAACATTTGATCATCATTCCTCACTGGAACTGTTGTCACTGCTCGAGCTACTTCCATGACTTGGGTTATTTGGAGGAATGTTTTGTTCATTTTGTTGATTGTTTTCTTCTTCTTCAAGTTCCATCTGCAAAAATAAAAATAAAGTGTAATGAGTGTATCTACATTGGTGAGAATAATGAAAAATGCAATATTAAATAATACAATCAATGTAAATCAAAAATAAATATACCATAGAAAGAATTGACTCGTGAACTATGCACATTCTTTCAAAACAAATTTTTATGACTTCTTTCAACAATTCTTTTGTTGGCGTAGTTCCATACTTTGTTTCCTGTGAATTTTATACCCCGTAACAAATCATAGATTTAATATAAAATATTTTTTTTTCTATTAATTATAGACGAAGCTAAATAAAACAAGATAGATACTTACAAATTCCACAATTAATTTATGATATGACAACATATAATGACAACCCATATTTAACCCAATGTTAATCAATTCGTCTGATGGTTCTTCTTTGTATGTTAGCACATGTTTGAAGACATTCAATGATGATTGCTGTAAAACAACTTAAAATATACAAAAATGAAATCTAGTTAAGTTGTTATAAGGAAGTAGAAATTACTCACAAACTTAGATATCAACCCTTTTCTTCTTTGTCATCTTGTTTTATGTGTTGAATGGGTTCCATTTTCTTTTTTATTTTTTCTGCAAGAAAATTCTTGAAAATTAATATTTAAAGATAAATTATGTATTTATTGTACCTAATTGAAAAATTCAATTATTACATATTACATTTGAAGTACGTTGTTGTTGATATGGCTCCTTGTGCGATGCAATTATGTCCATTTCTTTGACCATATCCTTGCACACATTTTTGGACATTCCAAGAGGCATATTTTTGATATCAACTCATTCATCCTTTGAGATTTTTCTAATCCTCGTGAAAAAGTAACATGACAATAAAATATTTAATTTTTATATTCATATTTGAAAACTAAATATAACAAATGTGATATTTATAATTGATTTATTTGTATTAATATATACATATAATTATAGAAAAACATTTAAAGGAATATTACTTTTCCAATGCTTCTTTTTTGTTTTTGTGTGTTTTTGCTATTAAAAGTCTGACATGTCTTATTGACCAATTCTCTAGAAACTCTTCCTGTAGTTTAAATAAAATTTGGTTCTTGGAATCATTGGATTGATTTTTGTATTGTAAGTGAAAAGAACATATATACATTTGTTCAACTAGATTCCTCAAGTTTTGTAAAAGATTTCCCCCCTTTCATTAACCTCCAACACCACTCCAAATGAGCTAAGGAGCAATTCATTTTCGTTTGCATGTTCTATTTTTTTCTTTTCTTAGAACAACATTCCTTTCCTTCGTTATTGGTCCCTGTAGAAAATTAAACATATCTGAATTAATATATTGTTTTAAACATATTATCTAATAGTTTTAGGTATATTATTAAGGAAAATTCAAAACATAAAATCATATTGGATCAATAGTGTTTTTTCATTCACCTGATTCATCCTTCTGCAAGTTTTCCATCAATCTTGTACGCTCTTCTGGTCTTACATAAAAAATAATCTTATCGAGCTTCGTCATTTTTGTATTTGAATGATACACACTAAACAATACATATTAGTTAAACTTACATATAGTTCAAAAATAATAATTTTTGTAAATAATTTACAAATAACTTTCCTCTTTTGCTTTTATGGATGTGCTATCAGTATTTTTGTTACTTGAACTCTTGTCAGCCATTTTCTATCAATATAAAACCTATACATTTCATTAATATATTTTATAAATAGATCACATACATTTCAGGTAAAAAAAGATAAATCAAGAAAACGATGCATCTATCTAAATTAAATGCCTGGTGCATTTATGGTTTAAACCACACTAGTATAGTTCACATTTTAGCATTGAAAATAGGAAAAATAAATAAATGATAATGGTGTGATATCTTATTATAAACACACCACCACTATATTAGAAACAATGTACTGCTCTTTGTCAATAGGAGACCCGATGCGTTATATTAATACGAGAGTACTCATTTACAAAAGCAATTACTTTGAAAAATAAACACATAAATGAATGGAAATGGTTTTATCAAATAATGATATTTGTTGATACATGCCCCAGTGTGTTATAATAAAAGAGAGAACTGATGTGCTATATTACATAGGGTGCACCGATTAACAAAAGTTGTTTTTTTTAAATCATGAAAGGGATGACAGGGTTTGGGATCTAACTTTGTCGGTGGTCTCTCTGGTTAGATGTCAAACTCCTATATATATGGTAATACAAACCCTATAAATATAGAATTAAAATCCCTAATTATGATTTTTTGCAGTCACGTAAACAAGAAGAAGTAAGGGTTTAACATAAGAATGGATTTTTTTTTTTTTTTGAATTTTAATTAAATCTAAATAGGAATAGAGATTTTAAATTATTTTAATATTAAAATTCAGAGTAAAATTTAAAAAATTTTCTATGCATATATTTAATCGAACAGAAACTGTAAAAAAAAATTATTAAAGTAAAATTTAACACTTTTACTATTAGAGGGTTTTTGTGTGAATCACCAAATGTTTCAAATTTTGATTCTCTAAAAAGTGTAGCTATTTGAAAGTATTTTTCTACTCACAATGCTCTCTTTCTCCAGGTATGTCTCTCATGCAAATCCCTCCCCAAAAATTTTGGTAAAAATAATGAAATAATGATTAGATTTTACTATTTAAAGAACTTATTATGAAATTATATATCGGAAAATCATTGCCGCTCATTTTCAATTTACCGTTTTCTTTTACTGTTTATTCACATTTTTTTCCTGATATTTGGTGTATTTGTTAACTAACCGCACCGATGCGTTTAATAGTATATTAGCACTGCTAACAATAACTCCATTTAATGCACTGAAATTACTTTTAGGTATGTACACAATAATTTATTGTTGATTTGTCTCAAATGCAGGGAGAAAATCCCATAATTATATCAAAAGGACAATTCTTCAAAATCCATCTCCTTCTGTAATATTTCTCAAAGTCCATTGCAGAGTTCTCCCTATCCATCTCCAAACATAATTACTTCATATTTTATTTATATTTTCATTATGTAATTTGTCTTTTTTCCCTTGTCCACCTAAATAAAATTGATGTATACAAATTCATAGGTTCATGCAGATTCAGAATTGAGTTCATATGCACAAAATATTCAAACAGTTCCAAAACATCGAAAGCTCTTATCAGGAGCAAGATACCACAAGGCACAGTTGATAGATGAAAATGCACAAACTCTTCACCCTGCCAATTGTAACATTCCATCTTTTAGCCAGAATCAAAGGAAAATGATGGTAATAATTACTTGGTATAATGTAATTATTTCAACATAAAACCAGTTAATCATTCATTGGCGTGCTTACTAATTGATATCATCGATATTGTACTAATCATGTTCAAATATATTTTTTGAAATTATTAGGATTCTAGTGATGATGAGCGACCTACCTAGCATCTTCCATTGCACCCCATGATAATGTCAAATCTAGAGAAGGCTGAATTAAGCGAAAAACTCAGAGAGGAACAATACCAAGAATGGTTGAATCAACTACCTATTCAATTCCCACTACGTCCAGATTCACCCATTAGGAATGACTACATAAATAGTAGCTTTTTACAATCTCGCAATGGAGGCAATAAAACAGAGGTTGGTATGGATGATTACTTAAGGAATACGATTTCCATGCAGATGATGTTTTAAGATGCATTCCAGAACGATAATCATCTCGAGGATGATGCTCATATCATTGATACCTTGTTTGAAAGGCTTAAATTTTATTCCACCACCCCTCTCTTTGGACCTAGAGGTTAGTCAAATTCTACCCAATTGGGGACAACAATGTTACTATACAACTTAAAAGCAAAGTTTGGCTTGTCGGATTCATGTTTCTCAAAAATTTTGAGGTAATTGACCATCAAGTCCCTTATATTTTGAGAAATATTGTCACATGATAAACATTACAAATGGTCAATTTTATGAACGTTAATAATTATTTTCATTGTACATTTAATACTATCCACAAACTAAAATTTATTCAAATCTAAGGTTCTTCCGAGTGATAATGTCCTGCCCGGTAGCGGTGAAGAGGCAAAGAAATTGTCGAAAATGTTGGGTGTTGAGTACATATCATATCATACATGTCCAAATAATTGTATTTTATATAGAGGATAATATGTAGACAAAGAGATATGTCTGAAATGTGGGCATTATAGGTATGATAAATAAATAAAGAAGGGTAAATCATGTGGTCTTGCTCTTAATATACTAAGGCAAATACCTATAATCCGAAGAATTCAATGGCTCTTTAATTGAAAATAATTAGATATGTTTCAGAGATGGAATGCCTCGCACTGAAGTCATTTGGGAGTTATGTCAATCCTAATAGATTCAGTAGCCATGAATCATATAGAGGATACATGGCTCAAAATATTCAAGGATGAAGTAGGAATTCTACGACCCAGCGTAGCCATGGATGTCCTCAACCCATATTCCCTCCAAATCATCGACTATTCTCTTTTCCGTGTAGCAGTGATTAATAACGATATCCCACCATGGTTATCCATGAAGAATGAACATCTTATGTTGGCTCTCATAGTGAAGAATATGGATTTCTACAAACAGTCTCTGGTAGATGAATTGCAAGAATTATGGGATGGGGTAAATGTATACGATGTATCAAGACCCATCTCAACAAAGAGAAGTTTTACATTGTATGGAATATTTTCTTACACCACACATGATTATGTAGGTTTAGGAGTTTTCTCTTGTAAATTACATGTTTACTGATTTTTTTATATAAGTAAAAATATTCTTTATCATATTAATTTAATTCATTGTGATTTTTCTGACCTTCATGATATTATTTAACGTGCCATGCATATTGTATACAATAATTTCGTAGGTCTTGTAAGAAAAGGGTATTATGGATGTAAATGTTGTGGACTTTTTGGAAAAGTCAAAACCAAAGTTTAGACATAAAAGAGTTTTAATAATGAGTGGATGAAACAAGAGGGAAAACTAGGATTTCATTCAAGAGTTAAATAATTTCATCACATGTGATGTTAATTAATTTCTTACAATTTATACAGTAATTTATGTATTAGTCTAAATGGTCCTTTTCATAGTTCTATTCCACATTAGAATTCAATGAGTAGTGAAAACTTGCTAAATTTATTATCATGTATTTGGCATATACCAAGTAAGTTGATATATTATTATGATATCTTAGTCGTAATATTTCACATGAGTTCAGTTTGTAGAAGATTAGGATTTTCAAGATAGGTAGTCATATCTTCAAAATATTTACTAAAAATTAGAATCTTCACAAAAATGATTAAGTGATAAATAACTATAAAATAAAATATTTTCATATGTACAATAACTCTCCTTAAGAGTGATAAAATTATTGAAAATGTTGATTGAATGTATGCAATCAATAAGGAGCTTTCCTATAGAATGATCCCAATTAGACGCTACATTGTTTGGAATAGGGAATACTTTTAGTTTATGAATTAATCACCTTTAGACAGTTTTTTGGGCTCAATCAATTATGACTTCCAGTTAAATAGAATAGAATACAAGTAATATAATATTAAAAATTCAAGATGATGCGTAGACTAGCCATCAAAATTAACGGAATACACATAGCACCAAATATCTTACTATTTACAAAATTGAGTGAAAGTCACTAAAGATAATAAAAGGGATAATCTAAATAATTAATATTATTGTGGAAAAATTTTGTAATGACCAACTAATTGAAAAAATATTACTATGACCTATCACAACAAGGAAAATACCCTCTAGCAAATGTTATAAAGGAGGTTTATGGTGTTATAAAAATTGCCAAAACTGTCAAAAAAATCATTTTCTACAACATTTGTTTTTGGTAATGGAGGTTTTGACGGAGCGGCTAACGAATTCTTAACACAACTAAAAAAAATTAGGCGGCCAGAATTTTTTACGCATGTTTTTCTTATCGGTGTGCACTTCATGTGTGAATGCACCGTTGCATTTTGAACGGTGCACACCAGTGCAGTAAATATACTAGGCACCGAGAAGAAAAACAAATTTCTCAAGCCTCGGGGCATTTACATATGCAATTTCCCAGTGCGCATCACCAACAAATACAAACTAAGCTGATAGAAGGTGCATTCTCTGGTGTTATTCAGATTATAGTTTTAAAGCACCGAGACATTTAACAAAAATTGTACCGGTGCGTTACAAATACGAATGCACTAGTATGTTGAGGCCAAATAACAATGGTGCATGCACCTTCTATCATCATGATGCGTATTGGTTGTGTACACTCCCCAAGCCGTTAAGGTGTAAAAACACATTGTCGTGTTAAATGAAAACCATCCTAATGCATGCAACACCTATCCACCCGGGTCGCAGTCGTCGATAAATCACACCAGGCATTCTAATTGATATTGGTATACGGTGTGGTGCTCATAGGTCGTAGAAATGCATCGGTGGGTAGTATCATACACATGCACTGATTTTCATTTTCTATTTTTAGAAACATCAACCTGTGATAGTGCAATTATTGTGATTTTTAAAAATTCATTGTTCATAAAAATTTGACACATCTTATAAGAGTATTCATGTCAAATAAAATTTTATGAGTGCATTTGAATGTGATGTTTGGATGAATTTTTTATATCATCAAATTTCGAATATCTTCATTATAATATTTTATCATCCATATATTTATTCAATGGTGTAACATTTCACAGTGACAATGGAGAATGCAATAAAATAAATTAAAACGTATTTTATTATATATGAATAAGACTCGTCGTCATACAAAATGGGACAGTTGTTGGTAACCCTTTGTCTTTGAATTTGGACACTATGTCCATTACATTAAAAAAAAATGTCTGATTTCACAGACAAATATTTCAAAAAATGCAACGCCTTGCTTTGATATCCATACATTTTATCATCATTATTTACTGGAACTGTTGTCACTGCTCGAGATAGTTCCATGACTTGGGTATTTGGACAAATGCTTTGTTCTTTGTGTTGATTGTTCTCTTCTTCTTCAAGTTCCATCTACAAACATAAAAATAAAGTGTAATGAGTGTATCTACATTGGTGAGAATAGTGAAAATTGAAATATTAAATAATATACATCAATATAAATCAAAAATAAATGTACCATAGTAATAATTGACTTGTGAACTATATACATTATTTCAAAGAAAATTTCGTGCCTTCTTTCAACAATTCTTTTGTTGGCGCAGTTCATACTTTTTTTCCTGCAAGTTCTATACCCCATAACAAATCTTATATTTAATATAAAACATTTTTTTGTTCTATTAATTATAGACATAGCTAAGTAAAACAATGTAGATACTTGCAAACTCCACAACTAATTTATGATATGCCAACATATACTGATAACCCATATTTACCATAATTCCAATCAATTTTTTTTATGGTTCTTCTTTGTATCTTAGCAGTTGTTTGAAGACATTTAATGATGATTTCTATAAAACAACTTAAAATATACAAAAATTAAATCTAGTTAAGTTTCTATAAGGAAGTAACAATTACTCGCAAACATAGATATCAACCATTTTCTTCATTGTCATCCTAAATTATGTACCGAATGGGTTCCATTTTTTTTTCCTTCAAGAAAATACTTGAAAATTAATATTTAGTGCTAAATTATTTATTTATTGTTCCTAATCGAAAAATTAAATGATTTCATATTACATTTGAAGAACGTTCTTGTTGATATGGCTCCTCGTGTGATGCAATTATGTCCATTTATTTGACCATATCCTTGTACACCTTTTTGGACATTCTTACTAGCATATTTCTGATATCAACTCATTCATCCTTTCATATTTTCATAATCCTCCTGAAAAAGTAACACGACAATAAAATATTTAATGTTTATATTGATATATGAGAACTAAATATAATAAAAGTGATATTTATAAATGATTGATTTGTAGTAATATATCAATATAATTTTATAAAAAAATTTAAAGGGATATTACTTTTTCAATGTTTCTTTTTTTTTGTATGTTTTTGCTATTAAAATTCTAACATGTCTCATTGACCAATTCTCTGGAAACTCAACATGTAGTTTAAATAAAATTTGGTTCTTGGAATCATTGGATTTATTTTTATTGTAGGTGGAAAGAACGTCTATACATTTGTTCCACTATATCCCTCAAAGTTTTGTAAAAAAAAATTCCCCTTTCGTTAACCTCCAACACCACTCTAGATGAGCTAAGGAGCAATTCATTGTCATTTGCATGTTCTATTTTTTTTCTTTTCCTAGAACAACATTCCTTTCCATTATTTTTGGTCCCTATCGAACATTAAAAATATCTGAATTAATAGATTGTTTCAAACATGTTATCTAATATTTTTAACTATATTATTAATGAAAATTCAGAAAAGAAACTCATATTGGAATATAGTATTTTTTCATTCACCTGATTCATATTTTTGCAATTTTTCCATCAAGATTTTACTCTCTTCTGGTCTTAGATTAGAAATAATGTTATCGAGCTTTGTTAATTTGTGGCTCTGTATGAAACACACTAAACAATACATATTATTTAAACTTACATATAGTTCAATAATAATATTTTTTGTAAAAAAATTACAAAGATATCGCCTTTTTTTTTCCTAGATGTGCTATCAGTATTTTTGTTACTTGAGATATTTTTGACCAATTTTTTATCAATATAAAACATGTACCATTTATTAATATATTTTATAAATAAATCACATACTTTTCAGGTAAAAAAATAAATCAAGAAAATGGTGTGTCTATCTAAATTAAATGTCTGATGCGTTTATCATTTTAACTGCCCCGGTACAGTTCACGTTTAGCACCAATGATGAAAAAATAAAAATAAATGATAAGAGTGTTATGTGTTATTATAAATTATTTTCCACTACAATAGAAATAGTGTACAATGTTCCTTATGAATAGGAGAGCCGGTGCATTATATTAATATGGGAGGACTGATTAACAGAGGTGATTATTTTGAAAAATAAACATATAAATGAATGGAAATATTTTTTATCAAGCAATTCTCTTCATCAATATGCACTCTGGTGTGTTATACTAAAAGAGTGCACTAGTGTGTTATATTAAATAGGTTGCATCGGTTAACGAAAGCTGTTTTTTTTAAAACGTAAATGGGTCAAGAGAGTTTGGGATGTGACTCTGCAAATGGTCTCCCACGTTAGATGTCAAATGCTTATATATATATAGTAATGCAAGCCCTATAAATCTAAAATTAAAAGCCCTAATTGTGAATTTTTGCACTCACACAAACAAGAAGAAGAAAGGGTTTAACGTAAGAATGGATTTTTTTTATTTTTTATTTCTGAATTTTAACTAAATATAAAGAGGAATAGAGATTGTAAATGATTTTATTATTAAAATGCACAGTAAAATTTTAAAAATTTTCTATGCATGTATTATATCTAAACAAAACTATAAAAAAAAAATTATTACAGTAAAATTTAACATTTTTACTATACTGCAGGGTTTTTGTGTGAGTCACTAGATGTTTCAAATTCTGATTTTCTGAAAAGTGCTACTATTCAAAAGTATTTTTCTACTCCAAAATTCTCTCTTGCTCCATATATGTCTCTCCTACAAATCCCTCCTTGAAAATTTTGGAAAAATAATGAAATAATGAATAGATTTTACTTTCCAAAAATCATTTGCCGCTCATTTTCAGTTTACCATTTTTTTTCACGATATTCGGTGTGTTTGTTAACTAACAGCACATGTTGTGTTTAAAAATACATTAGCACCGATAAAAATAACTCCTTTTTTATAGCACCATATTTAATTTTAGGTATGTACACACCAAAATTTATTTTTGATTTTTCTCAAATGCATGGATAAAATATCATAATTATATCAAATGGAAAATTCTTCAAAATCTAGCTCGCTCGATAATATTTCTCAAATTCCATCGCAGAGTTCTCCCTATCCATATCTAGACATAATTACTTCACATTTTATTTATATTTTCATTATCTAATTGAATTTATTTATTTTATACATGTCAATCTGAATAAAATTAATGTATACAAATTTACAGGTTCATACAAATTTAGAATCCAGTTCGAGTGCACAAAATATTCAAATAGTTCCAAAACATTAGAAGATCTTATCAGGAGTAGCATACCACAAGGCACGGTTGGCAGATTAAAATATACAATCGCTTCACCCTGCCATTTGTAACATGCCATTTTCTAGCCACAATCCTTGGACAATGATGGTAATAATTGTTTGGTATAATTTAATTATTTAAACGTCAAAACCAATTAATCATGCATTGACGTGCTTACTAATTGATATCATTTATATTTCACTAATCATGTTCAAATATATTTTTTTAAATTATTATGATTCTAGTGATGATGAGCGACCTACCTACCATCTTCCGTTGCACCCCACGATAATGTAAAATTGATAGAAGGCTGAATTACGAGAAAAAATCAGAGAGGAACGATACCAAGAGTGGTTGTTGCACCTATTCAATTCACACTATGTCCAGATTCACCAATTAGGAATGACTACAACAATAGTAGTTCTTCAAAAGATGGAAATGGAGGTAATAAAACAGAGGTTGGTATGGATGATTACTTAAGGGATACGACTGCCATGGAGGCAATGTTTTCAGATGCATTATAGAAAGATGATCAGCTAGGGATGATGCTAATATAAGTGGTACCTTTTTAAAAAGCCTTAAATTTTCTTCCACCACCCCTCTCTTTCGACCTACTGGTTAGTTAAAGTGTACCCAGTTGGGGACAATGATTTTACTGTACAACTTGAAAGAAAATTTTGGGTTGTCAAATGCATGTTTCTTGGAAATTTCGAGGTACTTGACCATCAAGTCCCTTATATTTTTATAAATCTTGTCACACAATAAACATTACAAATGGTCAATTTTATGAACGTTAATAATTATTGGCATTGCACATTTAATATTTTCCACCAACTACAGGTTATTCAAAGATAAGGTGCTTCCAAGTGATAATGTCTTGTTAGAGCTGCAAAGAGGAAAAGAAATTTTTGAAAATGTTGGGTGTTGAGTACATATCATATCATGCATGTCTAAATGATTATATTATATATAGAGGAGAATATGCAGACAAAATTATATGTCTGAAATGTGGGCATGATAGGTATGATAAATTAAAAAAATAAGGGTATATGATGTGGTCATCCTCTTAAGATATTGAGGCGCATGCCTATAATCACAAGGATTCAAAGGCTCTTTTGTTTCAAAGGATTAGCTATGTTGCAAGGATGGCATCCCTCGCACAGAAGTGAGTTGGGATTTATGCGAATCCCAACAGATTCAATATCCATGAATCATATAGATGATACATGGACCGAAAAATTCAAGGATGAAATACAAAGTCTACGACTCAACATAGCCATGGATGGCGTCAACCCATATTCCCTCCAGAACACCAAATATTTTGTTTGGCCTATAGTAGTGATCCATAACAATATTCCCCCATGGTTTTCCATGCATAATGAACATCTTATGTTGTCTCTCATATTCCCTGGTAGAAGACAATGACGATTATGGATCTCTCCTTTCAACCAATAGTATATGAATTGAAGGAATTATGGGATGGGATAAATGTATACGATGTATCAAGACCCATCTCAATAGAGAGGAGTTTTAAGTTGTATGGCATATGTTCTTACACCACACATGATTATCTAGGCTTAGGAGTTTTCTCTGGTAAGTTGCAATTTTATTTATTTATTTTATACGTAACAATATTGTTTCACATATTAATTTAACTCATTGTAGTTGTCCTGATATTCATGATATTATTTAATGTACCATGCGTATTGTATAAAATAATTTCACGGGTCTTGTAACAAAAGGGTATTATGGATGTAAATGTTATGGACCTTCTCTGAAATCTATATGGTCCAACGACCTACAAAATCTAGTGTATAACTGCTCTAGGTTATTCATCCTAGAAGAACACCCTTACAGAAGTCTAGCAACATCCTCTTCCAATGGAAAACAAGATAGAACCCAAAGGCCTTCAATAATGACACCAGTTGAATGGATTAGAGCATATGAGAGAGAGAAGGAGAAGAAGTTCATAGAAATGTTCGATTCAAATGGGGAGCCCATGTTCAATGATCCGGAATTCTTCGACACCTATGTTGAGAAATTTCCCATTGGGATGAAAAGTAAATATATCTTTTATAACCTCCCATATTGGAAGAATCTTAAGATTACCCACTTACTAGATCCCATGCATCTATTTAAAAATGTTGCATCTTCTTTATGGAGGCACATATAATCAAAAAATAATTGACACATTTTCTATTTGAAAAGATATTATTACTTAAAAAATTAAAAAGAAACAAAGAAAATTAGAAAGTACAGGAGAGTTTGGTCCCTCTAATTGTTCTTTGAAGGAAGGTGATGTCCCATAGATTTTAGAAAAGGATGATCATTATTTGGCAAAGGAAGTTATAATGGGTGTGACGGTGCCAACTTCGTATGGGTCTTCACTATGGCGTTGCTTCATCGTGGAAGACCATTTGTCAGGGTTGAAATCACATGACCATTTGAATCTTCTAAGAGTACCTATAATTTGAAAAGAATGACTTTATTATTTTTTGTATTAATAATTTTTATCCCATGGGATCATAAAACATAACTAATTTTTTATGCATGTGTTTATAACTTTGCAGTGTCATTGTCCTTTGTTCGTGCATGGGTGTTTGAAACATGACTTCCCCCAAGACCTAGGACATGCCATATCTAAATTATCTACATTTTTACATTGGATTACGTCAAAGGAGATTCATGTCGCTAGCATTCCACATGGCATCAAGAGATAGTTGTGATTTTTTGTATGTTTGAGAAGGAACTACCGCTAAGTTTCATGGACTTTAAGGTTCATCTTCTAATCCAACTACAATATGAGGTTGAATTATTTGGGTGGTTTCTTGTCATTGGTTTTTATCCTTAGAGAGGTACATGAATAAATTGGAAGGTTTTGTTCGACAAAGGGAAAAACTCAAGGGGTATATGGCAGAGGGGTAGATATCGTATCAATCTTTCCATTATGCAGTGAATACATCAAGAAATTCAACAAAACACCAGGTGTGGTGATTTGGGACGATGAAAGGGTTGAATACAAAACAGAAGGGGAGCTTCTCCAAACGAATGGAAAAAGGTGCTTCATAAAGAGTAAGCGACTTATCATTTTTAAAATTTACACAAAGTAAATATTCACGTTTGATTTTGATATAATGTATATTTGTATATCATATGTACTATATGTCTGTTTGATTTCATTAGCGAATGCATAAATTGAAGCAATCAAATTTCGTTCTTTACAATTATAAAGTTACACAACTGTGGGTTGCATTGTACGAACAAAAGAGGATGAAATGGGATAGTGATAGGAAATATTTCATATGGTTGAATGGTAGAAGCATGCCCTATCCTGATCATTTAAAATAAAATATGTAAATTATATGCCCCAAAAGTTGGGTTGCTGACCAAGTCAGATAGAAATATGGTGCAATTGGTCATTACCTTCATGCTAAAGAGGATGTGCAACATAGGGATTGGGTGCATCAACTCGGTAATAATCTATTTATGTACATTTTAAACTTAATGTTGAACCTTTGAAATGTAACATCTATATTGTATATTTTAACATTTGGGTTATTAGAAACATGACACTATGATTTTTTAAATTTTTTATAGGTTCATTTCTTCTTATCTATGTGGGCATATGGACACCATTTTTGCACAGAAAATGGCGATGATGAACACATAACACAAGAATTTGGAGTGGATGTTAATTTCAATCAATCTAGTAAAGCTAGCCACCGTGATTAAAACCTAGTACAAGGGACATTGGGTTACGTCGAAAAAATACAAAAGATAATTGAAGTGGACTTATTTTCCTTCCAATGTGTTATTTTTAGGTGCAAGTGGTGGGACACCTTTGATTGGAATAATGTAAAGGAATATCGTGATAGTAGGCTGATATGTATCAACTATAGAAAGATGTGGGATGAAGCTAAGGAGCCTTATGTTTTCCCCAAAAACTGCAACCAGACCTTCTTTTATCCGGATGTGTTGGATAGGGATGGGTGGTTCGTATTAAGAGATGACCCTAGATCAAAACATATTTTTGATAACAATAGCGTTATCATGCCAAGCGAGCTGAAATCTGATGAGAACAAAGAGTGATATGGTACATGTGTTATTTCATCATTTATATTATTTAATATGGGGTTTTATAAAGAAGAGGACTTAAACTTATTACTAAGACTATTTTTTTCCAAGCATTATAATATATAAACTGAATTAATTGGTTTTAATTGTGTTAATGTTAAAGACATTTCACTTGATAATTTTCAATTATGTTGATCTCGAAAGAAATGCACTGTATCAAGTTCTTTTTTTTTATTTCAATTCCTAGAATAATACAACTACTTGATTGCTTAAATTGGTTTTTCACTATATCATTACTTTACATATATATATATATATATATATATATATATATATATATATATATATATATATATATATATATATATATATGACTTCAAAATTTAAAAAAAATATTAATGTATATTGTTACCTTTTGTATGTAATATCATTCTAAAATAATGATAATTCTAAACATGAATTTATTTGCATTATTTTCTAAACATTATTATGTTACAAAAATCTATATTATTCTAGATCTGTTATTTTACAATTATTTATATTCTTACTAATTTACAAATTTACAATTTTATGATTATGGTAATTTAACAATATGTATGGTTTAAATTTTACAATTTTACAATGATTTAATTTTACGATTGTTATGTTTCAAATTTGACAATTAGTTTACAATTTTACAATTTTACAAATTTAAAAATTTCACAATTTGAATAAAATTGAATCATGGAAATA
Organism: Pinus albicaulis; assembly: GCA_034641835.2. Classification (NCBI taxonomy): domain Eukaryota; kingdom Viridiplantae; phylum Streptophyta; class Pinopsida; order Pinales; family Pinaceae; genus Pinus; species Pinus albicaulis. The sequence goes on from CM076573.1 coordinate 945,301,233, forward strand.
CATACAATTACAATTTTACAATTTTACATGGAATTACAATTAAAATTTTATAATTTTATAATTACCAATACATAATATTTAATAAATATCATGATTTAATATTAAAAATAAACATCATGATCATGATAACCATCATACAAACATCATATCCTAAAATACACATTCAAATCCGCTAATATCATCTAATCATCATGACCATGATCATCTAACAAAACACAAACATTATATAACATCATCACAACACAAACATAAAATATGCATCTCATGTCAAATAACTGCTATAACATACACATCTATCTGCAAGCACATCAAATGAACTTATCTAACATGACCTAACCATATACACATCATGATGAACACCAACATGTAAATTAAGTACATCAACATGAACATAGAATACATGCACCATATATATATATATATATATATATATATATATATATATATATATATATATATATATATATACAGAGAGAGAGAGATAACTGTATAATGTCAAAAATATAAAATTGTAATAGAACTTAATATAAATGTCAAATGCTTGGTGGTATATGAACAACACTATAACTAGTCGACGAATTCTCATTCGATGGTGCATGCTCAGATGGTTCCTGCTCAGGAGGTGCCTGCTAAGATGGTGTATGTTAAGGAGGTGCTTGCTGAGATGGTGCATGCTCAAGAGGTCCCTACTCAATTGGTGCCTGCTCAAGAGGTGCCTGTTGAGGAGGTGTTTCCTACTCATCTATGTGAGGTGGAAAAAGAGCAGGTGGAGTATTGGAACGATCACTCCCCTCATGATCATCATCCGAGCTGCTACGTGGAACATCTCCATGGAACCTATTCCTCCTCCCTGTCAGTATTCTAGAAGCTCTGACGATATGACACATAAGGCTCATCATATTGCACGACATGTCCCTCCAAAGATCCATGAGCATACAATCATCCTACATGTCTCTGATCGTCATAGGGTGGAGTCCCTCGTCAACCAAGATTGTACCTATTTGGTCACCCAACTCCATCCTGAATCAAATGTCAGCCCTACGCCGCATGCCCGCGGGTATCTGCACCTGAGGATGTCTCTCACCCTCCACAGCCTCTGCCATCTCCTCATCATCTACATGACCATCAAGTCGGGGTGGAGGCATGTCCCCAAAAAATGTCCCAATATCTACAAAATATATAGTACTCAACAATAATTAGACACAAGAAGACCCATGAACCTTTCCATAATAAGCACAAAATCGAAATGATGGGAAAGCCACAAGAATGATAAAAATAAAAAAAGTTGTGAATTTATCCTATTTAGAGCTAGATCGAGTTTCCATCAATATTCTTAGCAAGGGCTTAGGCTTTGCAGTTGCTCCCAAGGGCATCCCAAATGAAAGCATCTTGTGTAGTATAGAGGAAGGAATTCAAGGGTTGGCTCTTGATGATAAAGAAACATTAAGACAAGAATTCTCCCTTAACTTGAAGAAAGCCAGAACTCTGAGGAGCAACTTAAGTAAGGAAGAACTTAGTGCTCTAAGAACCCTACGAAATAATGACAACATTGTGATACTTAAAGCACACAAAGGTGGTGTTTTTGTCATTCTAGATAGGATTGACTATATAAGAAAAATGAAAGAGCATCTTGATTGCAGTAGCTACAAGAAACTTAACTCCAACCCCTTGCCAAAACTTTTAAGAGAATTCAAGAAAGCGATTAAGAGTTCAAGACTTGACGACAAGTTAAAGAAGAATTTGACCCCTACATGTGATGTCGTACCCAGGATCTATGGATTACCCAAAATCCATAAAGACAGTATCCCCCTCAGACCGATTGTCAACACCATAGGATCCCCCACCTATGAGCTAGCGAAATATGTTGCTAAGATCCTGAAACCCCTTTTTGGGAACATGGACTCTTTCATAAAGGATTCGAATGATTTTGTTAAACTCATCAAAAATCAAAGAGTAGAAGAGGGTCGCATTTTAGTTAGTTTTGACGTGGTATCCATATTGACTAAGATTCCTTTAGATGAGGCAATTCAGGTCATTAAAGAAGCTACTGATCCAGCAACAGCCAAGCTTGCGAAAATTTGTCTTCCTTCCACTTTCTTCATCTTTCAAGGGGATTTCTATGAGTAGGTATCAGGGGTCGCAATGGGTTCTCCACTATTCCCTATTGTCGCCAACATATATATGGAACACTTTGAGAAAAAGGCCCTTGCCTCATATCCCTTAAAACCAAACTGGTGGAAAAGATTTGTTGATGATACTAATATAAAGTGGGCTCATGGAAAAGAGAATCTGGATAGTTTTTTTCATCACTTGAACTCCATTTCCTCAGAAATCAAATTTACCATGGAAACTGAAGAAATAGGTGCATTCCTTTTCTGGATGTTCTTTTCATTAGGAATGATGATGGAACTCTTGGGCACCGTGTATTCAGAAATAAAACCCATACTGTATCTCCATGCCGAATCCTACCATCATCCAGCTCAGAAGTTCGGTGTCCTTAATACCCTTGCCGTTAGGGCCTTTAGGATATTTGATGTTGAACACCTTAATGAACACATCAACCACTTATCATCTGTTTTTAAGGATTTGGGTTATAAATAAAGAGATATCAAGAAGGCCCTAAAAAGAGCTGAGGGCGCAATCTTACCTCAGAAACGGCTTGAGCCTCAAGAAAAAGGAGGGAAGGTTTTTCTACCATACATTAAGGGTGTCACTAATAAAATCGCCAAGGATCTAAGGAAGAATGATATTTTCGCACAATTTTCAGCAGTAGGGACTATTAGACAAAGAATGCGATTAGTTAAAGATGCTATAGGTCCATAACAACTTAAAGGAGTGTACAAAATTGATTGTTCATGAGAGAAAAGTTATATTGGTGAAACCGGATGTTCACTCCATAAGAGACTCAAAGAGCACAGAGCTGATATCAAGTATGAATGACTTCGCACCTCTGCCCTTGCGGAACACTCTTCGAAAACTAAGCACCAAGTGCGTCTTGAAGATGCAAAGATCATTGCAATAGAAGATCACTATTACAAAAGAAAAGTAAGAGAGACCCTTGAGATTAAAAAACATCTTGAAAACCTTAATAGGGATGGGAGATACGAAATTAGCGATAGCTGGCGTCCTCTTCTTCGACAAATCTGTTCCTCGAAAGCACATTCCTCCGAGGTATAGGTTTTCAGGTAAAATAATCTCAGGTTTGTACCTTTTCTTTAGTGATGGTTTAGCAAATAAGGAACTTGCTTTTAATAGTTATTCTCATTAATTAATTTTTCTTTTATATAATAAAAATTAATTAATTTATTAATAATTATTATTGGAAAATACTTATTTTCATCCTAACATTATTAATTTTACTAGATTAATATTTATTAGATTAAAGGATTAACTAATCAATAAAAATTAATAAACTTTAAATATTAGTTAGTAGAATTAACAATAAAATATATCTAATATATCAAACATATCTAATTCAAACCAATAATTTTCTAATGTATTAAATAGTTATTTATTTTTTAAAAAATAAATAAATATTAATACTCATTAGAAAAACATTAGTTTATTTAAATAATTAAAAATGTGGTTTATAAAATAATATTAATAAGCATGATTTTTAAAATCAATTAATATTTTAAAATAAGTAGGTTGATACAAATTTATTTAACTAGATACTTTTTAATTTATTAAAGTTTTTAAATTAAATTAAAATAAAAACTAAATTAATTTATAAAATAAAAGGTAAAATTATTAAAATAAAAAACCTTTAAAAATTATAAATTAAATTTTTTTACTAATAAACCATAAACATTATATAAATTAAAAATGATAGGAATTTTCAAATCTTTGAAAATAATAAACTTATTAAACATAAAATTTAATAAGTTATTATTTTTTTATTAAATAAAATTAATTATTATATGTATATTATTAAAAATTAGAAATCAAAATTAAGAAATAAATCTATAATTAAAATCAAAATTAAGAAATTATAAAAATATAAAATTAAAAATAATAAAAAACTTCTTTGGTTCGCCATTGTCTTACCTTTCCTACCTTCTTCACTATTAATGTATTATGACCCTTCTTAAATTTCTTCATTCCATTTTCCTAAAGATGGATCCCCGTTGAGATTCGAAACGTCGACAAATGTTTCATGATACTGTGGATAATTCGACGAGTTCTTCAGTAAACAATAACCACAGGAACTTGAAAACCGAAACGTCGACAAATGTTTCGTGACACTGTGGATAATCCAGCAAGTTCTTCAGTAAATAATTAGACAATTTCATTAAAAAGTTAATTTAAAAAGTTAAATAACGTGTTAGAATAAATTTTATTCTAAATAATTAAGACAATAAAATGAAACTATATTAATTTAAATAAAACACTAATATTGCCTCTATCATCTGGGGGCTCATGTTGTGTGAATAGGATGTTGGTACACCCTCGCCAATCTAACCCCGGATAAGGACACAACACCATCATGAACATGTGGTCATCCTCACTAACTAGTAGCTCCAGTGCATCACTATAAATCATAGTTGGATACTCCGACTGGCCCCTCTTGGGCACCATCTTTCCCCACATGTGCATTCGTACTTCTATCATCGACCTACGAGGCTGACAGAAAAAAGTAGGCCTCATCTCAAGAAGCCTCTCAAAAGATAAACAAAACAACTCTGAAGAAAAAGGGAAAGTCAACCTCCCACGTGCTTGAGAATGACATCTATCTAAGGCTATACAATAATGCCACAAAAAATGGCAAACCATCTAATAAGTCACGCCCTTTGGAAAAGAGAATCAACATAAAATAAAATAAGGAAACTAATGTGATTTCTATCACTAGTATAATGTGCAATGGTGGTTAGTAATAATGAGAGGCACCAAACCTCCCCTGCACCAAAAGAAGTAATTCGTAGCTTTCCACCAGACACCTGAAAATATTCTAGAGAAAGTATGTCATCCCTAATTTATCTCTGAGAGTACACCATTGGACTCCCTACTACCTAACCAAAGGGGACATTAGGGAACTGGGGAAAATCCTACCCTCTCCTAGATAGGCCAGTGATAAAATACATGTCCTCCTCAGTGGGCTTATACCACTGGTCAGGACCGACACGAAAAGCCTCTCGGTGGGCATCCCACTTGTAGATCAATTGTAATAATAAGTCATTTTTCCCCTTCATGGTTGAATCCTCCTCATAGAACTTAGGGAGGCCTATATCCCTTAAGAGAAACTTGGTGGATGGCATAATAGTGTGAGTGTACAAAAGTATCTCCCTCTCCCTTGCCTCCCACGATTGTATCATGTTGTAATTGTCTTCCATCTACTCTTCTTGTTGTCTCTCCTCTCTCCGTTAACGTCAATGAATGATTCACATATTAAATACATCAGCCTCCCTCATACATAAAACATAATTTTTTTTATTAAATGAAAAATGTATTTACAAATATATAAATATAGCTTTTATTGAAGAAAAAAAAATTAATTGGTGCACCACAAAAAAAAGTCACGCACTACCAATGATGTGTATATCTATATCATGCACCGTCCACGGTACGCATAAAAAACAGTCATGCACCATGACAATAAAAAATATTAGTTAAATAGATATTTATAGGCAGTTCATTGAAAAATCATATCCACCCTGGGGCATTTGTTATAGCTCAACACACTGCCCGTTTGCAATATTTTACCACTGGCGTTGCGGTATCCAAACACAAAATGCCCCGATGCAGTAGGTTTGACTAATCACTGCACATTATGTGTGTTCCAATAATATAGGCACAATGGGACATTATGTTTATTTTTACATAATGTCCCGGTGCATTTTGGTAAACCAACACACCATCGAATATAAAATAAATTGTTATTTTTAAAATATTATAAATTGTCGATGTGGCTATGAACTGACATGCACCACATAAATTTTATTTTTATGGTGGTATGTTTTTGTCAGTAGCGCACCGATCTATCACTTTAGCCACCCGCTACGGTTTCCATTAACACCGTTCACAGCACAGACTTTAAATTTATAGGGAGCACCGAGAATAGTGTGAGCCAAACAGCTCGAATGCACCATACAGAAAAAATAAATAAATAAATAAAATTCAAAAAAAAAAAAAATTCAAAAAAAAAAAGAATTCCAAGTAAATTTTAAAAATTAATATGGTAAAATCTTATGTTGGTGAGAAAAATATACATTACCTACACATTTTCACGTCAAGGAGGCATGTTTCCATTAGTGTACTAAAATCCAAAGTTTCCCATTGTTTCACAAAATTCGAAGTCTGCCCACTGACCAATGGATTAAAGCAATGCGAGTAATGGGAGCACTGATGGCAGGGTACCTCAGAGAAGAAAAGGTCACACTAGCAGTTGAGAGCTCTAGAGGACTGTAAATAGAAAAAATGAACTTTTAAGGCCGGTAAATTTTTTTTAAATTAACCCTTTTTTCAGTGCTCTCCAATATGATACACATCAGGTGGTTGTATCAATGGCACACCGCATTTATTTAAATTAAAAAATATATGGGTTGGTGTGTTAGGGAACATTAACTACTACAGGGCTTCGTCGTTAGAGTATAGCACCGAAATTGGTGGAAATAATGTTTTTAACTTCACCATTTTACGGTGCACTGGATTATTGAGACAAATTAGGCTGGTTTGTATGGAGCTCACCATGCTTCCTTTGAATAAAAACCCTATGCCGGTGCATCAGTGTACTTAAACCGCACTGGTCCTTCGTTGTTAGTGTATAGCACCGAAATGGTGAAAACATTTTTTGAAATAAAACCCTGGTGTAGTGCTTTCAATTAAGGAAATCCATTAGCATAGAGATATACGACCAGCATCGGGTGTGTTATATAAAAATAACCATGTATTTCCATTAAATAAACACCCTATACCAGGGTGTCGTATCACCATAAATGCACCAGGGTGTCGTTGTTAGAGTATAGCACCGCAATCGTGAAAATATTTTTTTATTGACCAATTGGTTGGTGCACTTGATTAATTATAGGGACCTAGAAGGTTATATAGTGAGTGTCTCAGTGTGCAATTTGATCGTATGCACCAGTGCATTTTATATAAAACACATCATAATTTTTTTGAAAACCCTGATGCGGTGACCCTCAACTTCTACGCACTAGTGCGTTGTAAGGGAGGAACAGCTTATTAGATTCCCTGGTGCACCGTTGTTTTCGTAGTACTTAAAATAAATTTGCAATGGTTCTTTAGCCTCTACTATGCACCGGTACGCCACATATAACTTGAGTGCATCAGTGCCTGTTATGATTATAAATGCATCGCGAAAAAACATCCGCAAAAACATCCACTTGCCAACCTCCTCTAGTGATCTCCTCTAAAAACAAATATCTGGGCTATTTCTATAAGGACTTCCTCAAAAACATCCGCTTAAGGGTCTATTCCTTGTGATGTATAGGCAAGAAATTAGTCAAATAAATACAACAAAAGGGTTGATTTTATGTGAAAAATGTACAACGTAAAATCATGTCTTATTATCATTTTAAAATTAAGTAAATTACCCAAACAAAATTCCATAAACCACACATTTGAAAAGTTAACCTTGTCTCAAAAAGAATTTTCTAGTAATGGATTCTTAATGACTAACAATTCATAGAAAAATATACAATATGTATAAGAAAAAAACCCGTTATAATTTAAATCCTTTTATTTATAGAAAAAATAATTAGGGGAGGGAGTGGGCCATAGAAACTTGAGACACCTAGATAAATATATATTTTCCCTCCTTGGCTATTTTCTATTTGTATTACTTTATCTTCTTTTCCACTAGGAGGATTTGACTTCTTTTGACTAACATGGCATTCTACTTGACTATTATCCTTCTCCTTTGTGATATTTGAACTTTTCCACTATAAGATGATTGTTTGTCTTACTAAATGAAGCTTATTCTCCTTCCTTTCCCTACTTTCTCACAAAGTCCACCCATTCCTTAAAGACTAGTTGATTTTTTTCCTTATAACAAGATATATGTCTAAATAGTATCCTTTTACAACATTGTATTTTACATATCCTTGTCGCATGTTTCTCCATTTTTATTATAATGGTCCTATTTAAGATTACGTTCTTTGTAAGAGCCTCAATGAGCAACTAGAATGTTAAGTAATTAGACTTATAGATAGATATTACAACATTCCTATTGAGGCTAGTTTATCCCTCCAAATATTTGAACACCTTTACATGATGAAATAATATATTCCCTACTCCAAAAGAAGGGAGGAAGAAATAATCTATTATATTTTATATTTGTTTCCTCATATTAACGAAATTCCTCACCCCAAAATAGTTCCTAAAAGAGATCCATGGTATATGTGCTTCAACTATTTAAGTTTAAATAGTTAATGTCCCTTTCTTTAAGAACCTATGCAAGAATAGTGATAACATTAAAGGGAATTTCATGAAATGAATTTTTTTATTCTTTTACCCTACTAAAATACAAGTCATCTGGTAGATACTCCAACTTCCATGTTTGGAAATATATATTAGCTTATACTCTATCTAACTGTAGAGTCTGTAGATGTTCTGCTCTACTATGTAGTTTTTTTTGTGCTATATTTTATTGGTTATATACTTCAAACTCATATTCAAAAAATTAAGGAATTTCATTTCTAGCACTATATTTTTTGACTTATCCTTTTTCTCCCCCATCTAGTTTTTCTCCTTTTAAATTCTCACTATTATGTAGTATCATTTTACAAGCTTGCTACTATCATCTCCAAGATATCTTATTGTACAACAATCAAATTTCATTGATCTAAAATTTGTCTTTCTTTTATAGTGTTCCTTGGAGGCTAGAAATAATTTCCTACAAAACATTATCAAATCCAAAAGAACATAGATGATTAAATTAGAAAATATTATTAAACTAAAAACCTGAATTTTTCCCTTCAACCATTCAAATCATAAAATATTATGGATTGTACAAATTATTTACTTTAATTTGAGTAACATGTTGAATTATCAAACATTCCTTCTTCAAAATTAATCACAAACATCTATTGTAGGTTCAAACCTAAGGAAAAAGACTTGCATGCAAGGCCATAATTCTCTTAGATGTTAAAAATATAATATTTAAATGTTTAACACCTTTAGCACTATTCAATAATCACAAATTGTATAATAAAACTTTCTAATGAAACCAAAATTTATGACATGTGTGATTACAACTCTTATGTAAAAAAATTATTTGATCTCTACATGTTTGCAAGGTGATTGTTTAAGCACATGGAATTAGTAGATCATGTTCAAAATCATATGTCAAATTAAAATTACTTACATATATATAATATGCTATTTAACGTTAAGAGTAAGAATGATTAAATGGAAAGGATTAATAAATCAATGTGTGTTCATTTAGTGTACATAATATTTTGAAATCAAGGATTATTTTAGAATCATGACATTATCACCCTAAGATTGGAAATAAGAGAACATTCCTAATTGATATTTTCCAATGAATTTATACATATGAAAAAATAGCTTCCTCGAATGAAATCCAATGAGAGATCAGAGTTGATCATTGACTCAAGAAGGAGATACAACACTTCAACCACTGGAGGGTTTAATTTATTACAACACTACAACTACTAGAGGGTTTAATTTATTACAAGACTTCTACTACTGGAGGGTTTAATTTAAAGTTTCTAACCAAATTTGGTAAGTGAACCTTTCAAAAGAAAATATTGAGCAAGGTTCAAAATAGGTTAGTGAAGAGAAGAAAATCAAACTAGGTCAAGTCCGTAAAATATAATCATGACGGAATCTAATCTACAAATCTGACCCAATTCCCAAATGAAGACAAGGTTTGTATCTAGGTAAAGGAAACCGAATTTGGTGATTATGGTTGATTGAGAAATTAAGACTTATAAATATTATAAATTATTGAATATCATGGCTTATTACGAAATTAAGATTTATAAAGGTTATTCATTAACATACTTTTTGAAATATGAAAGAGAATTTTGAAAGTAAGAATACACATTCACCTAAATGAAAAGAAAATAAATTTGAACAAACAAAAGAAAAATGTAAAAAAAAAATTAACTGAAATATCAAGATTGATTTCAAAATTCAAATTATAACATATTACACAAAGTGAAAAAATACCTAATTTAAAAATGAGGCTAAATCTCAAAACGAAAATTTACTAGAAAATCCCACCCCCAAAATTATTGAGTTCAAAAAAAATCTAAAACATGTTAACATACTTTTAAGTTGGCCATCTAATATCCAATATGGTAAAATAAGAAACTCAAAAATTGAAATATAAAGAAATCTTCAAAAAAGTCGTATCCCAAAATGAATTTAATAAAATTTAAAAATATGTTGATCATATGATCATATGGTATGATGATATAATCCCTGATCATGGTGCCAAGTGGGTCGCAGAAGGTGCGAGGTGGAAATAGGCCATGAGGGCCACACGGAGTAATTAATATGACACATGGTGACAATCGCGGGTGGCTCCACCAATGCTGATTAATGACTATGTTTAATATGGATGGCAGACAATGGGGATTTTCAAAATGATCTAGGGGAAAACACCAATGCAGGAGGAAGAAGAGGCAGGTTAAAAAAATTATGTTTGTTCATGACCATATGATTGTTGAGCAGGTTACAAAGGCAGCTGGGAAGAGTCTAAGTGAGAAGTTGATGGAACTGGCAAGTTCTGCGTTCCTTTTCCCTGTGTATATATCTAGCTTCTCCCTCAGTATATTTTTCTCTGCGATGACGAAAATATTGTTATGTATGCTTTGATTCATTTTTCTACGCTTGGAATGGATGCATACCACCCTAGTTTAGTAATGATGTTTTCCATGGAAGATGCTCTATCTCAGAGGAATTTAACGTGGCTTGTGAAGGCTGATAGTTCCTGCCAATTTGATTATTGGGTTTTATTTTTGTATGGAACCCCTGCTCTGGTTATCTATCACGAGTCCATCATTATTTCTCATTTGGTTTTTTGTGTTTACTCTCATTTCCTGGGCACGGAAAATGCAGGGGAGGTGGCGGTTCAAAGTTTTGGGGAAACCCTTTGCCCTGACTTTCTCTTTCAGTCTAATCTCTTTCTTAATTTTCCATCCTACTTAAATAGTCTTGCATGTCAAGTCTACAGCGCATTATATTGACTTCGAGAAGTTGCATGCAATTTCATGGCTTTGGATGTTAGTTTCACAACCCTGCATGTCAATCTCATAGTTATGTAGGTCCACTTCATAGTCCTACATTTAAACTTCGAAGCTCAGCTAGACAATTTTGTAGTTCTGATTGTTAGGTTGACAACATTGTAGGCCAAATTCAAAGCCCTTCCTATCACTATTTTAATTCCGCACGAAAATGTTATGAAATCACATGCATGTCTTACAATGACAATTTGGGGGTTGGAGGTTATGCTGATAATATTTAGTAGAGTTAGGTGCAATTTAGGTGTTAGAGGCTCTATTGATATTGTTAGTAGAGTCAAGGAAGTCAGGGATAATTTGAACAACATGCCAAATTTCAAGTTGCTATTTTGGGGGGTTAACTCAATTCACAAACAGGGGGATTTTTTATTCTGGGAATGCATTGGAGCAACTGATCAGTTTATCGGTGTGAATCATTGTTTGGTCTTTGTCTTGTTGTTTTTGGTTAATGCCGAGAAGGGGAAATATAACATTAGTTGGAAGGTCATGGCATGGTCGCGAGGCACTGGTTTTGGAACTGCCATAACTAGGAAGTGTGTAATAATCCCATGTCAGTTCAAGATCATGTTACTGGATCCAAACATAAACATTTCTAGAGTAAAGGAACCTATATTGAGGATCAAAACATAAAGAAAATGGTGGGGGTGGTGACCCCCAACAAGAAGGATAGTATTCTTTACTATCTTTTTGAATTCAATATTATTATTTTTTTCCTTCTACAGGTCTTCCTAGCATATCGTACCCTCAGGCCATTGCACATCAGGGGAGAACACCGGTGTGAATCTGGGTGAACACTCAGTTTCTAGGATACCAGTCTTGAACAAAAATGGTGAAAGCACGACCTAGGAAAAGAGAAGGCAAGGAAAAAGGAAATGAAAATTTTGGGCCTAGCAGAAGGGGAAGGAAATATGGAAAGGAAATCATGCATAACCTATTCTAGGCTAATGGATAAGGGACACGTGGCCATGTAAAATCTTTGATTTCTGGATGGGAACAAGATCTTAAAACTAAGGTGGATGAAGACATCCCTGATGGCAAGATGGATCCAATTTTAACATATCCGGGGAATACCAGAGGTAGACTGTCACTTTTCAAGGAGCCTATTCATATTTACTATACTATCAAGTGTATACTTGCTAAATAAGTTCACTGTATAAGAGATCGAAGGAGATCCGAAGGCTGCCTCCATTTTAGCATAAATTCACAAGGATATCCAGTAGATTCACCTCCAGAAGCATCATCAGAATGTGCGCCTTAGATGAATAGACAAAAAACTTCAGAACATGAACCAATTTGACATGCATGGGTCAAGTTTCAAGGACCCGACACCCATTGAATCATCAAATGACTAAGTTTAGTGGATACTTATTTTTTTGTTGATATGCAAAGAGTGGATAACATTTACTTCTTTTATATGTTAGTAGATGTTACAATAGACAATAGACCTGTTAAGATAGATAGATACGGATTCAAATTTTTTAAATTTTGGATGGCTTATAGCTCTCTCTAGTGGCCAACAAACCTGGTTTCCTACAGGGAGGTCGAGGCCATCAAGTATACAATCTGATAATCTAAATTGTTCTTTTCTTTATATGACTGAATAGTGAGGCACTAACAAGTTAAAGAAAAAAAAATATGATATGATGATATAATAAAAAGTGAAATTTGGATCATTATTCGAGAAGAATATAGCTTAATTATTTTAATAAATATGCAAAAAACGATGGCAAGGATATGTGTTTGTAGCTCATTCCAATCTATCGTCGCATGGCTTAAATCAACCCTTGATGCATATGGTGACCATAAAGTCTGTGACAGGCATCAAATCCAATCAAAAGGGATGGATCTAATTCGTAGATCGGTGGTTTTTTTGAAGGATTCAAACTCTCTGTTATTTTGTACTGCATCAGGTGAGATTATCAGATCGAATGGTGGTAGGTGTACAATATTTGTAATCTGCATGGTAGGGCCTTCCTCAACATATGATCTGCCTTTCAATTGGAAGGATCTGGAGAATTTAAATCAGATAAGATATTTCAAGCATCGATATGGTATTTCCTCTGTAGATAAGCACAACAATGGCTGTGATGCAATGGATCTATGGTTTTTTCTTGTAGATATGGTGGAAATTATTCTCTCTTTGTTACATAGATATGGTATTTTCTTTGTAGATATAAAATGCCATGGCTGTTATGCGGAAAATATTTGGTTATTCCTTACAGATCAGGTGGGAAGGAATCTATATTTGGTATGGGATATGTGGTCCTTGTATTGTATAATTCCAAAAGGGTACGACTCAATCCCTTCTGGTGATATGATAGCTAAGAATCCTGCTATCTCAGATATGGTGTGTTCTATGTCTCCAAATCTTAGTTTGATCAGAATAAGTTAAGGGTCTTAACAATGGAGGGTTATTTAGTATATGGGAATCCCATTGGAGCTTCTTCTTCCTCTTGCCTCTTCAACCTAGATATTTATTCCTCAAAAAAAAAATTGTCTACAAGAGTTACTCCAAATATTTGTGAAACTTCTGAGTAGGAAATTTATCATATTTGGGGTTCAGGCTTAAGATCTAGCGGTAGAGTTGAAGAAAAATATCCAAAACACTCTAAGCATCCAGATGTTTTTACAAAACATGGTCTATGGAGGAAAAGCATTACAAGATGATAAGAGGATGAAAAATTACTCCATTATTCATTCCTCCTCTATCGTCTTAAATTCTAGGTTTCAAGGAGGATCTTGAAGACCCAACAATGCCAAGGGTTTTGTTTCATATCAAGATTTTGTAGTGAAAAGGAAGGGGGATTCATGTGTTCAAACTTATGAGACAAAAATTTCTGGTCCATCCCAACCAATAGAGAATTAATTCAGTTCAAATGTGAAAATCTAGAATATTCTAGGTCATTATATCTTTGAACATTCTCTAGTAATGTCAGTAAATGTACTAGAGGTAAAGATCGGTTCGAAGTGCTCCAATCTCATGCTATTGTTTGCAGGTTTAATGGTTTTGTAGCCCAAATCAATAGATCTTCATCAGTGATTTTTCTCTAACTCAGCCCCAATTGTGACATCCATATGGGTTCAAAATATTTTTTTTATTGTACAATTTTACACACTGAAGGATTTAGATTATGCCCTAAATAAGGGGCTATGGTTTTGGAGGAATGTAGGTAATTTTATTACTCCATGGTTCCTAGATTTTGATGTCAATATTTTGTTGGTTTCAAAACTATCTATCTACGAGAGAATTCATAATATTCCTCTTCATTTTGGGCTCCACAAGTACTATAGAGAATTGGAAACACTCTAGGAAAATACTTAAAACGGGTGATCCGATAACTGGTCGAATAAAGTGCGTAAGCAGTTTGATTAGTTTGTCCTTTAGAATTGATTGTTAAATGAAGCATGATTTCATGATAAAGGACATAAACCATCAGCATAAATGAATTAAATAACATCAATAATTAGAGAGAAGAAGAGGCAAACAATTTGATGACGGAGTTCGTCCCTCCTGGAATACATCTTCAGGTCCGCTTTTAAGTGGGCGTCCGTTTTTATTAGGATTGATCTTGAAGAATATTTACACTAAAATGGAATAGAAAGACTGTGCTCGCATGAAATTTTGAACCCTGTAAATAGAAAGTACCCTTCCTCGCCTTTCCGACGCCTATCTCCATGCTAAATTCCGACCACCAGTGGCTGAGCAGTGCTGTAAACAAAATCACCTCTAACCTTCTGAAAATGCACTCCAAAAAGCACTATGCCTTCACATAAATCCAAGATTAACTTCATGAAAATTTTCATGGCTTTAATAGGCTTGCATCGAACCTTCATATAATTCATTTAGAGATTTGTTGAGATAATTGAGGATAAGTGGTTTCGAAATCCCTTCATTCATGAACCTAGGGGTTAAGTGATATACCATAGTGCTGAAATTAAATTCAAAAACCCATTTTAAACATTATAATATAAATTTAGCCCTGATGGCTAACTAACCAGGCAGAGGTCCTTAAACTATTGCGTGTGAATAGGCGGCTTTGACCGGTGGTTACGTAACATCTGGCGGAACGGTCTTGACTCCGGCGGTCACTCCGATGGTTTTGGTCACATGCCTTTTTTAAACCCGACGATTATGGTCCCGGCGTGGCCTATCACATGACGTGGAAAACAAATCCGCCGTGATAACAAATCTGGTCACACGTTGTTATATTTCTGAAGTGGTTAACACTTAACTCTGTGGGTTTGTTTTATATTAAATTTTTATATAATGTTTCAAAACATATAACCCGAACCTTATAACAAGGTTTTACACCATGGTTTTTTTTTTTAAACCATTTTCCGAACCTTTAATAAGGTTTTTGGTAAGGTTTTGTAATATGGTTTGGAATTATATATTATGCTAGGAATTTAAGACTTAGGTTTATATCATTGCTTTAAAACTTATGAATAGGACATTTGTCCATAGGTTTAAGTCCTGGTTTTTACAGATAAGACTTAGGGATTTTAGCATAGAATTTTTTCATAGGTCTTAGATGATGTGGATAGGGTTTTAGACTAAGGTATTAGGGTTTTAGGTCTAGGTATAAATTTTAATCTTATACTTTTACAATGTCCTTTTAAACCTTATTTTAGGATTAAAATCCTTTACAAAACATTCGATCCTTATGACATCTGGAGGACATTTTCACTAGAAAAATTGTCGATACTAAAGACTGAACTGGATGTTGACTGCTGAAGTTGACTCGGAACTTCGTTGCCCTATACTGATCAACATCCTCCTGGATCAATCCTCTCCACTTAAAAAGATTTTGGACCACAAAATCTTAATTTTAAACTAACAATAAGTGAGAATACAACTCTCTCACTTTCATCTTAACTTTGATGACATACATGCATACCTTCTCATTGACATGAAACTGATGCTTATCATGGCGCAATTTGAACTTGTCTTGACTCAATTATTTTCGTCGCGCAAAAGAATGTAAAGCTTGATTGTAACCTTGATGCACAAATTGTATACTGCAGTTACCTCGAAGGATATGTATCCCGGTCCTATTCACCATTTTTATCTATCCTTGAACCAAATCCATGCTGCCCCATGGTTGCAAAGGAACTAGAAGTGGCATGTGCAAACCAATATTTCGATTGCATGGCTTGCTTGTCGAACACATTACATGTTTCTTTATGTACTTCAAAATTTTTTCATACATATGAGGCCAATAACAATGCATTTGAATTTTTGTCGTAGTCTTGATTACGCCTGAAATCCGAGAAAAATAAATTTCTTGAATAACCTACACTCTTTCGATCTGAGCATCATGAGTTAGCGGTTCAAAAGTATCTTCGAAATCATTATCAGTACTATAATATTATACATAAATTTCATAAACCAATGAACTTTTATGCAGTACAACTGAAGCATTCAAAGACAACATGTCAACTACTTTACTTGTTACACCTTCCCTGTCCTTAATTACTAAGTGATTTTGTTGAATAAATCCCATCCAACTATAGTGAGATTGTTGCATATTAGTATATGACTGAAAGTATTGAAGCAACTGATAATTTATATGAATCACTGTTTCCATTTCATATCCTTTAACATCTGTTTTAAATTCATATGGTTGTTAATGATTTATCAATGCTATGAAATGTTTCTCTTAATTGAATAAACTTTAACATCGACACTTATTCCCCGTGCCCTGTTTTGCTTATGAGCCAAAATTATGGGTGAATTGCATGGAGTTAAATTGTGTCGCATTAATTCCATCCCTGAAATTTGTTTCTTTATTTATTTACACTCTACAACTGACCTATGACACATTCCATTATTAGAGCCATCAAACATCAACTGCATCCCATGTGATATTTTCATTTGATGAAGTAGATGTTTTGGTTCTTTAATTAGATCTTGAAATGAATCTACCTTCTTAACCAAATTACCTTCATACTTAATTTCACAACCTGAACAAGTATCGTTAAGATCCTTATGTTTCTCTTTTATCGACATGAGTATGTATCTCCTACTTGAACTTATTAAGCGCTTCATCTGATTAGCATTAATTAAATTCAAATGATCTTTGTTTTTATGTGCTCGAATTATGTACTTAATCCCATCTTTCTTGAGATGATACACATGTTGTTTTCTATAAAATACTACATCACGGTCATAGAGATAAGGACTACCGAATACAATTCCATAAATGTCTAATGGTATCACATCTAGCTCCACTTCATCGATATAGTTAGCTGTAATTGTAAATTTTAACGAACATTGTTTGGTAACATGAATTTGACTTTGTTCCTTTAACCACCCTAAAGGATATGGCTTTGGATGATTATGTGTTTTCAAACCCAATTGTTTAACTAATGACTCAGAAATCAAATTTTCCTGTGATCTTGTACTGAACAATGTATCTACCTTAGTATGCTTTGAAGTTACCCTTATATGAAATAACTCAATTCTTTTATCTTCATTATGTTGTTTGATGTTTGAAGAAGAATAAGTACTAGCATTAGACATTTTACCTATTTTGACCATAGCATTGATTTTACCTTCATCACTTGAATCGGATCCCAAGTCCAAGCCTTGTTGAACTAGTGTTTCAGCCTTCTTTTCACCCCTCTTCAATTGAAACTTCTTCGGCTTCAATTTTGAATGAAGTTTCCAACACCTAGCTTCATCATGGCCGATCCTTTGGCAATGTGTATACGGAGGTCTATCTTCTTCCTTCTAAGTTGTGGTAGTCTTCTTTCCCTTTGACTTTCCCTTCCTTTTGTTGTCTTCAGTTTCCATCTACTTGGATGTCTTTGGTGTAAACTTGAATGGTCTACCACCTGATTCGACATGAATTTATTGAACACAAACTTCATCAAAATCATTAGGATTGAACATTAATAATGTATGCTACAAATATGAGTGAAAACTGCCAATATATTTCAACAAAGTTTATTGTGTGTCCAAAGAAATACCGAGTGCTAATGCCTTCTTTCTGAATTCTTGTGTGAACTCTTGAACACTCTGTCCCTTACCTTGTCGCAAGCACTACCAATCAATTATAACTTGTTGTGTGTGACCCAATGGATTGAATTTTTTCTTTAGAGCTTTAATAAACTCAGTCCATGAGGTGATAAATTTTCCCTTACACTTTAAATCTATCTGTGTCCTACTCTCCCACCAGATCAAAGCACTACCCCCCATTATAAGAGTAGCTAATTGGATCTTTGTCTTATCATCAGTAATATCTTGAATACGACAATAGACTTCTAACTATTTTACCCAATTATCTAGTTTATCAGGGTTTATTTCAACATCATACACAGGTAATTCAAACTTAACATCAAGTTTAAAAAGTGGATTCTTATGTTTCTTTTCTTTTTCTGATTCAAAACTATAAGTAGAAGAGGAAGAAGAAGATGATGGAGATGACAGAGGAGAAGGAGATTTATCTACCTTGCCTTTACCCGTGTCCTTCTTTGATTCCTTTGACGATGAGGCTGCATCCCTCGTCTTCTTGTCTTCATATAATTTTACCAACATTTTTATCATCCTTAGAAACATCTACTGGATTTGATTTTCATCCATGGGTTTCTTTTTAGTAGTTTCAGGAGTCTCAACAGTCTCACTCCCTATCATCGTTGATTGATGATCAACTTTACGCCTTCCGATCTCTAGATAGAATTCCTCAAGCTCGCCTTTTCCACGTTGCAATCCCAACCTCGTTAACATCCACTAACAAAAAAACTACAAGCACAACCTTCTCTGATACCAAAATGATCCGATAACTGATCGAATAAAGTGCTTAAGCAGTTTGATTAGTTTGTCCTTTAGAATTAATTTTTAACTGAAGTATGCTTTAATGATAAATGGCATAAAATAGCAGCATAAATGAATTAAATAACAACAATAATCAGAGAGAAGAAGAGGCAAACAGTTTTATGACGGAGTTTGTCCTTCCTAGACTACATCTCTAGCTTTGCTTTTAAGTGGGCGTCCGTTTTTATTAGGATTGATATTGAAGAATATTTACACTGAAATGGAACATAAAGACTGTGCTCACAGGCACTTCTGAACCCTGTAAATAGAAAGTACCCTTCCTCACCTTTCTAATACCTGTCTCCATGCTCAATTCCGACCACCGACGGTTGAGAAGTACTGCAAACCAAATCTCCTCTAACCTTCTGAAACTGCACTCCAAAAAGCTCTATGCCTTCACATAAATCCAAGATGAACTTAATGAAAATTTTCATGGATTTTATAGGCCTACATCAAACCTTAATATACTTCATTTATAAAAATTTTGAGATAATTGAGGATAAGTGGTTTCGAAATCCCTTCATTCATGAACCTAGGGATTAAGTGATACACCATAGCTCTGAAATTAAATTCAAAAACCCATTTTAAACATTATAATATAAATTTAGCCCTAATGGCTAACTAACCGGGTGGAGGTCCTTAAACTGTTGCATGTGAAAAG
Source organism: Pinus albicaulis (assembly GCA_034641835.2). Taxonomy (NCBI): domain Eukaryota; kingdom Viridiplantae; phylum Streptophyta; class Pinopsida; order Pinales; family Pinaceae; genus Pinus; species Pinus albicaulis. The sequence goes on from CM076573.1 coordinate 945,320,938, forward strand.
GTGGCTTTGACCAACGGTTATGTAACATTTGGTAGAACAGTCTTGACTCCGGTGGTCACTTCGAAGGTTCTGGTCACATGTCATTTTTAGACCCGATGGTTACGGTCCCGACATGGCCTATCACATGATGTGGCAAACAACTCCACCGTGGTAACAAATCTGGTCATACATTTTTATATTTCCGACGCGGTTAGCACTTAACACTGTGGGTTTGTTTTATATTAAATTTTTATATAATTTTTCAAAACTTATAACCCGAACCTTATAACAAGGTTTTACACCATGGGTTTTTTTTTTTTTAACCCATCTTCTAAACCTTTAATAAGGTTTTTGGTAATGTTTTGTAATATGGTTTGGAATTATATATTGCGCTACGACTTTAATACTTAGGTTTATATCATTGTTTTAAAACTTATGAATAGGACATTTGTCCATAGGTTTAAGTGTTGGTTTATAGAGATTAGACTTAGGGATTTTAGCATAGGATTTTTTCATAGGTCTCAGATGATCTGGATAGGGTTTTAAACTAAGGTATTAGGGTTTTATGTTTACGTATAAATTTTAATCTTAGACTTTTACAATGTCCTTTTAAACCTTAGTTTAGGATTATAACCCTTTAGAAAACATTCGATCCTTATGACATGTGGAGGACCTTTTCACTAGTTAAACTGTCGATATTGAAGATTGAACTGGACGTTGACTAATGAAGTTGGCTTGGAAGTCCGTTGTCCTGTACTGATCAAGATCCTCTTGGATCAACCGGCTTAGAAATATTTAACAAAGGAATATTTACTTTTCTCAAAACATGTGTAGAGGCAGATCTTAGCAAAGGCTCGCTAGATCTTATCCATTTAATTCATGATAGTTTTCATTGGACACAATATATGGATTCTGAGAACACGACTTTCAGGTGTTGTATATGTTTTCAGACAGGGAATTTATAAAAACCTTTTCGACAAGTGAAGAGTTTTCCAATTATAAAAAAGAAGGATCCCAAAAAGCTAAAGGGATGGAAGGTGCCAGATCCAGATATTTTAGAAGCGGAAGAGGAAATTCTTGTGAACCATAGGAATGTAGATGTCAAGGAACACCAAGGCACATCATAAATCAAAGTGGAAAAGCATGGAAGAAGAATCGTCCAAAGTCAAATAAATTCTGAAAAAATAGAGATTAAATTGTAGCAGGGGGCAGGCAGAGAGAAACAATCCCATGTCTCAGAGAGTTCACATTCAGAACAAGAAGCCTCTTTGAAGGTAGATGAAAATAATTTGGGAATCGTATGTCTCACTCCCTTACAAGGAGTTTGGTGAGAATTTGAGAAAAATAAAGGTAGAAAGGAGTAGGCTAAGTGATTTTTGTACACTTAGTCCTCTATATTTTTTTTTATTGTTTCTTTTTGTGGAATCAATCTTATTTTTTCTAAGCATTACAAAATGTAATTTCGTTCTTTGAATAGAATTATAATTTTTCATTTGGGGAAAAAGATGATGTAATAAAATGAAAAAGTCATAAAAATAAAAAAATCAATGTATAAAATGAAGGGCATTTTGAAATTAAAAAAAAAATCTTTTCTTCCTCAAAATATATACATTATAAATATTTTATTATTAAATTGGAAAAAAAATATTAAAAAAAAATGCAGCATAATATAATGTAATTTAGAAAACCCTGATGGGGGTGGAGGACAATGTTTATGTTATTGATGTGACTGGAGTTGGTTATGAAATATGATGCTCTACTAGATGCCTTGATGGTGTTGGACATATGGTCGATGTAAAGCTCATGTGCATTTATGTGCAGAAGGATCACTAATGTAGGTGTGTTTATAGCAGGAGGCATGAGGTGTGAAGGGTTGTTCATTTATCCTTTTATAAAAGCAGTTGAGTTCACCAAGGAGAATTTTTCAGTGAGGGCGCATGTCATATTCCTATGCCTAAGATGAAAATATTTTGGGATAAGAAAGTATCTTCGCAACATTGCATGACTTCAACATGGTTCCATCTTAGTGAGACATTTATGTTTCTAGGACCTCGGGCTAATTTCATGGGATGCACAATTTCTCTTTGGCGGAAGGTGGTGGGTGCTTCCTTTAGTGCATGTAATTCCCCTTCTTATTGAGGTTTTGGAAATTGTTTCCCCTATTGGTGGTAATTTCAAATTATTTCTTTCCTCCTCTTGGTTTAATTTTGTTCTGTTTGTAGTGTTTGGCTAGAATTTTTGGATAGTTTTCCTTCTTTTACAATCTACTCCTTTAAGGAGATACCTCTTTATTCTGTTTTATGGCTCCCCTAGTTATTATTCCCCTAGTGGGAAACTGGTATGGTGTTTTGGGGTTGGGAGTGTGTCTCGGTTCTTATTCCTGTGGAAGGATCTCATCATGATGTTTGAGGGGTTGGTGCATTGTGTGTTTGCACTACGTTTTTGGTTGGTCATTGTTTCTCTCAGGGTTTTGTTGGTAATTTCCATTGTGGAAGGGTGTTTTCTGGTTCCTATGTACATACCTTCTTTATGGATTTTAGGTGAATGGGGGTCTGGCTTGGAATTACTTCGTCGGTTTGGCCTGGTGTGGGCTTCTTCTCACTCTGTGGGTTCTAGTTTTTTGCAAGGTTGATGATGGAAAAGTTTAAGGATTCTCATAGTGGAGAAAAATGTTTGTTGGATGTTTATGCTCCACCAATAGAGCAGAGTTTTTCATGGGGGCTTGGCTCATGGAGGTGGTGCAGTCCGTGGTGGCAGGGTTCGAGAAGAGGAAGGTGAAGGCGTTATTGATGAAGCCTAGTTGGATCATGAGATGGGGCTTGGGCCTAGGGACATGTCGAGGCCTCCTTATTTGTCTTTTTTTGAAAGAAAAAATTAGGTCCTGCATGTGCCCCTTTCAGATCTTGGCCACCAACGATACGAGGACCAAAACGAGCTTATCAACTTTATCAATGACATTCAAGAGAACGAGTGGGACATTACGGACAAGTTAGCCTCTATCTTTAGGAATAAAAGGATGCTCCATGCATGGATCGATAACATTTATGGGTGGATTTAGCATCCCGAATACGATACTCATCATGGTCCTCATCCTCCAAACCCACTCGAGTAGCATCTAGGACAAGTCCGTCCTCGTTAGTTTTTATAATCGGTTTCCTATGTATTTTGGGTGTGTTTTGGTGCTTTTATGATGTGGGGAAGTCGTCGAGCTTACACTTTTGGTATGAATGTATCCAATTTTGCAAAGCTCACATGGCCAACAAATTTGGTAGTGAGGTCGAGATGATTTAGCCGAATGAAGAAATATATTGCAAATATTTTGATGCTTAATAAAATGTTTTGAAAGACCCAATATTTTGATGCTTAATATATATATATATATATATATATATATATATATATATATTGAATAAGGCTAATTCTATTAAAAGCATATAGCACAAACAAAGTTAAAAGTAGGAGAAACTAGATAGCGGGGAAGCTGGTAATTAACAATCAACCTCGGTCCCATATCATAGCCAAGAGAGAAAATAGAGGATCCAGAAGAGAAACATGGGAACCATGAGAGACAAACACGAGAAATTACCCAGCATGGGTAGAAGACAAACACAAGAATTTACCCAGAGTGGTTAGAATCCTCGATACGACATTTATTTCTTTTATTTTTTCATAACTTTGACCCAGTTGTCCTTTTGCGGGTGGGCTGAGACCACTTGAAGATTGTTGATGATCAAGTGAAGAGTCTCCTTATTTGAGTCAGAGGAGGCAGACTCATGAGATCGTTTCTCAACATTCGAGGAAGCATTCGGCCCTCCAGGGTCTACTAATTTTGTTTCCTTCTCTTGCATTGCTGCCTCCTCATCAGCTTCAACCTCCTCCTCATCTGAACTGAGGGATTATATGTAATCAATGGGGGGTGGATCACAAGGTTTCCAATTTTTAGATTTCGGTTGTTTAAGTCCTTTATTATTTTGGGCAAGGAATATGGTGCAAGAGTTCTCAAGATGCCCTATTTGATGACAATAATGACATTGAAAAGCAGTGTTCTCATAATCCAAGGTTTGAGACCAAAGGAAATCCCTCACTTTGAGAATAATTTGATCGGGAAAACCTTTTCTTAAGTCAATCTCAGCACAGATTCTGCCATATGTGTATATTCTTTTCTCTCCCATGCAGGGATCCATAGCTAGAAAGCAACCCAGAGAGTTTATGATAATTTGGAAGGCACAGGAGTGCCAAATATGATCAGTTAAGTTTCGAAGCCTGTAACGTCTCCACTTATCAATACTACCAAATATTTTTTTTCTTATCAACTTTATAAGTATACCCTGGTTTATATTTTTTTTTTCACTTAACACACCTCTATTAAATAGAGTGCGAGTCACTGTTGGTTCGTTTCTTGTTATATTACATAACAAAATACATTCTCCAACCTTGATTTGTCATCTTTGTGTCTTACCATTGAGTAAATATTCCTTTCCTCTTATTATAACTTTAGCGTAGTTATACCGCTGTCTCCCTTTCTCAACTTAATATATTTACTAACTATATAGATATGCATTTCAATAATACATATATCCATATCAAATTGGATCACTACATATATTTTATTTTATACATACATCTTTGTCATTAGATTCGTTGATCCTAGTAACATCGTGTGATTGCACTAGATCATCATTCGAACTAAAGTTTGTTACCTCGTATGGCGTTAAAATGTAACTATATGTATGTGGTTGTAGTTCTGCCCCTCATGCTTTTTATGTCTTGCACGGACCTAGTTGGATCGAGTGATATAGTATTTTACTCGTCTCCATTTGTAATCTCACCTCGTTTCTGCGAATTTATGATGTTATAAATGTCATTTATGGTTCTGGCTCCGTATGCATCTCGTTTCTAGTTTCGATAATTTCCTTTTAACCCACTTGCCATGTATTGGGATTTATTTGGAGTCCTATTCATAAATGTGGTGTTATGTTAACCATTCTGAACGTTTTAATGAGTACCATCATATTTACGTCAGGGATTTCATTCCTGAACATAGATTTGATCTACCTATTTAATTATTTCTGTGTTTATACGTTCAAGAGATTCCGATACACATCTACGATGCAGGCTCTATAGCGCTACACGTGTATGGTCGGTCTCTGTAGTTGTTTAGGGTTTCTTGAGGTATATATGGTTTGATTTATTTTGTGAGCAAGTACATTTTGACTTCAGCCTTTGGCTCTGGACCTTTCTCCTTAGACCTGTTCACTTTAGCGGTGCAACGAGTGCGTTTTCTTGTCATGGTGCTAAGTTCACCACCGATTTCTAAAGATCCAGGTATATTAATTTTTTTTTTCTCCCTACTCTCGGTTATACTGGTTATTTTGTTCGACCCCATTATTAAGTAGACTTTTAACCTTGGTTCACATGGGATTTACTCTGAAATCCTTGCGACTTTCTGCGTGTATGCTTCGCATTACCTATTTTCTTGCTTGTGAAGTTTTGCAGTAAATTTGTGTTGTCGGTAGGATTTAATATTAACTCTGAGAATGGAAAGTTTTGTTTTATGATTTAAATCTCAGATATTTACCATGTCGTTCTCTTTCATAAGGTATTGTTCAATTGTTTTGACTTTCTTCTTCTTCTCTGATACTATTTTCGTGTACTTTCTGCAGGGATGTGTTCGAGACACTCCTTCATCATCGTACTAATAGCTCGATGGTTCAGCGAAGCCTCCATTCCATAGTTGGAATGGTGCAATATTCTTCAATGGTGAGACTGAAATCTTGTATTGAATTTGTTTTGTCCATCCTTAACGTTTTATGAGGTATTTATGCCCCTCGGTATTTCCCTACTAGAATTAATATATCACTCTTTACCTCTGTTTCGTTCCTTTCAGGTATAAGTTTAAAATGAGGGCTCCAACTACTATATGTAAGATAGTTCTTAGCCTCATTACTCGGCTTGCTTTTATTTTGGTTTACTATGGATATACTCTGGCCTTGTCTCTTCACTAGATTAACTTGACTCTGCTATCTGGTTACAGGTACATAAGCCCTGGTTGGTTTTATATGGTTCATCCCATCTTATGATTTCGAAATCATCTCAACTCATGAGAGCTCAGATCTATAATAAATCGTTCTCATTTTAATTTGTTTCAGGTTAATAAATCATTGTCTGGCAACTCCCAGATTCGTCGCCCTCCTCTTCATTTAGCTTTTTCATAGGATTTATGTTCTGTGAAATACAAGTTTGATTGTTTTCTCTCGAACAGTCATGGCTATGTCCATAAATACAACCATTGGTCTATGTATGCATGACTTGTAATATTTGTGAACTCTAGACATTCGTATATAAATTTGGTTTCTCAGACCTTGGTTAATCTATAGATAATTAACTTGGTCCTACATGTAAGACCGAGTTTAGGTCTGTCTATTTCTATTTTTCCTACTGAAATTATTTTGTTTAAACATCTATTACATCTATGGTTCATGATATGCAATTTTTTTATTGTGAAGTTAATATTCACCTATATTTCTTTTCCACTTATTATTAATTTTTCTGTTATATAATATCTTGTTCAGATAAACCCAACTCTTTTATGTGTTAGTAATGAGTCCTTCTGCCCCTTCGAATTTAATTTGGGTTCCATTGTACATTAGATTTAATAAAAATTTTGTCACATTCTACTGTCTGGCTTTCCTCTCAGGAACCAAGGTATCTCTTCCCCATTGGATGTTATCCCGAGTCAACTACTATAATTAGACTCTGGTTATTTTTGAGATCCGTACTCATATCACATGTAGTTTCATTACAGGGTAATATTTTAATCAGATCTCTATTATAGTACTACAGTAAATCATAAGAGAAACTTATTATAAAATGTCTTTGGAAAATAAATATAGATATAGACTAATTTAATACCAGATATCAATGACATCTATCTTTCTATCATAAAATATTTAATCATTCTGTAAAGTAGAGAGTTTGATGCTGATTATAATTGCTTTGAATTTTTCATACAGTGATGTTTACCATACTGCTTTCATTGTTGTACAGTAGCACTCATTTTCCTCTTTCTAGTATAATAATTTCACAGTATATAATGATTTCACAGTATTCTAAATTATAAATCCTGAGGTACCCCATCTTACTCATTCCTGATCATTGGAATAAAATGCTTTCTTTGGGTGTGTATATTACCTAGCAGGCCAGATCCATTATTTCTCAGTTACAACTGAATTTTTAACAATAGCTTCATAGATGTTTGTGCATGTACTCTTCCTACTAGCAATAGGTTTTTAAATTTACTCAGATAATTTGGTTATTGAATAATAATTGTATCTCCAGATTTAAACCATGTTCCGGTTTAGAGATTCTGGTTGATATCCCAAAACCACTATTCCTACAACTATACAGATTCAAGAGGATGCACTTCTTCTAGAAATTCTGTAAATGTACGGAACACCAGAGATAAAATATAATAAGAAAATTATTCATTCACACATCATTAAGCATACCACTGCTGTAGTTGACCAGTCCTCCCAACCTTAGAGTTCCTCTATCTCCAGAACTCACCCCCGAGCTGAGATCACCTCCACCATAGACTAACCTCTAATCTGTTTAGGAGTAGCTTATTTAAGCTGTTGCTCCCCAAAGCCTGTTTCCAATTCTACGTCCAGAATTTCAGGATGCTTTTCTTCATTCTTACCTAGGCTTCCCTTATTTAGGGATTTTTAAAGCTGCTTTATGCTTTCTCAGCTTTTTACCTCTTCCCAACTACTCTCCACATCAGTGGGGAAACTATATTTTCCTCAAAATCTAATTTAGAAATAAATTCTTCCAAGGATTTTTGAAAGATTTTTGGGGAATTATTTGCCTCTATCCATCCTCATGGATTTAGCAAGTGATCTCACAATTCTCATTTTGGTCAATCTGCCCAGCATTATTTTATTTATTTTTCAAAATTAAATATTTAATTACATCCACAAAATACTTATCCATTGGGGTCCACTCCCTTTGGATTAGAGTTCAAATGTCTAACTTTGTCAGAACATAAAACTAGGGGTGTTACATATTCCCCCTCTGAAAACAAACACTGTCCTCGATGTTGATATTTAACTACTAGAGTTCATATTTTTTTCAAAAAAAAAAGGATATTTTTCCATCATTTCAGCTTCTCTTTCCCAGGTAGCTTCTTCAGCAGTAAAGTGCTTCCACTGCACCTTTACTCTTGCTACCGTTCGATTCCTCAATTCAATTTCTTCCCACTCCAATATATGAAGTGGTTCTGGAAGGAACTCCCCTTCTGGTTCCACCTGTATCGCATTCCAATCAACAATGTGAGAAGCATCACGTATATATCTTTTTAATAATGAAACATGAAACACATCATGAAATTTAACATGGGGCGGTAAGGCCATCTTGGAAGCCACTGGTCCCACCCTTTCTAATACTTCAAAAGGACCACAATATCTAGGAGCCAGTTTTGCACAACTTCCAGCGTAAAGTGTGCTCTTTTTCGGTTTAAAATGCAAATACACATGCTCCCCCACTTTAAATTCTCGATGTACCCTCTTCTTATCAGCATAGTTTTTTTGGCGATCTTGTGTTGTCTTGATGTTTCTCTGTACTTGTTTAACAATTCTTTCCATCTGTTGTAATGCATCTGGTCCCAACATTAGTTTATCTTCAGGTTGGCTCCAACTCAAAGGGGTACGACATTTCCTTCCATAGAGTGCTTCAAACGGACTCATTCTAATGGAGGATTGATAGTTGTTATTATAGGAAAATTCAGCTAAATTCAAGTTGTATTCCCACTTTGATGGTTTATCCATCACATACATTCTCAGCATATCCTCCAAAATCTAGTTAGTTCTCTCTGTCTGACCGTCGGTCTGAGGGTGGTAGGCAGTACTGAAATTCAACTTAGTACCCATGCCCTCAAACAGACCTTTCCAAAAGGCTGCGGTGAACTTAGCATCTCTATCTGAAACAATCACCTTTGGGACCCCATGGACCCTTACTACTTCCTTCAGGAACACCTCCGCTACTTCGGCTATCCCGAAAGTAGATTTTACTGGTATGAAGTGTGCAACCTTTGTTAAAGTGTCTACTACTACCATCACCAAATCGTGTTGGTATTAGGTTTTGGGTAGCCCTATTATAAAATCTATAGAAATTGTATCCCATTTCCATTCTGCAATCAACAAAGGATTTAGAAGACCAGCAGGATGCTGATGTTCATCTTTAACTAGTTGAAACTCCATGCATCTAGCTAAATATTCCGCTACATCTCTTTTCATTCCTGGCCAAAACAATTTTCTTTTCAAAGCTATTAACATTTTCTGATATCCAGGATGCCCTGCATATGGCTGTTTGTGATATTCATCTAGAATCTCTCTTTTCAAAGACTCTAAATTGGGGATGTACAATCTATTTTTGTAGCAGATTAACCCTTTTTTATTTTGAGTGTAGTCAGCTATCTCCTTATTTATTAGTTTTACCTGTAGTGTTTCATAATTTGGATCCTGGCCTGCTACCCGTTTCACTAAATCTTCTAACTCCAACTTTACACTACTTCCAATGTTGTTTATGTGTTGGCAAGCATTTCTGCTCAAAGCATCAACAATTTTATTTTCTTTCCCCCTGATATGTTTTATGTCCATATCAAATTCACTCAGAAAAGACAGCCATCTGGCCTATATAGCATTCAAATCAGTTTGGGAAAAGAAATATTTAAGACTGATATGATCAGTCATCAATGTAAATTTCTTTCCAAGAAGATAGTGTTGCCACATCTTCAAGGCATGAACAACAGCAGCCAACTCCAAATCATATGCACTATAGTTTTGTTCATGTGTCTTCAGTTTCCTAGATTCATATGCAATAAATGAATTTTCCTGCGAAAGGACTCCTCCCAGCCCCTCTCTACAGGCATCTGTACATACAACAAATTCTTTATCAGGGTCTGCAATCTTTAGTATAGGGGTTGTAGTGATTTTTTTTTTTAGTTGTGTAAAAATGTTTTGGAATTTTTCAGTCCACTCAAATTTGACACCCTTCCTTTGTAGTGAGGTTATGGGGTATGCTATGGTAGAAAATCTCTCCACAAATCTGCGGTAATAACCTGCAATCCGCATGAATGATCTCACTGCTGAAACATATATTGGCACAGGCCATTCTTTAATAGCCTTTATCTTTTCAGAGTCAACAACCAACCCTTGTTTAGAGATAATATGACCCAAGTATTGGATCTTGTCCTTATAGAATTCACATTTACTGAATTTGGCATATAACTGGTTTTCTTTCAAAGTTTGCAATACTATCCTCAAGTGCTCTTTGTGTTCTTTCTCACTTTTTGAGTAAACTAAAATATCATATATGAACACAAGTACAAATTTATCCAAGTACTTATTTAATACACTGTTCATTAAGCACATAAAGGTGGCAGGGGCATTTTTCAAGCCAAAAGGTAGGACTACAAATTCGTAGTGACCATACCTGGTTCAAAAAGTTGTTTTGTTGATGTCTTCTTCTTTAATTCTGAGTTGGTGATAACCAGTCCTTAAGTCAATCTTCAAAAATATTGAAGCCCCTCTCACTTGGTCAAAAAGATCATCAATTCTGGGCAAAGGGTATCTGTTCTTAATGGTCAACTTATTGAGTTGACGATAATCAATGCACATTCTAAAGGTTCCATCCTTCTTTTTCACAGATATAACTGGTGCTCCCCAAGGAGATACACTCAGTCGGATATAGCCCTTATCCAGCAATTCTTGCAATTGCATTTTCAGTTCCATGAGTTCAGGGGGACTCATTCGATAAGGGGCTCGGGAAACAGGTGTTGCTCCCAGCACCAAATCGATTGAAAAGTCAATCTCTCTTTTGGTGGGAAGATGAGGAATCTCATCTAGAAAGACTTCCTTAAACTCTCTCACTACTAACAAAGCATCCAGCAGATTGTCTTCAACTTTCTGTTTTATCTCTTCTACATGTACTGCATAGACTTGGTATCCTTTCCTAGCTGTTCTTTTTAATTTCAGTGCTGATATTTGTCTTACAGAGATGGGTTTTGGTTTTCCTTTGAGAATAAAAGGTTTTCCTTCTTCATTTATACAATGCAGGGTCTTATCCCAACAGTTCATCACCGCCTTTCTCTTTTCCAGCCAGTCCATTCCTATCAGTAAGTCATACGAACCTAATGGTAGAATGTTTAGATTTACTTCTATTTGAAAATCCTTTAATTTAATTGGTGTTTGAGGTAACTTATGAGTTACCTTCCTTTTGGTGCCAGTGGCCAGCTGAACCAACCAAGATTTCTGAAAATTTCCAGTTTTGAGATTGCATTTTTCTACAATTTTTGGACTAATGTAACTCAAAGAAGCACCTGGATCAATCAAAACAATAACAGGTTGGTCAGAAATCTTCCCCTCCATTTCCACCATGGTAGCTTGGTGTTTTGCTTGTCGATTTTCCAAGGCTGCACTGATGGTGGGTATATTTCTTGCTATATCATTGACTTTGGTAGCCTCCCGATCTCTCATAATCATCTGAATATTTTGGTGGGGACAATATCTCAAAATATGGGGTTCTCCACAACCCCAACATTTCAGAGGCTCCCTCATTTTAACTATGCCTTCCTTCTTGTTTTCTCCATCTAGTTGTTTGGAACCAACTTGAGACTGAGCAGTTTGGCTTTCTTTTGGTTTATTAAATTTTTTCCGCTGATGATCCCTACCAAAATTCTTTAAGTAAGCTGGTTTCTGTTTCTTCCCCTTAAATTCACTCTTATTTACCCAGCTTTTCCCATGTTCATTTTTGCCTTTGAACTGCTGGTAACATAATCTAGCCTTTCTCACTACTTCATCCATGGTTTTTTTATTATCAAACTCTATTTTCTCCTTATACACATCAGGTAAACAGTTCAGAAATCTTTGCACCTTTGCCTTCTCTTCCCAAATGTAAGGGACATATCTCAACATATTTGTAAAATTGGTGACAAACTCATCAATAGTGAGTTGTCCTAGTTTAAGTTCATGAAATTCCTTTGCTTTATCATCATAATAATGTTCATTCAGATAGCGGTTTTTAAATTTAACTTGAAAATATTCCCAAGTAACCGTCCTTTCATCAATGGCATGAACCATTTTTGTCTCCTCCCACCACAAGGTAGCCTTACCTTGTAGCTGGTAGGCAACTAATATAGCTCTCGGATTGCTTTCATATTCATAGACTTGGAAATATTTAATCATATTCAGCAACCAAGCCTCAACATCTTCTTCCTTCTCCCCATCATAGGAGGGAGGTTTGATCTTTCGGAATTCCCCCTGTAATTCCTTTTTCTGCTTATACTGAGGCCTAACAACATCATCTTCCTTAGACACATCATTATTCCTCTTCCTAGAACCTTCACCTTCTTGGTTGTTCCGTGAAGTTAATTCTCTGAGGAGCCTTTCCTGCTCCTCATTGGCTAATGACAATCTGTCATTCTGGCTTCTTAGCTCAGCGATTTCTCGTTACAAACTATGCAACATAGCCATCACTAGAGCGTTGGGATCTGGTGTATTATCTCCCTCACGTAGATCAACATAAATTTCACCACTTCCAGCCATTGGAATTGTCTGTTGCAGCACCACACTGTACACTCAAACAACACACATCAGTAATAAAAATTTTATTTTTTCCAAAAATAAATAATTTATATAGTGCACACAACAACAACAGTGACCACAACAACAATAGCCTAGCTTATGCAACATGGGCTCTGATACCATTTGTAACGTCTCCACTTATCAACACTACCAATTTTTTTTTTTCTTATCAACTTTATAAGTATACCCTGGTTTATATTTTTGTTTTCACTTAACACACCTCTATTAAATAGAGTGCGAGTCATTGTTGGTTCGTTTCTTGTTATATTACATAACAAAATACATTCTCCAACCTTGATTTTTCATCTTTGTGTCTTGCCATTGAGTAAAAATTCCTTTCCTGTTATTATAACTTGAGCGTAGTTATACTGCTGTCTCCCTTGCTCAACTTAATATATTTACTAACTATATAGATATGCATTTCAATAATACATATATCCATATCAAATTAGATCACTACATATATTTTATTTTATACATACATCTTTGTCATTAGATTCGTCGATCCTATTAACATCATGTGATTGCACTAGATCGTCATTCGAACTAAATTTTGTTACTTCGTATGGCGTTAAAATGTAACTAGATGTATGTACTTGTAGTTCTGCCCCTCATGCTTTTCATGTCTTGCACGAACCTGGTTGGATTGAGTGATATAGTATTGTACTTGTCTCCATTTGTAATCTCAGCTCGTCTCTGCAAATTTATGATGTTATAAATGTCATTTATGGTTCTGGCTCCGTATGCATCTCGTTTCTGGTTTCAATAATTTCTTTTTAACCCACTTGCCGTGTATTGGGATTTATTTGGAGTCTTATTCATAAATGTGATGTTTTGTTAACCATTCTCAACGTTTTAACGAGTACCATCGCATTTACGTCAGGGATTTCCTTCCTGAACATAGATTTGATCTACCTATTTTATTCTTTCTTTGTTTATACGGTCAAGAGATCCCGATACACATCTATGATGCAGGCTCTATAGCGCTACAAGTGTATGGTTGGTCTATGTAGTTTTTTAGGGTTTCCTGAGGTATATATGGTTTGATTTATTTTACGAGGAAGTTCATTTCGACTTCAGCTTTTGGCTCTGGACCTTTCCCCTGAGACCTGTTCGCTTCAACAGCGCAACGAGTGCGTTTTCTTGTCATGGCGCTAAGTTCACCACCGATTTCTGAAGATCCAGGTATATTAGATTTTTTTTCTCCCTACTCTCGGTTATACTGGTTATTTTGTTCGACCCCATTATTAAGTATACTTTTAACTTTGGTTTGCATGGGATTTACTCCGAAATCCTTGCGACTTTCTACGTGTATTCTTCACATTACCTATTTTCTTGCTTGTGAAATTTTCCAGTAAATTTGTGTTGTCGGTAGGATTTAATATTAACTCTGAGAATGGAAAGTTTTGTTTTATGATTTAAATCTCAGAGATTTACCGTGTCGTTATATTTCATAAGGTATCATTCAATTATTTTTACTTTCTTCTTCTTCTCTGATACTATTTTCGTGTGCTTTCTATAGGGATGTGTTCGAGACACTCCTTCATCATCGTACTAATAGCTCGATGATTCAGAAAAGCCTCCATTCCATAGTCGGAATGGCGAAATATTCTTCAATGGTGAGACTGAACTCTTGTATTGAATTTGTTTTGTCCATCCTTAACGTTTTATGAGGTATTTATGCCCCTCGGCATTTCCCTACCGGAATTAATATATCACTCTTTACCTCTGTTTGGTTCCTTTCAGGTATAAGTTTAAAACGAGGGCTCCAACTACTATAGGTAAGATATTTCTTAGCCTCATTACTCAGCTTGATTTTATTTTGGTTTACTATGGATATACCCCAGTATTGTCTCTTCAGTAGATTAACTTGACTCTGCTCTCTGGTTACAGGTACAAAAGACCTGGTTGGTTTTATATGGTTCATCCCATCTTACAATTTCGAAATTGTCTCAACTCGTGAGAGCTCAGATCTATAATAACTCGTTCTTATTTTAATTTGTTTCAGGTTAATAAATCACTGTCTGGCAACTCCCAGATTCGTCGCCCTCCTCTTCATTTAGCTTTTTCATAGGATTTATGTTCTGTGAAATACAAGTTGGATTGTTTTCTCTCGAACAGTCATGGCCATATCCGTAAATACGACCATTGGTCTATGTATGTGCGGCTTGTAATATTTGTGAACTCTCGACATTCGTATATAAATTTTGTTTCTCCGACCTTGGTTAATCTATAGATAATTAACTTGGTCCTGCATGTAAGACCGAGTTTAGGTCTGTCTATTTCTATTTTTCCTACTGAAATTTTTTTGTTTAAACATCTATAACATCTATGGTTAATGATATGCAACGTTTTTATTGTGAAGTTAATATTCACCTATATTTCTTTGCCTCTTATTATTACTTTTTCTGTTTTATAATATCTTGTTCAGATAAACCCAACTCTTTTATGTGTTAGTAATGAGTCCTTCTGCCCCTTCGAATTTAATTTGGGTTCCACTGTACATTATATTTAATAAAAATTTTGTCACATTCTACTGTCTGGCTTTCCTATCAGGGACCAAGGTATCTCTTCCCCATTGGATATTATCCCGAGTCAGCTACTATAACTAGACTCTGGTTATTGTTGAGATCCGTACTCATATCACATGTACTTTCATTGCAGGGTAATAGTTTAATCAGATCCTATTATAGTACTACAATAAATCATAAGAGCATCTTATTATAAAATGTCTTTGGAAAATAAATATAGATATAGACTAATTTAATACCAGATATCAATGAAATCTATCTTTCTATCATAAAATCTTTAATCATTCTGTAAAGTAGAGAGTTTGATGCTGATTATAATTGCTTTGAATTTTTCATACAGTGATGTTTACCATACTGCTTTCACTGCTGTACAGTAGCACTCATTTTCCTCTTTCTAGTATAATAATTTCACAGTATATAATGATTTCACAGTATTCTAAATTATAAATCCTGAGGTACCCCGTCTTACTCATTCCTGATCATTGGAATAAAATGCTTTGTTTGGGTGTGTATATTACCTAGCAGGCCAAATCCATTATTTCTCAGTTACAACTGAACTTTTAACAATAGCTTCATAGATGTTTGTGCATGTACTCTTCCTACTAGCAATAGGTTTTTAAATTTACTCAGATAATTTGGTTATTGAATAATAATTGTATCTCTAGATTTAAAGAATGTTCCGGTTTAGAGATTTTGGTTGATATCCCAAAACCACTATTACTACAACTATACAGATTCAAGAGGATGCACTTCTTCTAGAAATTCTTTAAATGTATGGAACACCAGAGATAAAATATAATAAGAAAATTATTCATTCACACATCATTAAGCATACCACTGCTGTAGTTGACCAGTCCTCCCAAACTTAGAGTTCCTCTATCTCCAGAACTCACCCCTGAGCTGAGATCACCTCCACCACATACTAACCTGTAATATGTTTAGGAGTAGCTTATTTAAGTTGTTGCTCCCCAAAGCCTGTTTCCAATTCTGCGTCCAGAATTTCAGGATGCTTTTCTTCCTGCTTGCCTAGGCTTCCCTTATTTAGGGATTTTTAAAGCTGCTTTATGCTTTCTTAGCTTTTTACCTCTTCCCAACTACTCTCCACATCATTGGGGAAACTAGATTTTCCTCAAAATCTAATTTAGAAATAAATTCTTCCAAGGATTTTTGAAAGATTTTTGGGGAATTATTTTCCTCTATCCATCCTCATGGATTTAGCAAGTGATCGCACAATTCTCATTTTGATCAATATTCCCAGCATTATTTTATTTATTTTTCAAAATTAAATATTTAATTACATCCAAAAAATATTTATCCATTGGGGTCCACTCCCCTTTGGATTAGAGTTCAAATGTCTAACTTTGTGAGAACATAAAACTAGGGGTGTTACAAAGCCTAACCCAAATGGGAAGTTTGGTGATGAATTTTTTGGAGGGATCGAAATCTGGGAACCAAGGGGTGAGGAATAGCCATGCTTTTCCCCAAAACAATGGACCACCAGTTAAGGCTTTTTGATAGTCCTCATTAAAATGAAATACAACTATGAAGAATCCCTTTGAGCAGTAGAACACCTTGATGTTATTGGTCTAGGTGGAATCAATCCATTGGTACAGACTTGTTGTGCGAGGCCATAATACATTAAATCGGGAAATAATGGCAGATTCTCCAAATATTTGATGTTAGTTTTCAAGATCAAGGTCGGAAATTTATATCAAGTGCACATCCTTCGGTTTATCCACCAAAAAATTCTTGTGGGCCTCCAAGGGTTAAGCACTCTTCTTAGGAGTTTGTGCATGGACATCATCTTTATAGGATAAGGCTTGTGCGGAAGAAGGTTGTCCAACAGCCCCTCCTAGCAGGCGAAGGGATAAAACCACAGAGGCATC
Organism: Pinus albicaulis; assembly: GCA_034641835.2. Lineage (NCBI taxonomy): Eukaryota > Viridiplantae > Streptophyta > Pinopsida > Pinales > Pinaceae > Pinus > Pinus albicaulis. Next base: position 945,337,975 of record CM076573.1, read on the forward strand.
CTTTTCAATATGATAAAATGAGAGAGGAAGAGAGTTCTCAAGTTGTTTACCTCCATATAGAAGACACTAAGAGGCGTAAGGAATACCCAACTTGAGTTCTAGAGCATGCGAGAGATCTTTTGCAAGATTTTTTGAATGAACCCAGAGAAGCATGGTTTTGCCGGATAGAAGAGCGATATGAATCTGAAAGGAGGGGGATAGGAAAGCAGGGGCTTCCTGTTTGCTATATCTCCACCGAGGGGTCATAGTTCCAATATTTTCAAGCTCGGTGCTACTCCAGGAAATCTCTATGTGATTATCTTTTTCTTTGGAAGAAAGTTCGTCCTGGTGCAAAAAATATGGGGTGGCATAGTGGGGTGGAGAGTTGAATACTTGCAGGGGCGGGTTGAACCAATCATTGGCCTTCTCGTGACCCCATAGCATGCTGGTGTCCCACTACGTCACATTTTGGATGGGAACCCTCACGATCCGATCTGTAATGGAACCATCATCCTTCAAATCGTGAATAGCTGCCTTCCTGTCTGTGTCTGAGAGTGCATAGATTTTTTTGAGTTGGTCACCCTCCACCTTAGCCCTTCCTTCGAGTCTGCTACTCGCAAGGTGCGCCTTGTGATTCTTCAGCGAACCATCTAGTCTCAGGCTATAATGGGCTTCAAGTCCGACCTGCAAACTCACAGCAGCAGAGGGAAGGAGAGCACTTGCGTGAACCCTGGTGTTCTTCATCCTCCAAATTTGGGTATGAAACCTCAATACATAGCATTGATAACACAATATTATTAAATTAAGTTATTTGATTTTCAAAATTACAATAAATTTTAGAATTACAATATTAAAGTTAGATCTAAGACTTTTGTGATCCATAATGTGATGTAAAACTAATTACCTAATTCTCTAACGGCTAGTTCTTAAATGCTATTTTTTTAATGCTTAACTCCAGGCAATGATGTATGCATACTATTTATTCTTGTAAATCGGTTAACATCTTCACCTTGTCTTGAGGATAAGGCTAGTTTTTTAATCGCTAACTCTGGGCAATGATGCATCCATACTATTTATTGATGTAAATTAGTTAACTTCTTCACCTTGTCTTGAGAATGAACCACATTATTTGGTTCTAAAAATCAACAAAATTTTAATAATGTGATTAATGTAAAAAATATTTATTTACATTATTGATGCTCCAATATTTTTAGTATATATATAAAGAGTTTTATTTTTTATATTTAAAAATTTTATTATTTTATTTTTTAATAATCGTTATTTTCAAATTTTAAAGTAATACATTTAATTATTTTAATTTAATAATACTTCATTCAAAAATATTTTATATATCAAAATAAATAAATCGACTTATATTAGTGTTAATATTAAAATATTTGATCATCTTTTGTTGCATGAATGAATAAAATGCATCACATTGCTATGCATTATCTCCTCGTTAAAGTCAATGCATTAAATTCCTTTATATCACATTTATTGTTTATGATATAGAATCCTTTTGCAACCATCCTTTTTAAGAAATATTGAATTTGTAAATAATAGTGTGAATTTTACGTAAATTGTTAACCATTATTATATTATTATTCTATAATGAATATGTATTTTTATGTAAGCAGTACTTCAAAATATAAAGAACAATTTAACTTAATTGTGATAGCTTCATTTAAGAATTAACTAGTATTAACTAGTTAAAACAATTTGTTTATTTTAGTTTCTGACAAGAAAAACTTTATGGTTATGTTTTGAGACAAAAATTACTATTTTATTTTATTTTTTTGAATTTAATAGGAGAAGCCAATGAATGGGAAGAAAATCCCTAAAGATGTTGGTGATAATTTCTCAGAATAGGTGGTGGTTGGGACAGTTGGAAAAAAAAACAATTACCCTCTCCTTAGTGGATAAAGTTGGGATCTAGGAGAGGAGAGCGGGTTCTGGAAAAATTGGCAAGAAGGGGAAAGTATTTTCTAGAGATGGAGGCACCAGTTGAAAGTATCATTCTGCAACCCTTGAATAGGCCAGATTATCTGTGTGTGACTGGAAGGGGAATTCCAGAGGTCACAACAGAGTATAAACCACTGTTATACCTGTGGCACCGACCTAGATTCTGAAGCTAGGGGGCAAGTGCAGGACGTAATTGCCTCACTTGGTTGGTTGGGAGGACCACAGCTTGAGGAATCGATTTCCAGTTCCAGATAAGTATACAGAACTGAATTTTGTGTAGGTTATAGATTAAATGTCAATATAAAGTTATTATTTGTAAATCCTGTGACTATTTAGCTACATTTATTTCTTACTGAAGAATGAGACAATGCAATTCAGTTAGAATCTATGAAGTTTCTCTGAGTAAAACAAGGGATGTTAATCTATGCATTAATAGAGCAGGTGCTTGATTTATTATTAATATTTCTTTGATGTGATAAGAGAAACAGAAAGAACGAAAGAAAGGAAAACTGAATCTATTCTGCAATTATTTATTTCAGATAAACCTACATGTATTTAGAAGACCTTAAAAATCTCCTACAGGTATATGTATAATATAGCATTGTAAGTAAGCTTGTGGATTAAAACTCATCATAGGAACAAGTTGCAGTAATACCCATAAAATCGAATGAAAGAGAGTGGTAGTATGGGTGCATTCGGAATAATCTTCCAAGCCCGAGGATTGAGGAGCAGAGAAGGGGTCGAAAACCCTATCAAGCTCTCGCCTCAAGACAACCTTGGAAAAAGAAGTTACTATACACGGTCTTGTTTGGGTGGACCAGTCACCTTAAGGGTAAGCTTTGTAAATTAAATATTTAACAGTAAGAAGACCAGTAACAACAAACTCTCAACATGTTGTAATGTCAAATATGCAGTTAAATAAACAACTAGCATAGAAAATCGAAAACCCTCGTTTGGTGATAATAATGCAAAAAGGAGAGAAAATCCTATATGTTGTAGTATAATTGTAAAACGAAAGAAAATTTTTTACTCTTACGAAGAAAAAATTCTTACGGCAAATACAGAGTTATCCTTAAATACAGTTGTAGCAAAATGACTGCATATTCATCAAACTCTTACTCAGAATGTTATTTCTTAACAAGGAAATAGCATGGCAACAACTCGGTGAACCGAACCCCCAGGAGTAAAGCCATATAAACAAGAGTACTGAAAAAAGAGTATTAAACCCTCAGGGTTATACATATATGAAAAATAGAAGCCATTTACAGTATAAAAATAATAGCCATGGATTTATCCGAGTTAATGTATTTAGAACTCTGTAGAATTACAAGAAAAGACGTGCATTATTCAGAATCCAAACCCTAACCCGAGAATGAGTAGCACCCAATTTTCATTCTCACATAAATTAAAAAAAAACATGCCGAAAACTACTACAGAACCCTTGATACATTTTTGAGGTACCTGTGGCAAGAGAAGCAGGCTTCAGCCGAAGCTAAAGTGATGAGGTAAGGCTGCAGAATGATTCAAAAGAAATCACACTCACCTACGAGTCACAAAGAAACGAACCCTGTCATGAAAGTGAAGAGGTTAACAAATGCCATGTGAAACTCTACACTCCACCGGCCCGCAAAGGAGAAGCTCACATGTAAGCCTGTGTGTTGATAACCCTGGAAGGTGACAAAAAGAATAGTTAAACTTGAAAGAAGAGAATGCTTGCTAAACTGGAAATTGAGATAATAAATTCCACAATTGAGCGGGAATACAGCTGAAGGGCGGGTACCTTTCCAGCCACCGCCTTAATGGACGAAAAAATATCTCCATTTCGGAGCAACATCCCCTATAAAACTATATACAAAAGAGTATAGACCATAACATAGTGTGACTTTTCAGTTCCAAATTAAAAACATCCAGGAAAAGCATGAAATTTCTATGAAACTCTTGAAAGAAAGAGCAAGACGGGATTAGATGTCATAGGGTGAGCGCTGCATACCTTCTTAACAGGATTCAGTGACGGAGATGTCGAGGTGGAGCAGGTAATGCCTAGCGCGCCATGGGAGAACTCCAGTTACCAAAACAGATAGAGATAGGCGAACACTCCAGATAGACCCTGTTTCTCTCGCAAAAAAAATGTCGAAGGGCTTGAGGCAAGTCACAGCTGTCGCTATTGATAAATGCCGAGTATAGAAAACCCCACAGGCAATGACGTTTGTGCCTCGACGTAAGAGACCTCCGTGCCAGGTGGCAGGATCAGTAACGGTATAGCATTATTATAATCTAATTGTTACAGCATGAAAGACTACTCTCATTAAACGCTATAGTATTGGCGCGCTGGGGTAGTAATTCCACCATTAAATACAAACATAAACCGTGATGCATATTTTTATGGTAAGTAAAGATAACTATGGTTCACTCATGGCAGCCACCAAAAACTTAATAAAACATGACTTAATTCCCATTTTGATAATGTGTCTCATGAACATCAACGTTAATATGGAATTGAAAAGCTATGCATATACAAACTTTCATAGCATGCATTAGTCTTTATGTATAGAGATGTGATTCGTATGGATCCATGATACCTGCGAGACAGAATTTAAGTCGTGTGGTAAATTTTTTTATTTATTTATGTAATTTTGATTGGTAAATGAAAGTGACAAGTGGTATCAGAGCCAGTTGCTACACTGGCATCCCAATGGGTCTGCTAACCTTAGAGCTATGTATGTGATAGTCCACTGAGAGGGAGCAAGAGAAATGACAGAAGGTACAATATCTCAATCACAACCGGAGGAGACTCAAGGCCCAACAGTTATGAATCCAGAGATGTGGGTTCAATTAACTATGGAGCAACATCAAAAGACGAGCCGAATGCTTGAAGAGCAGCAACATCAAACTACATTTCTACTAAATACAGTACTGCAACTACAAGAAGAAATGATGAGGGTCCGGAGGGATAGTGAGAGGCTACTCTGCGACCAAGAAAAGATCCTGAAAAGTTTATCGGACAAACAAAATCAAGAAATGGAGCACCCCAGTGCTAAAAAAGAAGAATCAACAGAACAAGACGAGCAGAAAACCAGGAATAATACTACTGGTAAGACGGAGAGAATCCCCTCCCAAAAGAGAAAAAATAGGAATTATAATGAGGCAGAGTTAGGCAACCAATCCGACCAGCAAGACTTCAAAAGGCAGAAAGTGGAATTGTAGGGGGGATTTTGTAAAATTAAGCCACCAATGTTTGATGGAGAGGCAGAAGAAGCAGCTGAGGCTTGGTTAATCAATATAAATAAATATTTTCAGGTATATGAGTATAGCAGTAATCTGAAGGCCAGATTGGCTATATACTAGTTGCGAGAGAAAGCCACCCTATGGCGGGAAGAGGTGAAGAATGTTCGCAACATTGATGAACGAGATATTACATGGGAACAATTTCAGCAGTGCTTTAAAGATAAATACCTGACAGAAAGGTTTTATGATGACAAGGCCAAGGAATTTCATGATCTTCGGCTAGGCCAAATGACCATGGACGACTATGTCACAAAATTTACCTCCCTGTTACGTTACGTACCTTATCTCCGAGAAGAAAAAGCCAAGGTGCAGAGGTTTTTGAACAGTTTGCCTGCTCTCATGAGAGAGTGATTAGATTTTGTTAACCCCCAAACTATGGATGAAGCTATCCGCAAAGCATGCATGTGCTACCAGCAATATAAGACCAAGGGGGAAAGTGGAAAAGGATGGCAGCCAAAGAAAAATCATAAGAATGCCTCTACTTTCAAAAACATCAAGAGAAACAACTTTAAAGGGGCAATACAGAATTCCATCAGCAAACAGTTTGGTAAAAACCATCAAAGGATCAAGTGGCCAGCTGAGGAAAAACCCACAGAAGCATCAAGCAAACCAGAACAGGGGAAGAATTCTAAACCTCCCCTAGAGTGTTGGGGCTGTGGGGAAGCTCATTACTATAAAAAATGTCAGCAACGAAATAAAAGTGAAACTGTGGCAAATCTACAGGAGGCATCAACGGTAGGGGATGTGGCACGTAACATACCACGTATAAATGCAGCCTTGGAGGACCAACAAGATGACTTCTAGCCCACCATGATTGAATTGGAAGGTACCATACTATCTAAACCTATTTCAATTTTAATAGATCCTGGAGCTAGTTTAAGTTATGTAAGTCCTAAACTAGTGGAGATGTGCAAATTAAAAGAACAAAAATTTAAAAATTCCTGGTTAGTTCAATTAGCCACTGGGGCAAAGTGCAAGGTAACCGCGAAAATTGCTAACTGCATACTGGAGGTGGCAGAACAGCAGTTGCAAGTAGACTTAAATGTTCTACCATTGGGATCATATGATGTGTTACTGGGAATGGATTGGTTGGAGAAACACTGGACCCTAGTGGACTATAAAGAAAAGAAAATTTACTACAGAACATAAGATGGCATGCGTAAGGAACTTAAAGGAATCAAGAAACCTGTACAATTATGCCCTACAACAGCATCTCAGATGGGCAAGTGTATCCGAAAGGGATGTCAGTTGTACACAATTCAAGTAGGATATGCAGAATCCAAAGGAAAGGCTGCAAATATGGAGGATATTCCTGTAATACATGAATTCTTAGATGTTTTTCCAGAAGACATCCGTGGTTTGCCACCTAAAAGGGATATCGACTTCACCATATAATTGTTTCCCGGAGCCACACCAGTGTCAAGAGTTCCCTACAGAATGAGTATACCAGAATTAACTGAGCTAAAGATACAACTACAGGAACTGTTAGACAAGGGCTATATTCGCCTAAGTGTGTCTCCTTGGGGAGCACCAGTTCTTTTTGTTAGAAATAAGGATGGAACCTTACGTATGTGTATGGATTACCGGTAACTCAACAAGATGATAGCTAAGAATAAATATCCTTTACCCAGAATCGATGATTTATTCGATCAGGTGAGAGGTGCTAAGGTGTTTTCTAAAATAGATTTGAGGTCTGGAGATCATCAGATACGAATCAACGATGAAGATATTTGCAAAACAGCATTCTGCACTAGATATGGGCATTATGAGTTTGTGGTACTGCCCTTTGGTCTGAGAAACGCACCAGCAACCTTTATGAGGTTGATGAATGGCATATTTCATCAGGTCTTAGATAAATTTTTACTGATCTTCATAGATGACATATTAATATACTCAAAAAGTGAGGAGGAATGTAAGGAACATCTGAGAATAGTTTTGGAAATACTGAGGAAGCATCGGCTATATGAAAAATTTAGCAAGTGTGATTTCTTTAAATCAGAAATCCAATATTTGAGACATGTTTTGTCAGCAGAGGGGATAGCTGTTGATCCCGAAAATATCAAAACCATATTGGAATGGAGAGTACCTCAAAATGTGGTAGACATCAGATCATTTATGGGTCTAGCTGGATATTACAGAAGATGTATTGAAGGGTTTTCTAAGATCGCCTATCCTATTACATCCTTAAAAAAGAAAGGCAAACCTTTCAAATGGACGAATGAATGTCAGATCAGCTTTCAAAAGCTGAAACAACTCTTAACCACAGCACCAATGCTGAAAGTAGCCGACCCCAACAACGACTATGTGGTGTGTACTGATGCCAGCAAGGAAGGAGTTGGTGCAGTATTGACACAAGAAGGCAAAGTAATAGCCTATGAGTCCAGAAAGTTGAGAGAACATGAACAAAAATACTCTGCTTATGATTTAGGACTCACAGTAGTAGTGCATGCTCTCCAAGTATGGAGGCATTATCTGCTGGGCAAAAGATTTGTAATCAAAACAGACCACAGCAATTTGACTAACTATTTTAAGCAAGCAGATCTAAACTCTAGAAAAGCAAGGTGGAATGCCTTTTTGAGTGAATTTGACATGGATATACAACATGTTAAAGAAAAAGAAAACCGAGTTGCAGATGCTTTGAGCAGAAAATTGCATGGGATATATGTAATGTACTACAGCCAACCTGTAAGCCAACTGTCAGAGCAATTAAGGGAAGAAGCACAGAAGGACCCAGAATACCAATTCTTATGGCAGTAGATGGAAAAGGATAAGGAGCAAAGCAAGCCATTAGAGTATGGAAGCAACGAAGAACAGATGTTAACTTTTCATGGAAGAATCTATGTTCCTAATCGTGCAAGTATTAAGGAATTAATCCTGGATGAATACCATCGCAGCAACTACGTTGGCCATCCAGGCTATCAAAAGATGCTTACGGCAATAAGAAAAATGTATTATTGGCCAGGTATGCGTAGGGACATTGCAGAATACCTAAGCAAATGTTTAGAATGTCAGCAGGTCAAAGTGGAGCATCAGCACCCTGCAGGACTACTACAGCCCATACCTATTCCTGAATGGAAATGGGAAGTGATCTCTTTAGATTTCATCACGGGTTTACCTCGAACAAGGAAGCAGAATGATTCAATTATGGTAGTGGCGGACAGATTAAGTAAATCTGCCCATTTCATATCTGTACAATCCACCTACAAAACAGTTCAGATTGCAGAAATATTTATGAAGGAAATCTTTAGGTTGCATGGTATAACTAAGACCGTGATTTCAGACCGGGATGTTAAATTTACATCCGCATTTTGGAAAACTTTGTTTTCGGGTCTAGGAACACAGATACACTTCAGTACTGCTTATCACCCTCAAACCGATGGGCAGACAGAGCGGGTAAACCAAATTTTGGAAGACATTTTGCACATGTATGTAATGCGGCAGCCAGCTAAATGGGAAGATTACCTGCACCTAGTGGAGTTTGCATACAACAATGGATATCAGGAACCTCTAAAAATGAGTCCCTTTGAAGCGTTAGATGGACGACAGTGTTGTACACCAATAAACTGGAGCAGTCCTGAGACAAAATTAATGTTGGGACTAGAAATGCTAGCTGAACTGGAGAGCACTTGCATGAACCTTGGTGTTCTTCATCCTCCAAATTCGGGTAAGAAACCTCAATAGATAGCATTGATAACATAATATTATTAAATTAAGTTATTTGATTTTCAAAATTACAATAAATTTTAGAATTACAATATTAAAGTTAGATCTAAGACTTTTGTGATCCATAATGTGATGTAAAACTAATTACCTAATTCTCTAACAGCTAGTTCTTAAATGCTAGTTTTTTAATGCTTAACTCCAGGCAATGATGTGTGCATACTATTTATTCTTGTAAATCGGTTAACATCTTCACCTTGTCTTGAGGATGAGGCTAGTTTTTTAATGGCTAACTCTGGGCAATGATGCATCCATACTATTTATTGATGTAAATCAGTTAACTTCTTCACCTTGTCTTCAGAATAAACCACATTAGTTGGTTCTAAAAATCAACAAAAATTTAATAATGTGATTAATGTAAAAAATATTTATTTACATTATTGATACTCCAATATTTTTAGTATATATAAAGAGTTTTATTTTTTATATTTAAAAATTTTATTATTTTATTTTTTAATAATCGTTATTTTCAAATTTTAAAGTAATACATTTAATTATGTTAATTTAATAATACTTCATTCAAAAATAGTTTATATATCAAAATAAATAAATCGACTTATATTAGTGTTAATATTAAAATGTTTGATCATCTTTTGTTCCATGAATGAATAAAATGCATCACATTGCCATGCATTATCTTCTCGTTAAAGTCAATGCATTAAATTCCTTTATATCACATTTATTGTTTATGATATAGAATCATTTTGCAACCATCTTTTTGAAGAAATATTGAATTTGTATATAATAGTGTGAATTTTACGTAAATTGTTAACCATTATTATATTATTATTCTATAATGAATATGTATTTTTATGTAAGCAGTACTTCAAAATATAAAGAACAATTTAACTTAATTGTGACCGCTTCATTTAAGAATTAACCAGTATTAACCAGTTAAAACAATTTGTTTATTTTAGTTTCTGACAAGAAAACTTTATGGTTATGTTTTGAGACAAAAATTACTATTTTATTTTATTTTTTTGAATTTAATAGGAGAAGCCAATGAATGGGAAGAAAATCTCTAAAGCTGCTGGTGATAGTTTCTCAGAATAGGTGGTGGTTGGGACAGTTGGAAAAAAAAACAGTTACCATCTCCTCAGTGGATAAAGTTAGGATCCAGGAGAGGAGAGGGGGTTCTGGAAAAATTAGCAAGAAGGGGAACGTATTTTCTAGAGCTGTAGGCACCAGTTGAAAGTATCTTTCTGCAACCCTTGAACATGCCAGATTATCTGTGTGTGACTGGAAGGGGAATTCCAGAGGTCACAACAGAGGATAAACCATTGTTATTCCCGTGGCACTGACCTAGATTCTGAAGCTAGGGGGCAAGTGCAGGATGTAATTGCCTCACTTGGTTGGTTGGGAGGACCACAGCTTGAGGAATCGATTTTCAATTCCAGATAAGTATACAGAACTGAAGTTTGTGTAGGTTACAGATTAAATGTGAATATAAAGTTATTATTTGTAAATCCTGTGACTGTTTAGCTACATTTATTTCTTACTGAAGAATGAGACAATGCAGTTCAGTTAGAATCTGTGAAATTTCTCTGAGTAAAACAAGGGATGTTAATCTGTGCATTAATAGAGCAGGTGCTTGATTTATTATTAATATTTCTTTGATGTGATAAGAGAAACAGAAAGAACGAAAGAAAGGAAAACTAAATCTATTCTGCAATTATTTATTTCTGATAAAATAGCATGTATTTAGAAGACCTTAAAAAGCTCCTACAGGTATATGTATAATATAGCATTGTAAGTAAGCTTGCGGATTAAAACTCATCATAGGAACAAGTTGTAGTAATACCCAGAAAATCGAACGAAAGAGAGTGGTAGTATGGGTGCATTCGGAATAATCTTCCAGGCTCGAGGATTGAGGAGCAGAGAAGGGGTCGAAAACCCTATCAAGCTCTCGCCTCAGGACAAACTTGGAAAAAGAAGTTACTATACACGGTCTTGTTTGGGTGGACCAGTCACCTTAAGGGTAAGCTTTGTAAATTAAAGATTTAACAGTAAGAAGACCAGTAACGACAAACTCTCAACATGTTGTAATGCCGAATATGCAGTTAAATAAACAACTAGCATAGAAAATCCAAAACCCTCGTTTGGTGATAATAACGCAAAAAGGAGAGAAAATCCTATACGCTATAGTATAATTGTAAAAGGAAAGCGAAATTTTTACTCTTACAAAGAAAAAATTCTTATGGAAAATACAGAGTTATCCTTAAATACAGTTGTAGCAAAATGACTGCATATTCATCGAACTCTTACTCAGAATACTATTACTTAATAGAGAAATAGCATGGCAACAACTCGGCGAACCGAACCCACAGGAGTAAAGCCGTATAAACAGGAGTACTGAAAAATGAGTATTAAACCCTCAAGGTTATACATATATGAAAATAGAAACTGTTTACAGTATAAAAATAATAGCCATGGATTTATCCGGGTTAATATATTTAGAACTCTGTAGAATTACAAGAAAAGACGTGCATTATTCGAAATCCAAACCCTAACTCGGGAATGAGTAGCACTCGATTTTCATTCTCACAGAAATTAAAAAAAACCACACCGAAAACTGCTACAGAACCCTCGATACATTTTTGAGGTACCTGTGGCAGGAGAAGCATGCTTCAGCCGAAGCTAAGGTTACGAGGTAAGGCTGCAGGATGATTCAAAAGAAATCACACTCACCTGCGACTCACAAAGAAACAAACCCTGTCATGAAAGTGAAGAGGTTAAAAAATGCTATGTGAAACTCTACACTCCACCGGCCTGCAAAGGAGAAGCTCACCTATGAGCCTGCGCGTTGATAACCCTGGAAGGTGACAAAAAGAATAGTTAAACTTGAAAGAAGAGAACGCTTGCTAAACTGGAAATTGAGATAATAAATTCCACAACTGAGCAGGAATACAGCTGAAGGGCGGGTACCTTTCCAGCCACCGCCTTAATGGACAAAAACATATCTCCATTTCGGAGCAACATCCACTGTAAAACTGTATACAAAGAGTATAGACCATAACACATGTGAATTTTCAGTTCTAGAGTAAAAACATACAGGGAAAGCGTGAAATTTCTATGAAACTCTTGAAATCAAGAGCAAGATGGGATTAGATGTCATAGGGTGAGTGTTGCATACCTTCTTAATAGGATTTAGTGACGGAGACGCCGAGGTGGAGCAGGTAACGCCTAGCGCGCCATGGGAGAACTCCAGTTACCAAAACAGATAGAGATAGTCAAACACTCCGGATATACCCTGTTTCCCTCGCAAAAAAAATGTCGAAGGGCTCGAGGCAAGTCACAGTTGTCGCTGTTGATAAATGCCGAGTACAGAAAACCCCGCAGGCAATGACGTTTGTGCTTCGACGTAAGAGACTTCCGTGCCAGGTGGCCGGATCAGTAATGGTATAGCATTATTATAATATAATTGTTACAACATGAAGGACTAATCTCATTAAACGCTATAGTATTGGCACGCTGAGGTAGTAATTTGACCATTAAATACAAAAATAAACCGTGATGCATATTTATATGGTAAGTAAAGATAACTGTGGTGCGCTCATGGCAGCCACCAAAAACTTAATAAAACATGACTTAATTCCCGTTTTGATAATGTGTCTCATGAACATCAACGTTAATATGGAATTAAAAAGCTATGCATATACAAACTTTCATAGCATGCATTAGTCTTTATGTATAGAGATGTGATTCGTATGGATCCATGATACTGCAGGACAGAATTTAAGTCGTGTGGTAAAAAAAAAAAAATATTTATGTAAGTTTGATTGGTAAATGAAAGTGACATTAATACTATCACTTTACTATGTAGTAAGTGGGTATTTATATATTTCCATCTCAAATGGAATTCTATTATAATAATTACATTTTAATAAAAAAAATTATGTAATTTTTAATTTTTAATTAATAATAACTCTGATGAATATAGTAACTTACAGAAATGACGTTTTAATAAAGAATATTTGTAAATCATTTGAAATATAAAAACTAATTTTAATGAAACAAAAATTATGGGAGCATATGTAATATAAAGAAAAAAGAAGAGTTGTAAATCCTTGGAAATATAGAATCTAATTTGAATGAAAAGATTATGGGAGCATATGTAATATAGGAAAACAATATAATTGGTAATAATAATATATATATCATGAAATATATAATTAAAAGGTATAAATATTGGTAAAGTTATATGGAGTTATAATTTGTTATATTAATAAGTGTATTTTATTTTTATAGTTTAATATGAGAGCGATGTGTAATTTTATTTATATTGTGATTTTATCTATATTTAATGTAGAGTTGACCTTCATCTCTTTTAAATAAAATAAAATATTTCTAAATTAAAAAACAATATTAAATAAATAATAATAAAAGTAAAATATTTCTAAATTAAAAAACAATATTAAATAAAAAATAATAGACATGTTAGTTAGTTTCATTCAAAAACATTATAAAATATCTATAATTTCACTTTGGGTCTACTTGTCTAGTTACTTACCGATATTACAAGACAAAAAAAGAAATATATATAAGTATTATTTTTTTTGAAAAAATCAATATAAAACTTAGATAAAGCATCTGCAATTCCATTTTAACTATCACACTTCGATATCCAATTCACATATGTGTGTATAGAAAGAAGAACTCTATGTAGGTGGTGTGTTTGTGAGAATTTTAAATAAAATTGAAAAAAAAAACTACTTACTTCTAATAAGAGACAATTGAGAATTCAATTAATTTTTAATATAAAATTGACATGTAAGATTTTAAAAATATTATTAATAATAAAAAATCCATCGTCAATTATAAATAAACTATTCAATATTTGAGGCTAATTAATATTGACATGTATGCACAAATATATGAATAAAAAAATGAAATTAATATGAACAATATGATCTATAAATAACATATTTAAATGTAGTCCATAAATAACATGTTCAAATGTAAACTATCTACATGTGTTTAGAAGAAACCATATATGTGACTGAAAATATATATGTGTGTGTGTGTGTGTGTGTTAAAATATTTCAAGCATTTTCACTATTCTATATTTTGGGTAGTTTTTAAGTTATATTTTTTTGGCTTTTTTTGAAGTGTAGTAAAAATATGTTAGAATTACACATTTTAGCTTAACAATAAATTTTGTTGGAATTGAAATTATTTATGCATTTAAAAATGTAATTTAAATAATGAAAAATATGTAATTTAAACAATGAAAAATTACACTTGAATGTGTGTATAGAAGCATTATAGATGCATATTAATTACATATTTATCAAGTGTTCATGATCCAAATCTCTTGAAGTGCAATATATTTATTAAGATTTACACTCTAAAAGAGTTTTGTACATTAAGAAATTTGATGTCTCTCCATCCCTACCAAATTTGATTTCAATAAATCTATATTACCTATAAAGAAACTTAAATATGCTAATGATAAAACAATGTTACTCTTGTTACCTAAAAATGTTCAATTTCCAGTTAGATATAAAAGTATAAATATGAAAATCATTTCAATAATGGAAATTTCTATTACAAATTAGGTAAGAAAAACTATAATGAAACTTTGGAAAATACTTAAACTACTCATACTAATTGAAATAAGTTTAATTTGTGAATAAAAATATAAGAATGTGGTTTGTAGATTTCGTAATCTTTAAAAACAATTGTAGAAAACAAGATTTTAATGAATGCATTATTAAACTCCAAGTTATTATTTAACTGTAAGTTATGACCGTCCAGATAATACCCTCATAGATTTCATACAAATTCATCTTACTTCTAAAAAGTATCAATATGAAATACTTATTTTCATATAAAGTAAAATCTGAAAATATTTTCAGGAAAAGTAAAAAACAATAAATTAAATAATCAATTAAAAAGAACATTGATTGACCATGAAGATGCGTTTTGAATGGTGTTTTGCATGATACACTAAAGCTTCTAATAAACCTATCTAATATAAAAGAGCAATTTCGATCATAAATGGGAAATATGACAACAAAACCTTTACATTTGATCATAACTATAATAGAAATGCATTCCTTCGTTTTAGACTTTTTCAAAAGCTCTAGATTTCATCACATCCTTAAACCTATAGTTAAAATCTTTGTCATGGGAAATAATATTTTCAATTAAAACATTAAGATAACACGTTACAAAGCTCATCTCACTTAAAACAGGATAAATATGACCTACAAACAACGGTTTCTTGATATTAACTAGTGTAATTGGTGTAGCGGTAGTTTGCAATTTCAAGACACAAATGTAGATAGAAACAAAGGCATATGTTTCACAGGACTGGCAACTATATTACAAATGTCAATCAAGGGGAAAAATGTTTTAATAAACATGTCTTTACCAAAATTCTTGATTCCTTACTATCATTATCTATCATTATTTACGTAGTGTATTCTGCTTGTTTCATGAACCACTTTGTTTTGACTGTTATCCAAATTTTTGATGATGAACTTTTAAAAGATATTATGCATATACAAATCAAAATTATAAATTTTTATTTGGGACGACGAAGGAAAAATAATTTTATATATACAAGGGGTTGTTTTAGACATACAAATGTAGTCCTTCATATCCCAAGTAGAGATTCATATTCAAGTGTGGTTGTCATTACAGATCATTTAAATAAAAAAAATGAATATCATACCATAAGGTGGGAGGATCTTCATTTTCTTGAATATTGGGTAACTGAATCTCCTAAATAGTCAACGTTTCAAAACATCACCATTCTACAAATTTGAGAAAACCCGTGTTCAACCACTTTATCCTTTCCATCTACTTCTAAAGATGATGGTTCTTCATCAAGAACTAGGTTGAAAACTTTCAAGGGTACTCTCAAGTTGTCTCTAGCCTATTTACATACTTCTCTTTTGGAATTGGCCCTAGTATTGCAATTTACTTCTTTAATTGTTGAGTGCCCTTCTTGTAAATATCTTGTAAATTTAGACTCTCTAACATTTATACAAGAACATCGAAATCATAACCCTCACATGGTAGAAGATCCATGTACCATCTCTATAGAACCATTTCCACATCCTAAGTACGCAGATATTTCATTACCTCGTGACCATGTACTTATGATCCATTCTCTGCCATCCTTAGAAAACCAAGACCCCAACTTCACAAAAAAAATTAACCGAAGGATGCCACCTCACACACCACAATATTGTTTAGGTTATATTGAAGAAGCTTACCAAGTCATATCATCTTCAATATTCTAGAATAAGATTTTAGAAGATTGTAAGAAACATTCAAAACCATAAATTAGAATGGAAAAAATTGATGAATTGGGATATTTTTACACATACTAAAGTATATGAATTTTATTGGCATTATGAAAAATATGTTATCCTTTATGGAAACCTACTTGATGAAGATGTCGAAATTGGGGTAACAGGATGAGTCTACAGGCTAGTATAGATATGATAGTGAGTTTGACAAAGAAATAACAACTCATAGACAGAGGAATAATGAAGGTGATGTATTGAAAAGTACATGCGGTTTTTGTGAAGAAAGTCACGGACATACACGGGTATGGAGAACAAAAATCGTGTATAGTTTCTGAAACATGTTATTCTAAATACTAGGGGTATTTACCATGGTATTGGCCCATAGTATTGATCTCAGCAATAGATATTTGATATCTTCAAAGAATATGATAAAAATTAGTATTGGTTTGACCCAAGGTATTGGTTAGGGCCTAATATATATAGGATATCGAGATAAAAGTTTTTAGAGTGAAAATTATGGGCTATTAGTGAATAGTTTGATTTCAAATAATTATGCACCATGGAATATGATGATGGATCATATCCTCTAAAATGACTCTACATTAATAACCTACTTATGGCTTGGTTTGATTATTAATGGTAATGTTTTGAAATGTGTTTTTACTATGTATGCTAAAATATGGGTTTATCTGAAGTTTTGTTGTGCAATGAAGATATGAGTCAATAATTACATATATATACGCAGATTTGATTCAGAAATGGCACATGCATATGTGGATCAACTTCTGAGTAGTATCATATCGATTATACAATAATATGGACAAATATATACGCGGGTATGATTCCTAAAATGTGTGTATACACACGGAATTATTTTGTAAGAAACACGTACATATGCTAGGGTTTTCTGGAATATAATTTCTGATAAGTCTGAACAGTCTTGTTGTGCATGTTGATGTCTTTCAATGAACTCTTTTATGGTGATCTAGGTTCAACAATGATGATTAAAGTTGAATTTATTGTGGACTGATATGTTGAATAGTAATGATGCTGCTATCTATATGTGGTTCAAATATCTATAATGGTTTGTGATTATTTCATTTTGATTCAGTGGTTCTATGTGTAACTAAGATTTTATTTCAAAATGATAGTGATTCATCTTTAGGGTTCACTGTCTTTAGATCTATATGTAGGTATGCTTCCTGGAAATCACGGATATATGCGGATATACTTAAGAAAAATAGCATATACATTTTTACATATTGTTGATCAGGCTCTATAATAGAAATAATTGATTTCGGTGATGAATCACAATGTATGAATTGATAACGAACAGTGCATTGACATGATATTTTATAATTTAGTTTTATTGGTTGCAATGGTTAATTCAAATTCGATGATTGATTTGTTAACGAAAGTGGGTCCAATTTGAAAATTTGAGGAAAGGTGGCCTACAAGTTGTAATGTTTTGATCATGTCGATCCAATATGAATCATTCTAAAAAGTGACCCACAAATACCTGAAGAAAGGTGGGTTGTAGCTCCCTTGCAGTAGGGGCTAGAGAACGAGAGAAGGTTGTAGCCTTCTACAGGTGGGTTCCCACGTACTGGTATGAGTCTCCATCGGTACAATATTTTAAAGAACATTTTTCTTAATTAGAGAAAACAACATAGAAGACAACAACAATAGTTTTTCCCACATTGGGTTTCCACCTAAAAATCTTGGTGTTCATATGTGTTGACTCTATGATGATTTTTTATGTTTTATTTGCACCTGATTACCTTTTAATGCCTAGTAAATTACTCATACACTGGTTCAAGTTAAAAAAAAATGAAGAATTAATTGAAAATCTAGTTAACTGGATATACACTAGTTGTCTTCATAAGAGTAGCATGCATACGCAAATTTCCCTCATTAAAGTCACATACATAAATATGAATAGTAAATAGGAAGGTTAAGTAAGTTTTTAAATATTGATTCAACCCCCCCCGGCTCAGTATTTTTCCAAACAATTGGTATCATAACAGGTCCTTCAGAAGAAGCTTGATCGCTTGAAGGAAGATTCATCAAGATGATAAACCAATAGGGATCAACATCTATCAGGCCACCATTTTTCAATGGATCCAATCTGATTTTCTAGAAATTTAGAACAATAACTTACCTACAGACAGTTATAGTAGATTCATGGGGAACTGTTGAAGGAGGCTATCAATATCCATCCTCCATTCCCACAGATGAAGCAGAAAAGAAGAAATATGAGACCAATGCAAAGGTTTTCGATGCTATGTTAGGAAGCTTGGAAGAATGATAATTTCTCAAAGTCTTGTAGTGAAATACCATGAAGGATATATGGGTGAAGATCATCTATATCTATGAAGATGAAACCAAGGTAAAAAGTGTCAAACTTGAAACATATAGAATTCAATATGAAACTCTCAAAACAGATAATGATGACATTGCAATTTTATTTCTTATAATATATGATATATCTAATTCAATCAAGAATCTTGGTGATGAAGTAAAAGAATCATATCTGGTTAAGAAAATCTTAAGATCTCTTACCCCAAAATTCAATTCAAAAGTCTCTACCATTGAAGAAATGTAGGATTTGAACAACCTTACTATTGAAAAATTTAATAGGATTCTAACAGCCTATGAAATGAGAAAATGGAGTCCCTTAGATGTCATACAAGTTACATTCAAGGCTACATCTAAAGGAAAATAAAAGGAGGAACTTAAGGAATCAAGATATGTATTAGATGAACAATAGACAAAATTCTTGAAGAAACTTCAAGTAGGTACTAGCAGATTCAGAGGTAAGCTTCCCTTCAAATTTTTTTCTTGTGGAATAGGTTGTCACTATGTTGCTAAATTTCCTTATATATAAAATAGTGAGAAAGGAAATAATTTAGCAAAAGTAAATTTTAGAGGAATGTTGGAAAAAAAAAAAAAGTCTAGAACAATGAAGATAGTGATGTTCTTTCAAATGGAGAAGAAGGTGAGTCTAATCAAGAATATTAATTACTTATGGAATTTTAGGATAAATGTATTGAAGAGTCTGGTGATGTTTTTATGGATTCCCTATAAGAAAAGGATAATTTCATTGAAGAAATAACTCATCTTAAAATTTGTTTAGAAGAATCAAAATTAGCAGAAGAATATCTAAAGAAACAAATCCTACAAAGGGAGAAGCATAATTAAAAGTTAGAACTAGAAATAGTAAGTCTAAGGAAGGAACTACCCCAAAGGGTTATCTCAAGTGGTAGTGAGCCAATACATGGGCCTCTTCGTTGAGGGAGGTCACGGGTTCGGTCCTTGAGTCCTTTGAGGTCAGGCACCGAAAGTCCGCCGAATGGTTTACCGCACGTACCATCCAGAAATTCTGGGGACGTACGCCTGGGTTTCTCGTGAGCTTTCCCCTCGTGAAAAAAAAGTCTAAGGAAGGAACTTGAGAAAACAAAAGGCTTAAATCTTAGGTTTTCTAAAGGATCTGAAACCTTAGATGAAATCATCAAAGTACAACACTCTCCTCTCATAAAACAAGTCTTGTATATAGTGGAGAATCAATAAAGTATGTAAAGCCTTATGAAAGAGGTACATGAAGTTATCTTAATGCAGTAAAAGGAAGAAGTCATCAAAGCTCCAGCTATCAGAAAAAAAAATAAAGGAGAAAATTATTCCCATCTAAATCTCCCTTACTACAATTAAAGGGAAAAATACACAAGAAGGTATTATACTCCCAGAAATTTATACTTTAATGGTCAATGCTTCACTTGTCATAATTTTTTTCTTAATGTTACTCAGTGTGTTTCTTACAAAACTATCATGAATACAGAATAAAGAAAGCAAAAGAATTATATTGGGGTAAGGAAATGCTCTTACAATACTTTATCACCTATTCAAGATGAAATTGATTCCTATTGCAATAAATTTGGGCAGAAAGAATATGAATGCTAGAGAAAAATGTGATCAACACTTCAGAATGAGCAAAAGGAAACAACGTTTAAGGTATGAAAAAAGAGACCATGGAATCTGAGAACTGTGCCCTAGCTTTATATGCAGGAGGTCAAGAAAATATATGGTACATTGATAATGAATGCTCAAAACATATGGAAGTAGGAGATCAAGAAAATATGTGGTACATTGACAGTTAATGCTCAAAACAAATGGAAGGTGATAGAGATAAATTATGTCATTTTATGAAATAAAGAAAGAAAATAATGTAACCTTTGGAAATAATTCATCTACTGCTATCAAAGGAAAAGAAATTATTTTTTTGAAAGAAAAATTTAAAGGTGGAAATTTTTTGTTTGTCAATCGATTAAAACATAACTTCTTGAGTGTTACTTATATGTGTGACCAAGTAAATGAGGTTATTTTAAGATCAAATAATTGTGTGGTTCGCAATATCGATATAGTTAATATCATAATAAAGGGAATAAAAACTTTGGGTAATGTTTATGTCTTCGAAGGAAGCCTTGAGCAATGTTACTTAAGAAAAGTAGAATAAATTTGGTTATGGCACAAAATATTGGTACATCTAAGCTTCAATCAAATATTTAAGTCAGGCAACCGAAGAGAAATTTGTGACTTGCCTAACATCTCTCTACCATAAAGTACCATATGAAAATGATGACAATTCGGTAAGAAAATCTGGGTACAATTCAATGCAAAATAAGGTTTTGTAACCAAGCCACTTGAACTTATTCATACTTATTTGTATGGGCCTATGAGGAAAAAGTCACCTTGAGGTGAACAATATTTCATCTTATTCATTGATGACTTTACTAGAATGTTTTGGATTGGCTTATTATAACATAAAGATTAAGCATTTGATAAATTTAAAGTATTCAAATATTTAGTAGAGAATGAATTAGATTTGAAAATAAAATGTCCTAGATCTGATAGGGGAGGATAATTCTAGGGTTTTTGAACAGCATGGCATCAAGAGGTAGTTTTCTCTAGCTAAAACTCCTCAACAAAATGGCGTGGCCGAAATAATGAAAAAATGAATCAACAAATGGCACATGCCATGCTTGATGAGTTCGGGACACCTCATACCTTATGGGGTGATGCTATGCATATTGTTGTGACTATTCTCAACAAATCTCATGTATGTGTACACATTGATAAAAAATCCTCATGAACTTTATTTCGGTAAGCCTCCAACTATCAAGCATTTTAGAGTTTTTGGAATAAAGTTTTACATAAAGAATAATGATGATAAGCTTGGAAAGTTTCAATATAGAGAACATGAAGGAATTCTACTTGTATACTCCTCTGGAATCAAAGGATACAAATGCTACAATAACAGACTTCAAAATAATTTTGAATGTATTAATGTTGTGATCGATGACGCATGAACATGTACAAAAATGGAAGCACCAATAGATGAGGAATATATTTATACATAAAGGAAAAAGGATGTAAGAGAAGAAACTATTGAAGCATCAGAAGAAGGAATTGACAATACAGAAGTATCAGAATGAATCAATCAAGGTATGTTAAGAAAAATCATCCAAAATCTCAAATTCTAGGTGAAAAGGAAGTTGGAGTACAAACTATAATAGCTCTTGTTGCAACTCCTAGTTATCTAGATTTACTATCCACAATTGAACCACAAAATGTAAATCAAGTAAGAAAATACGAATATTGGGTTAAAGCTATGAATGGAGAACTTGACCAAATAGAAAATAATTATACATGCGAATTAGTACCAAAACCTCATGATAAAAATGTTATTGGTACAAAATGGGTATTCCAAAATAAACTGGATGAAAATGGAGAAGTAATTAGAAACAAAGAAAGACTTGTATGCAAAGGCTATGCTTAACAAGAAGGAATAGACTTTGAAAAAACATTTGCGCCTGTAGCCAGACTTGAAGCCATAAGAATGTTTCTTTATTTTTCAAGATTTCATAATTTCAAATTATATCAAATGGATGTTAAATCTACATTTCTAAATGGGGACCTAGAATAATAAGTCTATATTAAAAAACTTAAAGGGTTCATTCTAGGAAATGAGAAAAATATTGTTTTCAAACTCAAGAAGGCATTATATGGGCTAAAATAATCTCCTTCGGCATGGTATTATTATCTTGACATATATCTTCAACAAAAAGGTTTCATTAAGGGATTTACAAATAGCAACCTGTATATAAAGATAGATGATGGTAAACTTTTAATAGTTTTTTTTTACGTGGATGACATCATATTTGGCAGCAATGAAGATTCTATGAGTAAAATAATTTATTTTTTCATGCAGAAATAATTTTAAATGTCCTTACTTGGTGAACTAACATAATTTCTTACTTTACAAGTACAACAAGAAAATAATGGTATATAAAATTATGAAGAAATATGAAATGGAAGACTGCAAGCCTGTATGCACACCAATGGTGATAGGGTGTAATCTCATTTCACATGATGATTCTCCTTTATTCAACCAACCAAAATACAGATCTATGATCAGAAGCCTACTTTATCTTACAGACACAAGACCAGATATCATGCATGTAGTTGGGATTGTTGGATAGTTTCAAGAAAATACAGGAGAATCTCATCTTCACGCATTCAAGATAATATTCAAGTACCTACAAGGAACTCGAGAATTTTCTTTATAGTATCCTAAAGATGCAGATATTACTCTTCATTCTTACACATATGCAGATTGGGCAGGTAATGTTGATGATCGAAAAAGAACTGGTGGAGGAGAATTTACATGGGACCCCACTTCATATCATGGTTCATAAAAAAAAAAGTTCCATTGCTTTAGCTACTATGGAAGAAGAATATGTTGTTGTTGAATGTTTTTTGATACAACTTCTCTGGATGATGCAAAGTGTGTAGGATATTCAAATAAATTGTTATCCATGTATTCTCATTCTACATGATAATACAAGTGCCATGAGTATTTCCAAAAATCTTTTCGTGCACTCAAAAACAAACCATATTTGAATCAAATAGCACTTTCTCAAAGAAAATTTGCTTGAAAAAAAACATCAATCTGGAGTATGTTCCCTCAAAATAATAGTTTGTGGACATATTTACAAAGCCTCTTCCATGTGATTCCTTTGAATATCTCAGATAGAAATTAGGAGTGGTATTTGCTTCATCACTATGTTAATCACTCTGACTAATCCTTCAAGTTTAGGGGTATCTCAAGTGAAATTCACTATATTTTACTATTTGTACGGGGATGTTGTAAAGAAAACTCGGGTACATACTCATATTCGGAACCATACAGTCTTGTATGTTTTCTTCTGATGAAGTATCAGTAGGTCTGAATCAAAGAAAAGTTGAGATATGCTTCTGATAGCTCGGATTTTGTATTCTAGTTAGTTAGAGTATGTTGATGCTCACATACTTTATGAATTGCTCCAATATGACATTGATTCTTATTAATGGAGTTTCTTTGATGACATTACTAATGGATGAGTTGATGCGATCAGATATGTCAGTGAACAGTTGGCACAGGTTCAGAGGGAGCATCTTTCTTGCTTCTTATAATACATTATGTCCTTGTTCATAAGTATATCAGTGATGTTTCTGAAGAAATACATGTTGTTTATGTTTTTGAATTGATCACTATTGAGGTGTTTTCTTGGTTATCAATGTCATATATGTAACTTGATATAGAGGTAATGTAAAGACCCATGATGTAATAATTGTAAGACATAGCCATGGTTGGACTATTGTGGTCACATCAATTATGTATGTAATCCCATATTGGGAACCTGATTTAATGTGGGGTCATATATGTACACCCACTGTGATGGGTAATTGATGCAAGCATGAGTCTTTGGTGATAGGAAAGGTCCTATTTGATTGATTCATAAAAACTTCTACTTCATCATATGCTCAGGGGGAGAATGTTCAGAATTCAATGTTCATATTCAGTAGTTCATGCCTACAACAGTCATGTTATTCAGCATTGGTCAAACCTTTTCCCTTGATGTCAAAGGGTAGAGTAACTTGTTGTTTGGAGAAAGCATGCTTGAAGAGAAGCTTGGTATTTATACAGGTATATATAGATGTTTCGTAACCAAACACCAAATTGGTTGTCGTCAAGTCCAAAGGGGGGTATTTTTGGCATTATGACAAATATGTTGTCCTTGATGGTAACCTACTTAATGAAGATGTTAACATAGGGATAAAAGGATGAGTCTCCAGGCGAGTATAGATATGACAATGATTTTGAAAAAGAAATAGCAGTTCAGAGACAAAGGAATAATGAAGGTGATGTCTTGAGAAGTGCATGCGGGTTCTGTGAAAAAAATTCACATACCTACACGGGTATGGAGAAGAGAAAGCATGTGTATTTTCTATACGATGGTATTATAAATACCAAGGGTATTTACCATGATATTCACCCATAGAATTGATCCCAACAATGGATATTTGATCTTGTCAAATAATATGATCGAAATTATTATTGGTTTGACACAAGGTATTGGCTAGGGTCTAAGCTATATAAAGAGATGGAGATCAAAGTGTTTAGCGTGCAATTTATGGGTTATTAGTGAATAATTTGATCTAAAATAAGTGTCCATTGGGGAATATGATGATGTATAAAATACAATATATCTAAAATGACTATACATTGATAATATGCTTATGGGTTGGTTTGATCAGTAATGATAACGTTTTAACACATGCTTTTACTATGTATGTCTAAATATGGTTTTATCTGAAGTTACGTTGTGCAGCGAAGATATGAGTCAATAATTACAGATATGTATGCATGTTTGATTCAAAAAAGGGACGTACATATGTAGACCATCTTTCAAGTAGTAGAATATTGATTCTAAAATATGGACCGATCTGTATGCGGGTACGATTCCTGAAATGGGCATATACACATAGAAGTATTTGGTAAGAAGCACCTACATATTCTAGGGTTTTTCTAAATATAATGTTTGATCAGTC
Organism: Pinus albicaulis; assembly: GCA_034641835.2. NCBI lineage: Eukaryota > Viridiplantae > Streptophyta > Pinopsida > Pinales > Pinaceae > Pinus > Pinus albicaulis. The sequence goes on from CM076573.1 coordinate 945,363,111, forward strand.
TAAACAGTCTAGTTGTGTTTGTTGTTGTCTATCAATGAAGTCTTTTATGATGATGTGGATTTAACAACGATGATTGAAGTTCAATTGATTGTGGATTGATATGTTGAATAGTAATGATGTTGCTATTTGTATGTGGTTCAGAGATATTTGATGGTTTTGTGATCATTTCATAATGATTCAGTGGTTTTTTGTGTAACTAAAAGTTTATTTCAGAATGATAGTGACTCATTTTTAGGGTTAAATGTTTTGATATTTGTACATAGGCATGCTTCATGGAAAGTGTCTATATATGCTAATATACTTAAGAACAATAATGTATACATTTTGGCATATTCTTGATCAGGGTCTGTAATGGAAACAGTTGATTTTAGTGATGAATAAAAATGTATGACTTCATAACTGACAGTGCATTGACATGATATTTTTTGGTTTAGTTTGATTGGTTTCAATAGTTCATTGAGATTCATTTATTGATCTTTTATGATAGTGGGTATAGATTGAAATTTTGATGAAAGGTGGCCTATATGTTGTAATTTTCTGATCAGGTGGATCGAGTATGAAACATTCCGAAAGAGAAAGAGAAAGAGAAAAGAGAAAGAGAAAGAGAAAGAGAAAAATTTGTATGGGCTAGAGAAAGAGAAAAATTTGTAGCCTTCTGAAGGTGGGTTCCTACATACTGGTATGAGTCTGCACAAGTTCAAAATTGTAAATAATATTTTTCTTAATTAAAGAAGAATATAGAGATGAAAACATTGGTGATTTTTTCAAACATTGGGTTTCCACCTAAGAATCCTAGTGTTCATATGTGTTGACTAAGTGTGATGATTTATTATTTTCTTACTACACTTGATTATTGTTTAATTCCTAATGAAGTACTCATACATTGGTTCAAGTTAAAGAAATCAAGAGTTATTTGAAAAGCTAGTTAACTGGATATATGATGGTTCTATTCATAATAATAGCATACATATGCAAGTTTCCCTCATTAAATTCGCGTACATAAATCTGAATAGGAAATAAGAAGTTAAAGTAATTTTTAAATACTGATTCACCCCCCCGCCGCCCCCCCCATCCCCCAACACTCTTAGTATTTTTCCTAGCAAAATCAATGTGAAATTTCGTCATAGAAACGAAAAATATTTCACAAATATAGAGAGATTATATGTAGAATAAGGATTCTTGTATTTAAATCTATGAATGGAAAAACCTATAAGAAGTTCCTAATGTGTAGATGACAAGTGGAAAAACTTCAGATAAACACAAATGGACGAATCGATATGGTACTAAAATTGAGTCTCCTTATTTACACTTTTCAAAGGTATCATCCTTGAAGAAGAAATAAAAAAAGGCTAAGGTTTTCCCTTTGGTACACAAATATGTATCTGTTGTGGTTGTTTTAGAAAATAGACTACAAATATTAATGAGATAACCAACTGAAACAATATTGAACTCAATGGTATGGTTTTACATATTTTTATTTCAAATAATTATGCTTTTCAAGGGCATGTATAACATCTCCAATCCATTGTATATACCATCTCTACTAGTATAAAGAATTTTCATTCTTCTCTACCTCAAATCCAAGATTAAAATAGAGGAGTCAAGAAAATTACTCTAAATTTAACATAAACAAATAAAAGAGAAACATGAGGAATTAGTAGAAGGACTAGGAAAATATTTATGGCAAACCAATGAAAATATATTAGTGATAGGGAAAAACTAGAAAAAATGTCAAATATCCAAGTATGATAAGTTTATTAACCTAAATTGTTTGACTAGCCATCATGTCTCTATGATTGAGCCCCCTAAGTTGGTGCCAAAATTTCCTCACATATTTGCAGAAGAAAAACCAAAAACTTAATGGCAAACAAAATCCTAGGAAAATGAGGAATCCTACTCACATGTCCTTCCTATCCATGAAACTTTACCCCCACACAAGTCTAGACCTCCAGCTCTCAATTTATATGACAAAGGTAGATTACCAAAAGTACATAGTTTTGTTGATGAATGGTACTTGGAATGTAATATTAATAATATGAGTATTGACTAAATTTGAAAAATGTTGGATAGAATTTACACTGCTTATAAAATTATGTCCATGAAGAGAAAGTTTGAAATTGAGGCTTTCAAAGCTATTATTCGATTTTTTATTGGTACATTGGCTAGATGGTGGCAGTTAGAATCATCTCCAACCATGGTAGAAAAATTGTTATGAGAAGCATTGAAATATGAAGTAGGTGATGTTATATATCATTTTTATGGCTCTACTCCAAAAGGAAATATGATAGATTCTTTAACGACCATGATCCTAGAAATATGATAGCTTCTTTAACGACCATGATCCTAGAAATTGCTAATAAAGATTCCTTGATACTTATGAATATTAATTGCAAAAATATTTCTCAGTATGAATATTTTCGTAGAGAATGGTTACAAATAACATATGAAGGAAAAGACAATATGAAATTTCTTTGGAAACATGTATACCTAGCTACAGTTCCCAACAAATTTGTTGAGTATTTAAAAATCTAAGAGGTTTTCCAATTAACCTATGAATCCTACACATGGGGAGAAATGTATGCACTAATTACCAAAGTACTAGTAATATTTTACATGAATATGAAGGTAAGTAAGTCTATTCAAAAGCTATCTAGGTTACCCGATAGTAGGTCGATATGCCAAAAATACAGTCTTTATACAAATAATCTAATCATGAAGTGGAGAAAGACCAAGAAAGTACTGAAAATATTATATGTAGAGAAAATAACATCCCACAAAAAATTAAATAAGGTATATAGGGAGAAATTACCATGCAATACTAGAAGATACCGCAAACCCATTATTTTTGTCCTGCAGATATTTGTCTACAAACTCATAAATGACACTCATGGGAGAAATTTTTTTGTTGTCTTTGTGGCCAGAAGGGTCACCTAGAAAATAATTAACCAACAGGAGATGAATCCAAACAAAATAGAGGCAAAAGGTCCTAATAAAGAGCCCAAAAAATTCAGCAAGAAAAGGCTTAGAAAGCACAAAAAACACAACCACAAACATCTTTTATCGACAAGTGGAAAAAATTCCAATATCCCCACCATAACACAAACCAATGTATGCATGCCCCATTTCCAGTCAAAGAAGAAGTTCATCTTCTAAAACATGGATGTTGTGATGATAGTACTAAAACCTCTATTTTCAATTCAAAATTCTCATCTGATAGAGAACAAGAGGTCATATTTATTGAATGTGATTGTGAAGACTCTAACCTTTGTGAATGTAAAAGCGGTAATAAATATTTTGATTCTAATTAATCTACATATGAAGAAGAACTAGATTCACCTCAAAAACTGTAGATTTGTATGGCTCATGCAGCTGATGATGAGGATACGAAGCTTCTTGCAGGTATTAAAGCCTTGCCTCAAGGTGAAATGAAGAACAATATTATGGATACCTTTTCGATGAGAATGCTAAAGTCTCATCCAAGAAATTCTTATAGTTATTTTAAGTTAGATGACAAGAAAATGTTGTTTGTAGATGCTTATTTTGAGCGAAATACCAAATCTTTCATTACACAAAACATGGTATAAAAACATAGGACACCTACTCTAAGTGATATAGGGAATGAAATTAACCTGTTAAAAAGAGAATCTTTTGAGCTAAATAAGAGGATTACAAAAATTGAAAGGGAAAATAAAATTGAAAAGGTCTTAACTATTAAAGATGTTGATACAACCTCATTTCTCAACCAAGAATCCAAATATTGAGATTTATGAGGGTAATGATGTATTAGGGTTGAACTCTATAAGGATTATTGCTATCCAACACCAACAATTTCATGTTATGATAAATATTGTCAGATAAGGAAAATTTCTTCTTCTTAAAACATTGATCAATAGTGGTTCTAACATTTGTGTTTGAAATTAAAAATAAATACCTGCTAGGTATTGGTAGAAATCAAACAGGGAAATTATAGGGATTCGAGACCACCAATTAAATCTCCAATATTAATTTCGAAAAGAAACATTATGCTTCTAATATTACTACATAAATATGAAGTTTGTAGTCTTCAACATCCCAATTTATTGTATATTAGAGGCACCATTCCTAGCAACAGTAGAACCACATGGATCTACCAATTTAAAAAATGGGAAAGCGGTATATTTCATAACAATTACTATGAACGATAAAAAAACTCCTCAAAGTCACTCTTCCATTTGTCTCGTCTCTGAGAGTATCTACAATGGTTTGGGTAATGAAATACCTAAGCATAAAATAGGCTATAACATGTCAAAAATGACAAGCCTAACCTATGATTTGAAGAAATATTAACAAAATAGGGTTTCAAAGCATAGATTCAAGAACTCCCACAAATATTTTAAGTTGAAGTATGTGTAGAAGAACCAAATTCCTTCTAAAATTGAAAATAATATTATGTAAAACTTCCCTACAAAATTTTGTATATTGGGAAACCCTTCAAAATTCATGCGATCACCATGAATGAAGAATATAAAAAGATATGAAATAAATATATCCAGATTCATTTAAGTAAGAAATTGATCCCAGAGTCTGACAATCCTTTGAACTGTTATGGCTTTTATGTTGGAAAACATTCAAAATAAATTCGATGCCTATCCCGCCTGGTCATAAAATATAAACCCCTCAATGTTGTTTTAGTTGATGACACCTATATAATTCCACATAAATCATGTCTAATTTCCAGGATAACATGTGATAGAATTTTTCCAAATTCTATATGAAATCGTGATTCTCGCAGGTTGTGATTAAAGAAGAAGATAGGTTTAAAATTTCGTTTACTGTTCCTGCAGGACATTATGAATGGAACGTCATGCCTTTTGGTCTTAATAATCCCCCCTCTAAGTTCAATAGAATAGTGGACCAAGTTTTCAAGCCTTATTTTGAATGATTATAAGTTTACATTGATGATGTATTAATTTTTTCCAAATCTATAAAAGATCGGCTTAATCATTTTCAAAAATTATTTTAGCCGATCAAAGAAATAGGTTTAGTCCTGAGCAAAAATATTCAATTTTTCAAAACATACATAAAATTCTTGGGGCATAGTATCTCTAATGGGAAAATAACTCTACAACGACATTTTGTTTCTTTCGCATAGAAATTCCCAAACAATATTACTAAAAAAGTAAAATTACGATGATTCCTTGGTTGTCTCAATTATGTTTGTTATTTCTACAAACATTGTGCTCAATATTGCACAATTTTGAATGTCAGGTTAAAAAAGGAACATGTTCCTTGGAAGGAAGAGCACACACAAGTAGTTAGGAAGATTAAAGAAAAGGTCATGCATATTCCCATTCTCTTTCTTACAGATAATTATTTTCCCAAAATGGCAGAATATGATGCCAAAGAGCTTGGATGGGGCATTGTGGTTAAACAAAATAAAGGATGTAAAGAGAAAATCATTCAATTTGCTTCTAGGACATGGTCTAAAACCAAGAAAATGTATTCTAGGATTGAGAAGGAAGTAAATACTTCCTGGAATGTAGTGAATAAGTTTGAGATTCATTTAATAAACAAAACATTTATTTTAAGAAAAAATTCATCTGCTAGGAATAAATTCCTTAATAAAGAAATCAAAAACTCAGGGTAAGAAAAAATTGCTAGATGGAAAGAACTGTTTTCCAATTTTGACTTTGTTATCCAACATATAAAGGGTAGTGAAAATTGTATCCAAGATTCCTTAAGAAGATAAAATCTATATGACCTAGTTCATTTCATGGTGATAGTTACAGAATGGAATGAAAATTATGAAATTTTTAGGGAAATCCCTGAAAAAAATCTTGGGATCAATATTGCAATGAATGGGAACCTTCATGGAAACCGTGCCACACCAAGTACTAGACTCAAATTTTCATTCTCATAATGATATATAGCACCTAGTTCCATAATGGAGGTTTCGTCCACAACCAGGGAGATGAATACCTCTCATGGTTCATCATAATGCATGCCACCTTTCGAATTTAGCAGAGGATACTCTCACCAATATTTATCCTAAATATTTTACTTTAAATAGGTCAAGGTATCCTGATTGGCCAAGGCACCGGCCTTAAATATATCCACGGGTTGTATTTCATGGAACTATTTATTATTTCAGAGGATATAGCAAGATATGATAGGACTTCCTTAAGTGATGAAAAAAAATAATATTATTTCATGTTAAATTTGGAACCCTACACGCAAATCAGATGGCACATAAACCAAAATGATTAAAGAAATAGTGGACCCATTTTGTAATAAACCAAAGTTACTTGGATCCTTACAACCTATACGGATAATATGTTAGTGGAATATTCTGAGAATACAAAGACACAAAAATCTACATGAAGCAACATATATTGGATAGTTGTGGGGAATTCCATGGACAATGGTTTTCCAAAATGAAAGTAAGGTATCATGTCATCCTTGGTTAAAAAATGATTGTATGAATAATATATACTAAAGCATGGGACACTAGACCCCGCTATCTAGGACTGACAATGTTTGATGACTAATCCAACCAAAAAATACTAATTTTTCATGGGTTTTGTGGATTCAAAATCTCCACCATGTAAGGAATAAAAAAATATTAGGGATTTTTGTTCTCATGGGATTTACGAGAAATAATTCACGATGGAATTTCTTTCTCGCGTGCTTTACGAAAAAGAATTCACAGTGTCTAGATATTTTGTACTCCAAAATATTTCACGTGAGCTTTGATATAAAAAGCATCCACTTTGTATACTGTAGAGAAATAGTACCTAGATTCCTACATATATGTCTATCTCAACTATAAAAGAGAGGGAGAATGAGATTTTCCTCATCTTTTGGGTCTTAGGAGTCAAAATTATGAGAAGCATGTGCATCATAACTTAGAGTCTATTTTGAACCTAAAGTGGCCATATTTTCATATAAATCTAATATTCTGTAACACCCCTAGTTTATGTTTTTCCTTCAAAGCTAGACATTGGAACTTTAATCCTAAGGGGAGTGGACCCCAATGGACAAGTATTTTCTGGATGTAATTAAATATTTAATTATGAAAAATAAATAAAATAATTCAATGCAAATTGACCAAAATGAGAATTATGAGATCACTTGCTAAATCCATGAGGATGGAAAGAGGCAAATATTTTCCCCAAAAATCTTTCAAAAAGTCCTTGAAAGAATTTATTTCCAAATTAGATTTTGAGGAAAATCTAGTTTCCCCAATGATGTGGAGAGTAGTTGGGAAGAGGTAAAAAGCTGGGAAAAGCAGAAAGCAGCTTTAAAAATCCCTAAATAAGGGAAGCCTAGGAAAACAGGAAGAAAATCATCCTGATATTCTGGACGCGGAATTAGAAACAGGCTTTGGGGAGAAAAAGCTTAAATGAGCTATTCCTGAACATATTAGAGGTTGGTCTGTTCTGGGAGATGATCTCAGCTCGGGGGTGAGTTCTGGAGGACAGAAGAACTCTATGGTTGGGAGGTTGGTCAATTGCAGAAGTGGTATGTTTAATTTTCACTAATGTTTACAGCATCAGTTATTGTTCAATATGGTTGATTGTCATAGATGCTAAGTAGATCAATATTTTGAATTTGTTATTCTCTACGTTTAACAGAAGTCTGTAGAAGAAAATCATCCTCTCAGCTCTGTGTAGTTCTAGGAATCATATCTATGGGAAAGAATTCAGTAGAATCTCTAAACCAGTGTTGGTCTAAATCTGAGAATACATATTTTCCCAAAGATGACTTACATATTAACTTTAATCTTCTTCTGTATTATTAACTAAATACTGTGTATAGAAACATGAAGCAAAGTATCCTAACAGGTATCATAGATGGCTACAGCTAGATATAAATTACATGGCAGTGACATAATTAAATGGAAAAAAACAATGAGTATAACAATTGGTACCAATGCAATGAACAAATAGCTAAAGTATACAACATACAATTAAATGGCAGTACCATGAATAGGTGCTACAGGTATACCTATATGTCTATCCACAAAATTAAACTAACTCAAAATCTAAGTACAGATCTGTAGAATTATAGAAGAAATCCTACCTGTAGGACGATAGATTTAAATTCTACAACCAGACTAAAAGAGAGAAGTTTTCTCCACAGCTAGATATGTGTAGACATACAAAGAAAAAAAAAAATCCAAAGCTAGATAGAGCTTACTAATCCTGTAAACAATTCTGTACTGAGAAGAAATTATAAAGTGGTGCATGAACAACCTTCCTTACCTGTGAATGGTTCAAATGGAATACTCCATTGGAAAAATGATTATGATAAACATTTTATGAAATGGCATGCAACCTATGTAAACTGTGAATGATAAAATTATTTCACCCATCTGACTTATAGGAAATAATGATTAAGAGTGCTAGCTTAAAAACTAGACACATTAAATCTGTTATAACAAGGAAAATATATATACAGGTTGCAGAGTATATTATGGTTGACATCCGCAAGTAATATAGGAAAACATCAAATTAAGTAGTATACAGAGAACCTATTGTTGGAGTAAAATAATACATATGAAAAATATAAACCTGGTGGAAATTGTAAAGTCTCAGTCAAAGGACTTCTATAGCCTTGAACGCTCTTGTAATAGAGCCATTTATACTCACGTATTTATCAGAATGAAGAATAGAAAGGGAAGATAAGAATATTACACATATAATTTCCTTTAATCTAATTTAAGCAGATTGTTGCTAAAGAAAAAAACTTAAAATTTTTTATAATAACATGAGATAGGAACGTGGCAATCATTAGAAAATAGTATCGACCTATCATCACAAACAGAGACAAATCACCCTATATATATATATATATATATATTAAATTCGGAAAGAAAAAAATTTAAGAGCTGAGATGGCCAGGTTCATTGTAACATAGGAAAAAAATTATATCTATAAATTCCGGTAACCATATCGACTGGATTAAATTGTTTTAAGAGTTCCAGTATCTGGACAAAATTATGGCCACTGGAAAAAAAAATTTATGACAATAAAATGTGAATCATCTAAACCCATTATGGGCGATCAGAGTGAGAGATCCAGTCACACTTATGCTCAAGACGCGTCGATACCAACCTGAAAGTTCACGATAGGGAGAATTCCAGTTAAATGAATTTTGGACTTCACCAAAATACAACAGAAGAGCACCCTTGTCGAGAGTCGAACTCACCTGAAACAAAAGGAATGCAACTTGAGGTAACGATAATGGTGAGGTGTGAAAGCACCTCGGAAAAAATAATACATTCGAATTAACACAAAAACCAGGGTTACCTTTGAGATTGGAAGGCTGTGTAATCAAATGCGACCTGCAAAATGAGCATATGAGTATATATAAAAAAAAAACAACAACAAAAATGTTCAGAATTCCATGAACTCAGACTTGGATAGCTCACTATCGATGATTTTGTCACCAAATTTACAAATTTGTTGAGATACGTCCCTTAAATTCGAGAAGAGAAGGCCAAGGTGCAAAGGTTTTTGAACTGTTTGCCTGTTGTGTACAAAGAGAAGATTGAGTTTGATAACCCAAAAACTATGGAAGAAGCAGTAAGAAAAGCTAGATTATGCTACCAGCAGTTTAAAGGAAAGGGTGAGCATGGAAAAGGCTGGATAAACAAAGGTGAAATCAAAGGAAGGAAACAGAAACCAGCGTATTTAAAGAATTTTGGCAGGGATCATCAGTGGAAAAAGTTTAATAAACCAAAAGAAAGCCAAACTGCTCAGTCTCAAATTGGTTCCAAACAGTTAGATGGAGACAATAAGAAAGAAGGCACAGTTAAAGTGAGGGAACCTTTGAAATGCTGGGGACGTGGAGAACCTCATCTCTTGAGGGATTTTCCCCACCGAAACATTCAGATTTTTATGAGAGATCGAGAACCTACCACAGTAAATGACATAGCAATATAATCTGGGTGCTTCTTTGAGTTACATTAGTCCAAAAATTGTAGAAAAATGCAATCTCAAAACTGAAAAATTTCAGCAGTCTTGGTTGGTCCAGTTAGCCACTGGAACCAAGAGGAAGGTAACACATAAATTACCCCAAACAGCAATTCAATTAAATTATTTTCAAACAGAAGTGAATTTGAACATTCTACCCTTAGGCTCATATGATTTGCTGATAGGAATGGACTGGCTGGAAAAGATAAAGGCTATGATGAACTGTTGGGATAAAAATCTACATTGCATATATGAAGAAGGGAAACCTTTTATTCTCCAAGGAAAACAAAAACCTATCTCTATAAGACAAATATCAGCACTGCAACTAAAACGAACAGTGAGGAAAGGGTACCAAATATATACAGTACATGTTGAAGAACTAGAACAGCAACCTGAAGCAAACCTGATGGATACTTTGCCAGTGGTGAGAGAGTTTAAGGAAGTTTTTCCATATGAGATACCCCATGTTACCACCAAAAGAGAGATTGACTTTTCAATCGACCTGGTGCCTGGAGCAACACTTGTTTCTCGAGCCCCTTATCGAATGAGCCCCCCTAAACTCATGGAGCTGAAAATGAAATTGCAAGAATTGCTGGATAAGGGTTATATCAGACCGAGTGTGTCTCCTTGGGGAGCACCGATGTTGTTCATGAAGAAGAAGGATGGAACCTTTAGAATGTGCATTGACTATCGTCAACTGAATAAGTTGACAATTAAAAACAGATACCCTTTGCCTCGAATTGATGATCTTTTTGATCAGGTAAGAGGAGCTTCAGTATTTTCTAAGATTGATCTAAGGACTAGCTACCACCAGCTCAGAATTAAGGAGGAAGACATTAGCAAAACAACTTTTTGAACCCGGTATGGACACTACAAATTTGTAGTCCTACCCTTCGGTTTGACAAATGCCCCTGCTACCTTTATGTGCTTAATGAACCGTGTGTTAAACAAATACTTGCATAAAATTTTACCAGTTATCATAGATGATATTTTACTTTACTCAAAAAGTGAGGAGGAGCACAGAGAAAACTTGAGGATAGTGTTGCAAACGCTGAAAGAAAACCAGTTATATGCCAAATTCATTAAATGTGAATTCTATAAGGATAAGATTCAATACTTGGGCCGTATTATTTATGAACAAGGGTTGGTTGTTGACCCTGAAAAGATAAAGGCTATTAGAGAATGGCTGGTGCCAAATGATGTTTCAGCAGTGAGATCGTTTATGGGGATTGCAGGTTACTATCGCAAATTTGTGGAAAGATTTTCTGCTATTGCATACCCCATAACCTCACTACAAAGAAAAGGTGTCAAATTTGAGTGGACTGAAAAATGCCAAAACAATTTTGAACAATTAAAATTAAAACTCACTACAGCCCCCATATTGAAAATTGCAGATCCTGATAAAGAATTTATTGTATGTACGGAAGCCTGTAGAGAGGGGTTGGGAGGAGTCTTGTTGCAAGAAAATTCAGTTATTGCATATGAGTCTAGGAAATTGAAGACACATGGAAAAAACTATAGTGCATATGATTTGGAGTTGGCTACTGTAATTCATGCCTTGAAAATGTGGCAACACTATCTCCTTGGAAAAAAATTTACATTGATTACTGATCATATTAGTCTTAAATATTTCTTTTCCCAAACTGATTTGAATGCTCGCCAAGCTAGATGGCTATATTTTCTGAGTGAATTTGATATGGACATAAAACATATCAGAGGGAAAGAAAATAAAATTGCTGATGCCTTGAGCAGAAATGCTTGTCAAAATATAAATAGTATTGGAAATAGTGCCCAAGTTGATTTAGAAGATTTAGTGAAAAAGGTAGCAGACCAGGATCCAAATTATGAGAACCTACAGGTGAAAATACTAAAGAAGGAGATGGTTGACTACACTCAAAACCAAAAAAGGATGATCTGCTACAAAAACAGATTATATGTTCCCAATGTGGAGTCTTTGAAAACAGAGATTCTAGATGAATATCACAAACAGCCATATGTAGGGCATATTGGATATCAGAAAATGTTAACAAATTTGAAAAAGAAGTTGTTTGGCCAAGAATGAAAAGAGACGTAGCAGAATATTTAGCTAGATGCATGGAGTGTCAACTAGTTAAAGTCGAACATCAACATCCTGCTGGTCTTCTAAATCCTTTGCCGATTGCAGAATGGAAATGAGATACCGTTTCTATAGATTTCATAACAGGATTACCTAGAACCAAGTACCAGCATGACTCAGTTATGGTAGTAGTGGACACTTTAACAAAATTTGCACACTTTATACCTGTAAAGTCTACTTTTGGGACAACCCAAGTAGCAGAGGTGTTCCTAAAAGAGATAGTAAGGTTACATGGGGTCCCAAAGATGATTGTTTCGGATAGAGATGCTAAGTTCACAACAGCCTTTTCGAGAGATCCGTTTGGGGGCATGGGCACTAAGGTGAATTTTAGTACTGCCTATCACCCTCAGACAAATGGTCAAATAGAGAGAACTAATAAGATTGTGGAAGATATGCTGAGAATGTGTGTGATGGATAGGACATCGAAATGGGAAGACTACTTTCATTTAGCTGAATTTTCTCATAATAACAGCTATCAATCCTCCATTAAAATGACACCGTTTGAGGCACTCTATGGAAGAAAATTCCGTACTCCTTTGTGCTGGAGCCAACCTGAGGATAAGCTAATGTTGGGACCAGTTGCTTTACAAGAGATGGAAAGAATTGTTAAACAAATACAAAGAAACATCAAGACAACACAATATCATCAAAAAAACTATGCTGATAAGAAAAGGATACATCAAGAATTCAAAGTGGGGGAGCATGTGTACTTTTGTATTAAACCCAAAAAGAGCACACTTTATGCTAGAAGTTGTGAAAAATTGGCTCATAGATATTGTGGGCCTTTTGAGGTGTTAGAAAGGGTGGGACCAGTGGCTTACAAGCTGGCCTTACCACCCCATGTTAAAGTTCATGATGTGTTTCATCTTTCATTATTAAAAAGATATGTACATGATGCTTCTCACATAGTTGATTGGAATGTGATATAGGTGGAAACAGAAGGGGAGTTCCTTCCAGAACCGCTTCAAATATTGGAGCGGGAAGAAATTGAATTGAGGAATCAGACGGTAGCAAGAGTAAAGGAGAAGTGGAAGCACTTTACTACTGAAGAAGCCACCTGGGAAAGAGAATCTGAAATGATGGAAAAGTATCCATTTAAAAAAAAAAAAAACACGCACTCTAGTAGTTAGATATCAACACTGAGGACGGTGTTTGCTTTCAGAGGGGGAATATGTAACACCCCTAGTTTATGTTTTTCTTTCAAAGCTAGACATTGGAACTTTAATCCTAAGGGGAGTGGACCCCAATGGACAAGTATTTTCTGGATGTAATTAAATATTTAATTATGAAAAATAAATAAAATAATTCTGTGCAGATTGACCAAAATGAGAACTATGAGATCACTTGCTAAATCCATGAGGATGGAAAGAGGCAAATATTTTCCCCAAAAATCTTTCAAAAAATCCTTGAAATAATTTATTTCCAAATTAGATTTTGAGGAAAATATAGTCTCCCCAATGATGTGGAGAGTAGTTGGGAAGAGGTAAAAAGCTGGGAAAAGAAGAAAGCAGCTTTAAAATCCCTAAATAAGGAAAGCCTAGGCAAACAGGAAGAAAATCATCCTGATATTCTGGACGCAGAATTAGAAACAGACTTTGGGGAGAAAAAGCTTAAATGAGCTATTCCTGAACAGATTAGAGGTTGGTCTGTTCTGGGATATGATCTCAGCTCGGGGGTGAGTTCTGGAGGACAGAAGAACTCTACGGTTGGGAGGTTGGTCAATTGTAGAAGTGGTATGTTTAATTTTCACTAATGTTTACAACATCAGTTATTGTTTAATATGGTCGATTGTCATAGATGCTAAGTAGATCAATATTTTGAAATTTTTATTCTCTACATTTAACAAAAGTCTGTAGAAGAAAATCATCCTCTCAGCTCTGTGTAGTTCTAAGAATCATATCTATGGGAAAGAATTCAGTAGAATCTCTAAACCAGTGTTGGTCTAAATCTGGGAATAAATCTTTACCCAAATATGACTTACATATTAACTTTAATCTGCTTATGTATTATTAACTAAATACTGTGTATAGAAAAAAGAAGCAAAGTATCCTAACAGGTATCATAGATGGCTGAAGCTAGATATAAATTACATGGCAGTGACATAATTAAATGGAAAAAAATAATGAGTATAACAATTGGTACCAATGCGATGAACAAATAGCTAAAGTATACAACATACAATTAAATGGTAGTACCATGAATAGGTGCTACAGGTATACCTATATGTCTATCCACAGAATTAAACTAACTCAAAATCTAAGTATAGATCTGTAGAATTATAGAAGAAATCTCGCCTGTAGGACGATAGATTTAAATTATACAACCAGACTAAAAGAGAGAAGTTTTCTCCATAGCTAGATATGTGTAGACATACAAAAAAAAAAAAAAAAAATCTAGAGCTAGATAGAGCTTACTAATCCTGTAAACAATTCTGTACTGAGAAGAAACTATAAAGTGGTGCATGAACAACCTTCCTTACCTGTGAATGGTTCAAATGGAATACTCCATTGGAAAAATGATTATAAAAAACATTTTATGAAATGGCATGCAACCTATGTAAACTGTGAATGATAAAAATTATTTCACCCATCTAACTTATAGGAAATAATGATTAAGAGTGCTAGCTTAAAAACTAGACACATTAAATCTGTTATAACAAGGAAAATATATATACAGGTTGTAGAGTATATTATGGTTGACATCCGCAAGTAATATAGGAAAACTTCAAATTAAGTAGTATACAGAGAACCTATTATTGGAGTAAAATAATACATATGAAAAATATAAACCTGGTGGAAATTGTAAAGTCTCAGTCAAAGGACTTCTGTAGCCTTGAACGCTCTTGTAATAGAGCCATTTATACTCACGTATGTATCGGAATGAAGAATAGAAAGGGAATATAAAACTATTACACATATAATTTCCTTTAATCTAATTTAAGCAGATTGTTGCTAAAGAACAAACTTAAAATTTTTTTATAATAACATGAGATAGGAACGTGGCAATCATTAGAAAATAGTATCGACCTATCATCACAAACAGAGACGAATCACCCTATATATATATATATATATATATATATATATATATATGAAATTCGGAAACAAAAAAATTTAAGAGCCAAGATGGCCAGGTTCATTGTAACATAGGAAAAAAATTATATCTATAAATCTCAGTAACCATATCAATTGGATTAAATTATTTTAACAGTTCTAGTATCTGGACAAAATTATGGCTAGTGGAAAAAACTTTTTATGACAATAAAATGTGAATCGTCTAAACCCATTCTGGGCGATAAGAGTGAGATTTCTAGTCACACTTATGCTCAGGACGCGTCGATACCGACCTGAAAGTTCATGATAGGGAGAATTCCAGTTAAATGAATTTTGGACTTCACCAAAATACAACGGAAGAGAACCCTTGTCGAGAGTCGAACTCACCTGAAAGAAAAGGAATGCAACGTGAGGTAACGATAATGGTGAGGTGTGAAAGAACCTCAGAAAAACTAGTACTTTCGAATTAACACAAAAACCAGGGTTACCTTTGAGATTGGAAGGTTGTGTAACCAAATGCGACCTGCAAAACGAGCATATGAGTATATATATATATATATATATAAACAACAACAACAAAAACGTTCACCAGAACGAAAACAAAACACAGTATAAATTAA
Organism: Pinus albicaulis; assembly: GCA_034641835.2. Classification (NCBI taxonomy): domain Eukaryota; kingdom Viridiplantae; phylum Streptophyta; class Pinopsida; order Pinales; family Pinaceae; genus Pinus; species Pinus albicaulis. The sequence continues at coordinate 945,378,856 of CM076573.1, forward strand.
ATGACAATGAACCGATAAGTTTACCTATGTAGTAAATTCTCGCTTAGATCCGAACCCTTCAGCGAAGGAAACACAAATAATCACGGAAGACAGGAGGAATAGAAATTCCTACTCACCAAGGGTTTAATATTAGCCCGCAAAACTAAACAAGGAACAATAGGAATAAATATCAAGCCAATATAGCAGAATGCTAAAGCAACAGGAGGTTGATTTATAGTGGCTGAGATGGTTTGATAAATTAAACGATAGGGTAAATCAAACGAAATAAAAAAAACAAATTGAATGTAATCCTACTAGTAAGGAGAATGGAAAAATTTTATACCTGAAGACTCGATGAATCGAAAAGAGGGCTACGCTCAGAAGCTGGGAAGAGTTCGACGTCTCGTTTTCTCCAAATGAGCATAGTATAGGCACCAGTAGTCTATCAAGAGAAACGAAGAGCAAAAGAACACTCCATTCGACAATTCCAGAGGTTAATACGATTCATTAAACCAACGAGTGAAAATCCCTACCGAATTTGAATCATCTCCACCATCCAGGTGTCAAAATATTGATGGGAGGCACACAGATCGATTGGGGAGAAATTGAACTCCATTGCATAGTCAGTCAACATAAATGAAAATCCAGAGTATTCAATTTCACAGTACTCCAAATCGTATTAGTAGATCGGTGATATTAATGAACAGCCATACGTTACAATTATAAAAATGTAAATGCACAACCGTTGCGTGTACCCATGACCTAAATTGGGGCGAGGGATAATAAACCCGAATTTCACTCCACAAAATGCCCTGAACCAAGGTTGACGTGGAAGGCTCGATGAGCTATTCGATACTAACCCTAGTAACTCCACTTTGCCAACATGTAAAAATAAGCACGATGAATTTAATGTCATCTATCCACACATAAACATTGTCCTAGTGGTAAGTACGTGGGAGAGGTACGATAATTACACCATTCAACTAAGGCCATAGAGCTGCACTGAACTCATATGAACGATATATGAGAAATGTTATAAATCAAATTTTAATCAGTCAAAAATTTTGGTAATTCGGGTTCCAGGCATAGCTTCAGGACTATGGGAAAAGAGACAAGGACTTAACAACGATTGAATAACATATTCGCTATGCCACCATCAAAATATGATACCGGAACCCAAAACATATATGTGGTGAACTTTAATAAGGAAGGTGGGTATAAATTGATATATATGAGTATGTTCTAGAGATAAGGATAAATACATAACCCATAGGTGTGTAAAGTATATATATATATATATATATATATATATATATAACATAAGCCACAAAATATGGGAAGAATAAATAAGAACTAGAATAGTTAGCCAAAGATACAACTATGAAAATTAGGAAAACTCTGTTCAACATAATTTCATAAGCATTGGAATTCGATGGTATATCTGAGTGGAGGTGGAAATTGGAAGAACTGAATTATACATTCCAACGAAAAAAAAAAAATTAGAGTGGGAAGAAAAGAGACGTTACAAATGGTATCAGAGCTCATGTTAAATAAAACTAGGCTGTTGTTGTTGTGCTCACTGTTGTTGTTTGCTTACTGTATACTTTTTTTCTTCTTGTTGGAAAAAAAAAATTTATTACTGATCTGTGTTGTTTAGTGTACAGTGTGGTGCTAAAACAAACAATTCCAATGGATGGAAGTGATGAAATCTATGTTGATCTTCGTGATGACGATAATACACCAGATCCCAATGCTCTAGTGATGGCTTTGTTGCACAGTTTACAATGAGAGATGGTTGAGCTAAGAAGCCAGAATGACAGATTGTCATTAGCCAGTGAGGAGCAGGAAAAGCTCATCAGAGAACTAACGTCGTGGAACAGCCAAGAAGGTGAAGGTTCTGGAAAGAGGAAGAATGATGAGTCTGAAATCAATATAAGCAGAAAAAGGAATTACAGGGGGGATTCCGAAAGATCAAACCTCCCTCCTATGATGGGGAGAAGGAGGAAGATGTTGAAGCCTGGTTGTTGAACATTATTAAATATTTCCAAGTCTATGAATATGAAAGAAATCTGAAGGCTAGATTAGTTGTCTACCAGCTACAAGGTAAGGCTACCTTGTGGTGGGAAGAGACGAAAATGATCCATGCCATTGATGAAAAGACAGTTACTTGGGAAGACTTCTAGGTTAAGTTGAAAAACCACTATTTAAATGAACGTTATTACGAAGATAAAGCAAAGGAATTCCATGAATTCAGACTGGGATAGCTCACTATCGATGATTTTGTCACCAAATTTACAAATCTGTTGCGATACGTCCCTTACATTCGAGAAGAGAAGGACAAGGTGCAAAGGTTTTTGAACTGTTTGCCTATTGTGTACAAAGAGAAGATTGAGTTTGATAACCCAAAAACTATGGACGAAGTAGTAAGAAAAGCTATATTATGCTACCAGCAGTTTAAAGGAAAGGGTGAGCATGGAAAAGGCTGGATAAACAAAGGTGAAATCAAAGGAAGGAAACAGAAACCAGCGTATTTAAATAATATTGGCAGGGATCATCAGCGGAAAAAGTTTAATAAACCAAAAGAAAGCCAAACTGCTCAGTCTCAAATTGGTTCCAAACAGTTAGATGGAGACAATAAGAAATAAGGCACAGTTAAAGTGAGGGAACCTTTGAAATGCTGGGGATGTGGAGAACCTCATCTCTTGAGCGATTGTCCCCACCGAAACATTCAGATTTTTATGAGAGATCGAGAAGCTACCACAGTAAATGACATAGCAATAAATGTACCCACTATCAATGCAACCTTGGAGAATCGACAAGCAGAACATCAAGCTACCATGGTTGAGATAGAAGGTAAGATTGTTGGCCAATCTGTTACAGTTTTAATTGATCTGGGTGCTTCTTTGAGTTACATTAGTCCAAAAATTGTAGAAAAATGCAATCTCAAAACTGAAAAATTTCAGCAGTCTTGGTTGGTCCAGTTAACCACTGGAAGCAAGAGGAAGGTAACACATAAATTACCCCAAACAACAATTAAATTAAATGATTGTCAAACAGAAGTGAATTTGAACATTCTACCCTTAGGCTCATATGACTTGTTGATAGGAATGGACTGGCTGGAAAAGATAAAGGCTATGATGAACTATTGGGATAAAACTCTACATTGCATAGATGAAGAAGGGAAACCTTTTATTCTCCAGGGAAAACAAAAACCTATCTCTATAAGACAAATATCAACATTGCAACTAAAACGAACAGCGAGGAAAGGGTACCAAATATATACAGTACATGTTGAAGAAGTAGAACAGCAACCTGAAGCAAACTTGATGGATACTTTGCCAGTGGTGAGAGAGTTTAAGGAAGTTTTTCCAGATGAGATACCCCATCTTCCCCCCAAAAGAGAGATTGACTTTTCTATCGATCTGGTGCCTGGAGCAACACTTGTTTCCCGAGCCCCTTATCGAATGAGCCCCCCTAAACTCATGGAGCTGAAAATGCAATTGCAAGAATTGCTGGATAAGGGTTATATAAGACCGAGTGTGTCTCCTTGGGGAGCACCGGTGTTGTTCATGAAGAAGAAGGATGGAACCTTTAGAATGTGTATTGACTATCGTCAACTGAATAAGTTGAAAATTAAAAACAGATACCCTTTGCCTCGAATTGATGATCTTTTTGATCAGGTAAGAGGAGCTTCAGTATTTTCTAAGATTGATCTAAGGACTGGCTACCACCAGCTCAGAATTAAGGAGGAAGACATTAGCAAAACAAATTTTCGAACCCGGTATGGACACTACGAATTTGTAGTCCTAGCCTTCGGTTTGACAAATGCCCCTGCTACCTTTATGTGCTTAATGAACAGTGTGTTAAACAAATACTTGCATAAAATTTTACCAATGTTCATAGATGATATTTTAGTTTACTTAAAAATTTAGGAGGAGCACAGAGAACACTTGAGGATAGTGTTGCAAACGCTTAAAGAAAACCAGTTATATGCCAAATTCAGTAAATGTGAACTCTATAAGGATAAGATTCAATACTTGGGTCATATTATTTATGAACAAGGGTTGGTTGTTGACCCTGAAAAGATAAAGGCTATTAGAGAATGGTCGGTGCGAAATGATGTTTCAGTAGTGAGATCGTTTATGGGGATTGCAGGTTACTATCGCAAATTTGTGGAAAGATTTTCTGCTATAGCATACCCCATAACCTCACTACAAAGAAAAGGTGTCAAATTTGAGTGGACTGAAAAATGCCAAAACAATTTTGAACAATTAAAATTAAAACTCACTACAGCCCCCATACTGAAAATTGCAGATCCTGATAAAGAGTTAATTGTATGTATGGATTCCTGTAGAGAGGGGTTGGGAGGAGTCTTGTTGCAAGAAAATTCAGTTATTGCATATGAGTCTAGGAAATTGAAGACAAATGGACAAAACTATAGTGCATATGATTTGGAGTTTGCTACTGTAATTCATGCCTTGAAAATGTGGCGACACTATCTCCTTGGAAAAAAATTTACATTGATGACTGATCATATTAGTCTTAAATATTTCTTTTCCCAAACTGATTTGAATGCTCGCCAAGCCAGATGGCTATATTTTCTGAGTGAATTTTATATGGGCATAAAACATATCAGAGGGAAAGAAAATAAAATTGTTGATGCCTTGAGCAGAAATGCTTGTCAAAATATAAATAGTATTGGAAGTAGTGCCCAGGTTGATTTAGAAGATTTACTGAAAAAGGTAGTAGAACAAGATCCAAATTATGAGAACCTACAGGTGAAAATACTAAAGAAGGAGATGGCTGACTACACTCAAAACCAAAAAAGGCTGATCTGCTACAAAAACAGATTATATGTTCCCAATGTGGAGTCTTTGAAAATAGAGATTCTAGATGAATATCACAAACAGCCATATGCAGGGCATATTGGATATCAGAAAATGTTAACAACTTTGAAAAAGAAGTTGTTTTGGCCAAGAATGAAAAGAGACGTAGCAGAATATTTAGCTAGATGCATGGAGTGTCAACTAGTTAAAGTCGAACATCAACATCCTGCTGGTCTTCTAAATCCTTTTCCAATTGAAGAATGGAAATGGGATACCGTTTCTATAGATTTCATAACAGGATTACCTAGAACCAAGTACCAACATGACTCAGTTATGGTAGTAGTGGACACTTTAACAAAATTTGCACACTTTATACCTGTAAAGTCTACTTTTGGGACAACCCAAGTAGCAGAGGTGTTCCTAAAAGAGATAGTAAGGTTACATGGGCCCTAAGATGATTGTTTCGGATAGAGATGCTAAGTTCACATGACCTTTTGGAGAGATCCGTTTGGGGCATGGGCACTAAGTTGAATTTTGAGATACGCTATCACCCTCGGACGGATGGTGAAACAGAGAACTAATCGGATTATTGGAAGATATCTTGAGAATGTGTGTGATGGATAGGACATCGAAATGGAGGAGCTACTTGCATTTATTTGAATTTTCTCATAATAACATTTATCAATCCTCCATTAAAATGACTCTAGTTTGAGGCACTCTATGGAAGGAAATGCCGTACTCCCTTGAGTTGGAGCCAACCTGAGGATAAGCTAATGTTGGGACCAGATGCGTTACAAGCGATGAAAACAATTGTTAAACAAATACAAAGAAATATCAAGACATCACAAGATCGACAGAAAAAATATGTTGATAAGAAAAGGATACATCGAGAATTCAAAGTGGGGGAGCATGTGTACTTGCGTATTAAACCCAAAAAGAGCACACTTTATGTTGGAATTTGTGCAAAATTGGCTCCTAGATATTGTGGTCCTTTTGAAGTATTAGAAAGGGTGGGACCAGTGGCTTACAAGCTGGCCTTACCGCGCCATGTTAAAGTTCATGATGTGTTTCATGTTTCATTATTAAAAATATATGTACATGATGCTTCTCACATAGTTGATTGGAATGTGATACAGGTGGAACCAGAAGGGGAGTTCCTTCCAGAACTGCTTCAAATATTGGAGTGGGAAGAAATTGAATTGAGGAATCGGACGATAGCAAGAGCAAAGGTGTAGTGGAAGCACTTTACTACTGAAGAAGCTACCTAGGAAAGAGAAGCTAAAATGATGGAAAAATATCCATTTTTGTTTGAAAAAAAAATGAACTCTAGTAGTTAGATATCAACACTAAGGACGGTGTTTTCTTTCAGAGGAGGAATATGTAACACCCCTAGTTTATGTTTTCTTTCAAAGCTAGACATTGGAACTTTAATCCTAAGGGGAGTGGACCCCAATGGAAAAGTATTTTGTGGATGTAATTAAATATTTAATTATGAAAAATAAATAAAATAATTCTGTGCAGATTGACCAAAATGAGAATTATGAGATCACTTGCTAAATCCATGAGGATGGAAAGAGGCAAATACTTTCCCCAAAAATCTTTCAAAAAATCCTTGAAATAATTTATTTCCAAATTAGATTTTGAGGAAAATATAGTTTCCCCAATGATGTGGAGAGTAGTTGGGAAGAGGTAAAAAGGTGGGAAAAGAAGAAAGCAGCTTTAAAATCCCTAAATAAGGGAAGCCTAGGCAAACAGGAAGAAAAGCATCCTGGTATTCTGGACGCAGAATTAGAAAAAGGCTTTGGGGAGCAAAAGCTTAAATGAGCTATTCGTGAACAGATTAGAGATTGGTCTGTTCTGGGGTATGATCTCAGCTCAGGGGTGAGTTCTGGAGGACAGAAGAACTCTACGGTTGGGAGGTTGGTCAATTGTAGAAGTGGTATGTTTAATTTTCACTAGTGTTTACAGCATCAGTTATTGTTTAATATGGTCGATTGTCATAGATGCTAAGTAGATCAATATTTTGAAATTTTTATTCTCTACCTTTAACAGAAGTCTGTAGAAGAAAATAATCCTCTCAGCTCTGTGTAGTTGTAGGAATCATATCTATGGGAAAGAATTCAGTAGAATCTCTAAACCAGTGTTGGTCTAAATCTGGGAATACATCTTTTCCCAAAGATGACTTACATATTAACTTTAACCTTCTTCTTTATTATTAACTAAATACTGTGTATAGAAACAAGAAGCAAAGTATCCTAACATGTATCATAGATGGCTGAAGCTAGATATAAATTACATGGCAGTGACATAATTAAATGGAAAAAAATAATGAGTATAACAATTTGTACCAATGCGATGAACAAATAGCTAAAGTATACAACATACAATTAAATGGAAGTACCATGAATAGGTGCTACAGGTATACCTATATGTCTATCCACAGAATTAAACTAACTCAAAATCTAAGTACAGATCTGTAGAATTATAGAAGAAATCCCACCTATAGGACGATAGATTTAAATTCTACAGCCAGACTAAAAGAGAGAAGTTTTCTCCACAGCTAGATATGTGTAGACATACAAAAAAAAAAAAAAAAAATCCAGAGCTAGATAGAGCTTACTAATCCTGTAAACAATTATGTACTGAGAAGAAACTATAAAGTGGTGCATGAACAACCTTCCTTACCTGTGAATGGTTCAAATGGAATACTCCATTGGAAAAATGATTATGATAAGCATTTTATGAAATGGCATGCAACCTATGTAAACTGTGAATGATAAAAATTATTTCACCCATCTGACTTATAGGAAATAATGATTAAGAGTGCTAGCTTAAAAACTAGACACATTAAATCTGTTATAAGAAGGAAAATATATGTACAGGTTGCAGAGTATATTATGGTTGACATCCGCAAGTAATATAGAAAACTTCAAATTAAGTAGTATACAGAGATCCCGGTAACCATATCGATAAATCCCGGTAACCATATCTATAAATCCCGGTAACCATATCGATCGGATTAAATTTTTTTAACAGTTCTAGTATCTGGACAAAATTATGGCTACTGGAAAAAACTTGTTATGAAAATAAAATGTGAATCGTCTAAACCCATTCTGGGCAATAAGAGTGAGATTTCTAGTCACACTTATGCTCAGGACGCGTCGATACCGACCTGAAAGTTCACGATAGGGAGAATTCCAGTTAAATGAATTTTGGACTTCACCAAAATACAACGGAAGAGAACCCTTGTCGAGAGTCGAACTCACCTGAAACAAAAGGAATGCAACGTGAGGTAACGATAATGGTGAGGTGTGAAAGCACCTCGGAAAAACTAATACTTTCGAATTAACACAAAAACCAGGGTTACCTTTGAGATTGGAAGGTTGTGTAACCAAATGCGACCTGCAAAAGGAGCATATGAGTATATATCTATATATATATAAACAACAACAACAAAAACATTCACCAGAACGAAAACAAAACACAGGATAAATTAAATGACAATGAACCGATAAGTTTACCTATGTAGTAAATTCTCGCTTAGAGCCAAACCCCTTAGCGAAGGAAACACAAATAATCACAGAAGACAGGAGGAGTAGAAATTCCTACTCACCAAGGGTTTAATATTAGCCCGCAAAACTGAACAAGGAACAATAGAATAAATATCAAGCCAATATAGAAAAACGCTAAAGCAACAAGAGGTTGATTTATAGTGGCTAAGATGGTTTGATAAATTAAACGATAGGGTAAATCAAACGAAAGAAAAACAACAAATCGAACGTAATCCTACTAGTAAGGAGAATGGAAAAATTTTATACCTGAAGACTCGGTGAATCGAAAAGTGGGCTACACTCAGAAGCTGGGAAGAGTTCAATGTTTCGTTTTCTCCAAATGAGCATAGTATAGGCACCAGTAGTCTTTCAAGAGAAACAAAGAGCAAAATAACACTCCATTCGACAATTCCAGAGGTTAATACGATTCATTAAACCAACGAGTGAAAACCCTACCGAATTTGAATCATCTCCACCGTCCAGGTGTCAAAAGATCGATGGGAGGCACGTAGATCGATTGGGGAGAAATCGAACTCCATTGCATAGTCAGTCAACATAAATGAAAATCCAGAGTATTCAATTTCATAGTACTCCAAATCATATTAGTAGATCGGCGATATTAATGAACAGCCATACGTTACCAATATAAAAATGTAAATGCACAACCATTGCGTGTACCCATGACCTAAATTGGGGCGAGGGATAATAAACCTAACTTTCACTCCACAGAATGCCCTGAACCAAGGTTGACGTGGAAGGCTCGACGAGCTATTCGATACTAACCCTAGTAACTCCACTTTGCCAGCGTGTAAAAATAAGCATGACGACTTTAATTTCGTCTATCCACACATAAACATTGTCCTAGTGGTAAGTACGTGGGAGAGGTACGATAATTATACCATTCAACTAAGGCCACAGAGCTGGACTGAACTCATATGAATGATATATGAGAAACGTTATAAATCAAATTTTAATCAGTCAGAACTTTGGGTAATTCGGGTTCCAGCTATAGCTTCAGGACTATGGGAAAAGAGACAAGGACTTAACAACGATTGAATAACATATTCGCTATGCCACCATCAAAATATGATACCGGAACCCAAAACATATACGTGGTGAACTTTAATAAGGAAGGTGGGTATAAATTGATATATATGAGTATGTTCTAGGGATAAGGATAAATACATAACCCATAGGTATGTAAAGTATATATATATATATATATATATATATATATATATATATATATATATAACATAAGCCACAAAATATGGGAAGAATAAATAAGAACTAGAATAGTTAGCCAAAGATACACCTATGAAAATTAGGAAAACTCTGTTCAGCAGAATTTCATAAGCATTGGAATTCGATAGTATATCTAAGTGGAGGTGGAAATTGGAAGAACCGAATTATACATTCCAACGAAAAAAAAAAAATTAGAGTGGGAAAAAAGAGACATTACATATTCTCATTGAATCTATACTATAACTTGAAGAAAATTCCATCAAATCATCATACTAATGAATGCAAGAGGTATGAATGTAGCGCATTAAACTTGGAGAGGATGCATTTCTATTTCCATGCTCATGAATGAATCATGGGATGAAAACACACACCCCTTCCCCCGTATTTCATAAAGAACCTCATATGGGGAAGATAAGTCCTTCTAAGCTAGGTCTAAAAACTATTTTTTAAGGGGAATTATGAAATGAGTGCGAGGGTTTTCCAATAATGGGAGCTTTAGACTAGAATTCTTCGATGGCTAAATGGTCAACAATTTTATTACCAAAGTGATGGCAACAAAGGGAAATAACCATTGGAATTAGATGCAAGAGATTTTCCATCTATTCCATGCAAACTTTAAGGTGATAATTATGAAATACATTGCTTGAGGCAATGCCATGAAGAATATTCGAGAGCATAATGATTACTTGTTGAGAGTCCTCTTCCACTTTAAATTTCAAGAAACCTTGGGTCTAGGCTATCTAGATACCTTATTCTAATGTTTGGAGAAATTTTAATCTTGCTATTACTATTATAGCCAATGGGGCCATAGAAGAGGATGATAATTGTTCCATACTGCTCTGAGAAGACCCCTCCAAATCCTACAACCCTTGGGTTTCTTTCGAGGGCACCATAAAAGCTGAGATTTAGGATATCCATGAGTGGAGGAAGCTCAAAGTGTGAGCTTGTGGTTAATATTTAAGGAGTAGGAGTTGAATAATTGAGGGGACTACGATTCATATCCTAGGAAGTTAAGATGGCCAATTCTTCCCCGCTAGCATGTCAGTCTTCTATATTCCAATTTAGTGTAGCCACTAATTCGTGGATGTTCTCCTTAATAATGTTCCAAAGGGAGTCATGCGAGAGTGAGATATTTTTGAAGATATTCTAGTTTATTTATTTTTATATGGCCTATAGTAGGAGTCTAGTGAGGAGGGTCTAGATTTTTTTAGGACATTATTTTGAAATGTCTAACTTATCCAGTGTTCAATAGTGAATATAATACTATCACGATTGTGATATGAGCTACACACACATTTTTCCAAGGAATTCTAGATAAACACTATATAATGCCAGCAATTGAACAAGTCGTCGGAGTCCTTAGCTACACATTTACATAACCATCTAGGGAAGGCCCAATGTAGTTTCTCTTGAGGAGGCTATCCCAAGTGAAAATTCTCTCCTAAACTAGAAATAATAATATGAAAAAATATTTTAGCCAAAGCCAATGACCCCAAATGGAATTCAAAATTTCTACCTTAGTATTCTCTTAAAAATTTTCTACCATGTTGTAAGCTTCCTCAATTGTGAATGTTCTACTAGTTTTATATCCATGTATAACTTTATTAGGCTAATCAGAGATAGCAATGTAGCCCTTGTGCATATCATGCTAGAATGATGTCCAAGTTTCTCATTCGATTTTGGGAGCTATCTACGAGAGCCATTTCTTCTAGTGGGCCTAATAGTTATGTCTATCCAACAATTTGTTACTTTATTCTTACACTTATCTTTCATGTGGACAATGACTTCTTCAATCTCTCTTTTCCATTTAGATTAAGAAATTTTTGCAATCAATCCTTTCGAAATGAAGTAGATTTCCCATTTGTAATCTCCCAAAAAGGATGTCCGATAGAATGCAAACCTTGTTTGGCTAAATTCCAAATTGAAGAACCTACCTGATTGAAGGGAATTTGGATGAGCTTTTAGAGAGATATATTTGCGCTTTACTTGTGATTCCATATAAGCTTCCACAAATCCTTCCCTCCTTGAAGGCAAAACTACCATATTTTAGCTCCCATAATAATAACTAGAATAGTTGAGATTTCTTAAGGCTAAACCTCCTTGCAATTTAGTCTTACATAATCTCTCTCAACAAATTTAGACTTATTTAAATCATCCCAAATAGCTAAATCCCATTTTCTATCTTGCTTAGCTCTCCATAGAAAATAAAATTAGATGTTACAAAGTGAATTAAGAATGGGAACAAATCCATCCCCTTTTTTTAATTTTTATTTTAAGGTGGGAAAAACTTTCATACTGAAGTTATCATTTATACTTCCAATTTTTTTTAGTAATCCATTCATATTAAATTTTCATCATTTATAAATTGAAAAAAGATGATTAACAACATTAATAAGATATACCATTTATTACGAAGTAAAAAAAAAAAGAATTAAAAATGTAAATGTAATGATACATGCTAGAGTTACTAACAAAGATAAAATTTTAATTTTTTGTAAGTTTTAATCTTGCATAGGCATTATTATCTCCCTAAGTCATATTGCCTAGATTTTATAATTTTTATGAGTTGTTAGATGTTATCCACCTAGCTCTTTTGAGGTGGTGTTCTTATCCACACAACTTCCTCACTTGTATAAATATAATGCTTCATTATAATAATATAAGAACAATTTATTTCGACATGGTATCAGAGTAGATGTGGGCCTAACACCCTCAGGGGAGGACCCAGGACCCTTGTTATGCCTCTGTTAATACGATGTGCAGTACAGTGGCTATTTGTTGGTGATTCCCACATCCTTGTCAATTATTAATTACTTTTTCAATTCCTATGCACGATAAAGGGAATTGTAGCATTTTTAGAATCATTAAGTGTTCATAGTTCTATTGATTTACAAATCATGGACCAAGCATTCAACATTTCGTGTATGTGTAGAGAAATTTAGAACATTTGGTCGGTTAAGCAATTAAATCTATTGAATCTGAAACCCTCTATCTTGAGCAGTGGGCTATCGATCTATGACTCCCACCATAAGGCTTTGAAGTCTTAAAATCCAAGGGCTTTGCCACAACATTCCCTGCTTTGTCATTATGAAGAACTAGAAAGTCTCGCGGTGAAGAAAGAAGCCCACACCAATGCTTCTCCAGCTCATGCTTTTCCCTTTCCTCTTGCTTAGATCTATGCATACAATCCACATGGCTCTTGATTTTAGAAAAAAACTAGATAAGATGGTAATGAAGTATGTTCAAATATCATCTTCAATAGAGATATGGTTGTTTCACATAGCTCCTCAATGTCATGTTCGTGACAAGTAGGTCATGGTTCTGCGACAATTAGGTCACCTACTTCAGGGACTCCTTAATAGGAAGCCTACCTATGAGTATTTCAAGAAGGTTGTGGACATGCATAAGACCACGTGCACCATTGCGCAATGAGCTTCCAATATTTCCACATAGTCAGAGCTTTGGGTTGCCTTCATCACATTTCAACATATGTTTCTTTCTCTCTCTTTTGGGGAGGAGTTTTTCCGTGATATTTTCTCCTTTTCTTTCTCCTTTTTTCCACTTTATAAGAGGTTATTATTGTACTTGGGTAACTTAGCAAACCTTGTTATGGGACTCAATACTAATTTTTTGTTTTCACCCTATGTTTTTCACCCTATATTTAACTTATGGGGGTGTTAGAGTTACTAAAGGGGGTATATTTTTAAGCTTTTGTGAATTGTAAGCTCACATAAACATTTTTATTTGTCTAGCATCATATTACGGACTTTTATAATTTGTTAGCTCTTATCCACCTATCCTTTATTACTTCATTATAATAATATAATAACAATTTGTTTTTACACTACATTCATTCTCATATAAGAAAGTAAAATGACAGATTTAACCAGAAGATTTAGACAAACTTACAAAAAAAAATTGTTCACTTTCGAAAGAAAATAAAACATTGTATCAAAGATTTGTACAACACCACCAAAGCATGTGTTTGGAAATATCCGAATCCTAGTTTAACATCCTAAACTACTAAACTACTAGTTATGCTAATAGACTAAATTAGACATACTACTAAACTACTAGTTATGCTAATAGACTAAATTAGACAAACTGCACTCGACAGTGTAGCAGAAATATTACTTATTATCAATAGCTGTAGACAAATTAGTCATATATTAAAAGATGATTATATGCACCTAAATTAGTTATACATGAAAAGATAATTATATGCACCTGGCAAACACATGATGATAAAAGTATACCTCTGATCCATGATCTACGCACTGTTACACTGAAAGAATGGTAATGGAAACAGGATTAGGGTATAGGCATTACTCATTGCGTGCAAAACAGGCAAATGCTCGTCCATTTGCTTTCTCCTCTTTCGTTCCACCATCATATGTCGTTGTCATATGTCGTTGACCATGAGCTTCCACCTGATCGGTGGTTGTGGTTCTCAGGGCTTTAAGGCTAGCGTAAGGGCTTGCGGTACAGAACTGAAGAAGAAGCAGAACAGAAGGAGAAGGGAGGAAGCAGCAGAGTGTCAGGAAAGAGACGTGGAGGTGGAAGGAGGCTTCAGTCACTGACAAGCGTATTTATTTCGTGGGATACGTGCTGCCACTAGGGGGACCCCGTGTGGCTCGGAAATCCAGAGGGGCGTGAAATGACTGTACGTTTTCTTTGTCATTATGACTGGATTGTCGATAGGCAATTTATGTGATGTCGTTATTGTGCTAAAGGCATGAGGAAAGGACAGAGGGAGAAGAATGGTGGGCGATGCAGTCCAATCTGCAGTATCATTAACTCAAGAGTATTGTTTCATTATATCCTGCCATCATCTGCTCCTTCAAGTGACCTCACTTAGTAGCAGGACCACAAAGGTAAAGGGTAACAATAATGGAACGAGGAAACGACAAATGGTCAGCCATGTAGGGATTTTACAATTTCAATGACATCAACCGTATGACTCGTAGTTACAAATTGATATTCAAATTCGATATGATACAAATTTGAAAAATTTAATTCTAAAAATTCTTAATTTTTTCTGAATTTATTTTGAATTAAAAACTATATTTACCATTTCTTTTCAAAAATTCTATTCCTTTCAAAACTTCAATCTAAAATACATTTTTAATTCTAAGACTTATTTATCTAAAAGTCCCAAAAACAATCAATCAACGTTTTCAAATTAACACTCTATTACAAATTGACACGACACAGGGTCACACATCACTTCCTGCTATCGTATGCTCGTTCTAATGACGTCATTTACTTGCCATTATTATGGTCATCCATTTTTTAACTTTATCATCTGCCTTTAGCACACCGCGCACTAAATTTCAATGACCAAGTTTTTATCCCACAGTGCCACTGCACACAATATTTCACTACGCACTAAATTTTGATGGACAAGCCATATTCCTGTCCTTCATCCTATTATGTCATATGCTCCATTAATTGCCATCACAACGTAATAAAAAAGAGAGAACTTAAGTGCACCCTTGACACAGATCTGGTTAATGATATCGAGTAACATTTGAGAGTAGTATAAACATTTGAGAGTAGTTTAAAGAGGCTTAAAATAGTCCAAATTTTGGAATGATTTTTGTTAAAATTTGAAAAAGTTTTGGGAAATTTGAGTTATAATTGTTTAATTTTTGGATTTTGGGAAATTTGAGTTATAATTATCTAACTTCAAGATTTTGGTGTTCAAGAATTTTTATGGTACTGAATTTATTTCCTCTATCAAAAAATGATTTAAACACTTTTATGATTGAATTTTTAATTAAAAAAAGTCTATTCCTACATCAATATGATATAATGAGGTTTAGATTAAAACTTTGTTTAAAATTTTGTCTACTGATACTACTAATTAGCTTGTCCCATACTGCAGTTTTCCTTCCAAAATCTGTTTACAAAAATTCAAAAAATCAAAGTGCTAGATTGATTTCCTAAACCTGTTTACAAAAATTTAAAAAATCAAAATGCTAGACTACTTAACCTTCTTTTGAAAATAAATTCAACACATTTTAAAAAAATCCCAAAACAATTTCCCAATAAATATCTATGAGTTAGTTTACTTATATCATTAATGTTGGGATGTAGTTAGTTTACTTATTTCATTAATGTTATCATCCAAGTAATTACTTACAGTTTGCCTTTTCCAGTCCTACTCAATAAATGAGGTCACTTGAAGGAATGGACGATAGCAGGAAGAAGTAAGTGGTCCATACCGTTGAGCTATGAAACTGCAAAATGGATTGCATAGCTTACCATTCTATTCCATTTGTTATTTCCTGATTCAGCTAGCGCTTTAACAGCATGCTCTAAACTTACCTATGGACAATCCACAGAGCCCAATCTATTGGTAAATCGCAAGGAAAACGTACATGTTATTCATGCTCCTTCAGATTGCTAAACCACACGGGGTCCCCATGGCAGCACATACCGCACCAAACAATTACTTTTTGTCAGTGACTGAAGCTATGCTCAGGTGAACCAACTTTCACCTAAAAACAAGCTAATTACTTCGTTACGAAGAGTTTGCTATATTTAGAGAGTTAGTTTACTGACTATGATCAATAACTGCTAAATTATATTTGTGTTAATTTGTATTTGTATTTTTCATTTTTTCAATAATTTTTTATAATTTTGACATTTTATTTGGGATTGTAATTGTTAAAATCTATAACGAGTTGTCTAATGAGACGGAGGAATTGCTGTAATGGTCAAAATTAGCCTGAATCTGGATTAAAAAAATTAAGAAATTTTACAGTAACAATGTTTGAATTATGATTTTGATGGTGGAAATGGATTAGGCACCATCAAAAATCTCTAGCGCACCCAAAATATTAAAGTTTGATAGTTATAACGTGGATTTACTTAAATCTCTGCGGAATTTTCTTAAAATCTTACTGGAATTTCCAAGATTTTCAGGGCTAAAAAACAGTCTAGTTAGACTATGGCAGAGTGGTCTAAAGAGACAGAGAAATTGCCCATACGGCCAAAATTGGCCAGAATCTGGGTCAAAAACATTTAAGAAATCTTAACAGTGTTTGAATTATGATTTTGATGGTGGAAATGGATTCATCTCTATCAAAAACCTCTAGGGAACCCAAAATATTAAAGTTTGATAGTTATAACATGGATTTACTTAAATCTTTGCGGAATTCTCTTAAAATCTTACCAAAATTTCCATGATTTTCAGGGCGAAAATGCAGTCTAGTTAGACTAAGGCACAGTGGTTTAAAGAGACGGAGGAATTGCCCGGACGGCCAAAATTGGCCAGAATTTGATGGTGGAAATGGATTCAGCACCATCAAAAACCTCTAGAGCACCCACAATATTAACGTGGATTAACTTAAATCTGTACATGATTTTCTTAAAATCTTAATAGAATTTCCATGATTTCCAAGATGAAAAAACAGTCTAGTTAGACTACGACAATCAATCTATAAAGAGTTGTCTAAAAAGACTGAAGAATTGCCCAAACTGCCAAAATGAAAACATTAAGGGTACAATGGTTGTGGGCTGTGTTATCTGCGGATTAAATGGTCGCTCTCCAGTCATAACTGCCGATTAGATGGTTACCTGAAGTTGATGACCCAAGGCAAGTTGTAAAGGGGTTAAACTGATAGGTTATAGATTCCAAGTTTCCACTCGACAGCCCCTTTCCATTTAAACCTTGCCTCCCAAATGACAATTTTTGGGTCTTGTCAAGTTATCAGGCGTAAAGAGAAAATAAAACCAAAATGCAGAGAACCAAGGACGCAAGGGAGGCTGAAGGCACATCACAAGGTAGCGCAAGTTCATGCAGTTCATGCCTACTCCTGTAGAGCCACCCACTGATTCTTTCGATCAGCGCCACAATTTTTCCAGGCTCGTTAATGGCAATGCATCTATTGAAAGTCACGGTATTTCTTCTTTACGATTCGTATCGTTCAAACTTTTCGTCATTGTGTCTCTATTTCAGAGGATCCTTTTAAGCCTCGGTCATAAGTATTCTCGGTACTAGGTTTGAAATGTCGAATGGTGGTCACAGTAAACATGCTTGAAATGCCGAATGGCAATCACTTGAAATCCCTTTGTCTTGGCAACCCTCCGATGTAGGATATTTATTAGAAATTCCTTTTGACTAACATATCTTTCCTATGATATAAGATGCATAATTTAAATTTCCATTTATCTTATTGGAACTGAAACCCTCTAAATTCCTGTCATTTAAGATGTTGTTCACTACTAGTTGTGGAGTAAATTATATATCCGCGTGGAGTAAAGGACATTGAAGAAATTGTTGCAATGAAAGGGGAAATTTACGGAACCTAGAAACCTGGAAAATAATCAAGCCCAACATTCATTGAAATAATGAAAGAAATTAAGGGAAATAAAAGCGTTTGAATTGGCATCGAATCCCAATTGGCATGGTGGAAACCCCAATAAATAATCTCATTCCTTCATCACAAATACCACTTTTATTAAAAGGAGTGTGATATGGAAACCCCAATAAATAATCTCATTCTTTGCATCACAAATACAACTTATATTAAAATCAGTGTGATATAATCATGGAATAATTGTAATTGAATGAATAGTTGTATAATATGGACACTTATAAAATCAAGGTGTGCACCACAATATATATGGTCTGAAAGTATGACGGATTTATTGAGGATATTGGGAATATTCAATGTCTATGTTATATGTAGATTTTCACATGTTAAACTTATAAGTTAATTTGGGGGTGAGGATGTAATTTTGGTTGCAGTGATTCATTTTTTGGTGAAAATTGTTATTTGTTTGTTTTTCTATCAAATTGATTATTGGGCTTCAAAAATTGTCATTGGTGTATTTGATGTCTTTCTTGTAATAAGATCCCTTTGGTAGAGTTATTACAGGGAGGAAGTTTGAGTGTAGCTCATTTTCTATGTGGTGTCTCATTATTTTTCTTCTAGTAGTGGTTGAGAAAAAGTCACAAGTTCATTGTCATGTTCACAGTAGAGTTGTGTTATCATATTTTGT
The DNA here is from genome assembly GCA_034641835.2 of Pinus albicaulis. Classification (NCBI taxonomy): domain Eukaryota; kingdom Viridiplantae; phylum Streptophyta; class Pinopsida; order Pinales; family Pinaceae; genus Pinus; species Pinus albicaulis. The sequence goes on from CM076573.1 coordinate 945,397,469, forward strand.
GTCATGGATGTTGAGCATCAAGAGAATGATTTTGTTTCTTTTGTATATGGTAATCTATGGAAGAGTGAGTATGCAAAATATTGGAAAGATGTTGTTGAGCATGTAAATAATTTATAGTATTTACTAGGCTTTTGCAACTAGTTATATTGCATGAAGGTATTTTATAGAAAAAATGGGGTTTATAATTGAAGGTATTTCATCTAAATATTGAGCTTAACATGCTAATCCACTAATTTCATTATATACACAATAGTAAAACAAGACTTGATAAAGAGTTTAAGAGTTGATTTATTTTCTAAAGTATAAAAGTCATGGATGTATAAGAAAAGTCTTGTCCTTTATTAATCTTACTAGAAACAAAATCAAGATATCTATCAGTTATTGCAACTTTTATTATTTTTTTTCTCCTAAAAAAATTATTATATTTCATATCCCAATATATGTTGTGTTGACTCATAGGTCCTTAAAAAAATAAAAGTAGTCCATTGGACCATATAATCATGAAATCAAAACATCATCGGCTACCGTTAGAGCAGTTTAACCATAACAAATAAACCTCATAATGTGTTGATCAAAAGTAAGGTTGTATGCTATATGGAAGCACATATGCTAACTTGCGAAAAAACAAGGCACTCTCATAGGGTGATTAATGAAAGCTGAAATGTAAGATTAGTTGGAAGAGATTTTCGACACCCACAAATTTGGCTAGAAATTAGAATGAAGAGCATGAAAAATGCAAAAAACGTCATCAAATTTGCATTTGACAGATAGAGAGGATTTGAAATTTCAAACCTGCGCCCGAATACTTTTCTAGAGACTTTTTTTATTTGAAATGTCATCTTGATGCACTCAAAGTTGAATAATAATTTCTTTTTATTTGAAATATCATCTTGATGTACTCGAACTTTATTAATAATTTCTTTCAAATGTCTCATAAAATTATTTAGAGAGTTCGAATTCTTTTTCATATAAAATTATGTAGAAAGTTTGAATGATTTAAATTATGCGTATAAAAGATTTCAAAATTGTTACTCAATGTCTGTAAAGTGACATTTTTTCTTTTAGTACTTGACATTTTTCATAAAATCATGCCTAGAATTATTCAAAAGGAAAGCTTCACTCTTTTTTTTTAATGAACTATTTTAATTTGGCATTTTTTACTTTCTCTTTGTTGATGGCCTATTTCAAGAGTATTCCATGCTTAAATAGCATCATCAAAATATGAAACTTAGAGATAAATTTGATTTTTTTTAACACTTATTAGATAACCCATAATATCTTCAATTTTATTTTATTTTCAATCACAAACTACTTTTATTCATTTGTCTATAATGTCGTCTCTCTAATCTCATTTTATAAACACACTTATTACAATATCTCAACATTGTTGATATTGAAATTAATTCTTTATTTTGATTAATTATTCATAGCAATCAAAATTGGTCATTGTTGATATTGAAAGTAATTTTTCATTTTGATTCATTATTCATACCAGTTAAAATTTTCCCTTGAGATAATAATTAATACCAATAAAAATTGTGCCTACATTTAAAATGAAGCTTATTAGAGCCATGACATACCATAATTCTTCCGACAATTCATCTTGAACATAGATAAATAGGCTTCCCTTGTGGAGAATGAAATTGCTTCGTTGTTTGAAAGCCAACCTCTGTATAGAATGACAAAGAAGCATGCGAAGGACATCCAACACTAAAAATTTAGTGGCAACCAACCTTCATCAGTGCGTTCCATAGACATGCCAAATCCATTGAACCTATACTGGGACTTGAAGCAAATTCCATCAAATCATCATAATTATTCATGTTTACAATGCAAGAGGTATGAATGTAGCGTATTAAAATTGGAGTGGATGCATTTCTATTTCCATGGTCATGAATGCATCATGGGATGACAATAGACACCCCTTCACCTATATTTCATGAACAACCCCATATGGGGAAGAGAATTCCTTCTAAGCTAGATCTAAACATTGTTTTTTAATGGGGAATTAGGTAATGAGTGTGAGGGTTGGACAAGAATGGGAGCTTGAGACTAACATCTTTCATTGGCTAAATGATCAAAATTTTTATTACCAAAGTGGTGGACATGAAGGGAAATAATCGTTGGAATTAGATGCAAGGGAGTGTCTATCTATTCCATGCAACATTTAAGGTGCTAATTGTGAGCAACACTGCTTGAGGAAATGCCATGAAGAATATTCGAGAGCATAATGATTACTAGTTGAGAGTCCCCTTCCTATTGAAATTTCAAGATACCTTGTGTCTAGGCTATCTAAATACCTTCTTCTAATTTTTGGAGAAACGTTAATCATGTTATTACTATTGTGGAAAATGGGGCCATAGAAGAGGATGATAATTGTGTCATACTAGTCCCAAAATACCCCTCCAAATCCTACCATCCTTGGGTTTCATTTGGGGCCACCATAAAATTTTAGGTTAAGGATATCCTCACATGGAGGAAGCCAAAAATGTGAGCTTGTGGTTAATATTTAAGGAATGGGAGTTGAATAATTGAGGGGACTATGTTTCAGATCCTAGGAAGTGAAGATGGCGACTTCTTCCCCGCTATGTTGCTAGTCTTTTACCGTCCAATGTTGGGTAGCCACCAATTCATTGATGTTCTCCTTAATAATTTTCCAAAGGGAGTCACATGAGAGAGAGATAATTTTTAATATATTTTAGTTTCTTTCTAGATGGCCCCGAGTAGGAGTCTGTTGAGGAGGGTCTAGATTTCTTTTAGGAAATTGTTTTGAAATGAATACTTTATCCAATGTTTAGTACTCACTAGAATAGTATTATGATTGTGATATGAGCTACACACATTTTTTTCCAAGGCATTATAGATAAACACTATATAATTCCAACAATTGAACAAGTCATTAAAGTCCTTAGCTACACATTTAAATAACTAGTAGAGGGAAGGGCCGATGTAATTTCTCTTGAGGAGGTTATCCCAACTAAACTTTTTCCCCTAAAATAGAAACAATAAGAAGAAGAAAGATTTTGGCCAAAGCCAATGACCCCAAATGGAATTCCAAATGTCTATCTTGGTATTCTCCTAATATTTTTCTACCATGTTGTAAGCTTTCACAATTGTGAATGCTTTACTAGTTTTATATCCATGTCTAAGATTATCACGATACTTAGAGATATAAATGTAGCCCCTTTACATCTCATGCTAGAATGATGGCCAAGCTTCCTCATTCGATTTTGGGAGCTGCCTGTGAGAGCCTGATGCAGCAAGGCTACAAATTTCACAATATATGCACACAAACCCGTGGTTTATGGGCCCACACAATTTGGTGACCAATCATGACGGATCACAAACTTTGCAACTTTATAAATTTACTTCCTTGCATCTTCGCAACTTTGTTAATTTTCAATTCTTTCAATCATGCTATACCTTATCACATTCTATGTGCAGTATTTATCGCATCGCATTATCGTCTCCCATCCTTATCGCAATGAAACTTCCAACTATTTACCACATTGCAACTTAAACATCTTACCTTGTGATGTCTTAACATGTAAAGATACAAGTCGCCAATAGAGATATTCCACTGGGATATTAATCTCCACCATTGATCTGTGCCTGATCTAACAGTCCTGTTGTGTCTTTGTTGTTCGCACTGCCAATCGGCCCTTCTCCAAATGCCTTGTGTGATCAATGCCAAAATAGTTGTGAACATCTTTATGGCAACTTCGAAAGCTTGATTCGAATTTCACATAAACATTTTAAATGGAAACCCGATTGTGTGCGATACGATATCCAAACTCAACAAAGAAATAAAAAATGACAATTTAAAACAAAGAGCGAAATAAAAATACAAACATACTTGGAAATAACTGTAATGAAAATACACAGAGTCTTTCCCTTTATGGCTGGATTATTACATTTATTCTCCGCTTTATTCACTCTCTTTGTTCACACCTCACTCACACCTATTCCACCCTCCTATTGATGCTTACATATACCTGAAAGAGGCTTTCTTTGCCTTTATTAGCTCCCCATTGAACCATTCTAACAACCTAATTCTATTTTGAAATTAACAAACTCAACCTTCGGATTCTATTCTTACACTCTATTAAATATATATAAAAAACAACACTAAAAACCAATCTTTAAGAGGTCCAACCCTCTTTAATAAATGATGATTGACCCGTCTGGTCAGAAAATGTAACCTCGATTGATGCTCCCACAACAAACTCGTGGGGAAGAAAACATTGATCCCTCAATGTTTTAGGATCGACATTAAATTTATGTAACTCTATTGTTGTCACCCAATTGGCATCTTCTGTGCGTTTTCCCTTCCATTTGACTAGATACTGGTAATAAGTATGTCCTCTGGTCTTCTTTGTTTCTCTTTTCTCCATAATGGCTTCCACTTCTTTCTTTTTTTTCTTTGGCATATGTTCCTTTCAATTCAAAGTCTTGTCCTCCTCTTCTGTAGGTTCTTCTTGTAGCTTTTCCTCTGTTTCTTTGTATGGGTACAAAACTACAATATTAAATATGGGTGATATCCCATCTCCTTCTGGTAACTCAATCTCATATGCATTTGAGGAAAAATTCCTCAAAATTCTACATGGCCCTATCTTTTTCATTTTCAGTTTGTTATAGGTCCCGACTGGAAACCTTTCCTTCCTTAGATAAACCATGACTAAATGATCTACTTGAAACTCCCTTTCAGTCCTCATCATATCAGCCCTTTATTTATACTTTTGGGTGTTTTTCTGTAATCTATGCTTGACATCTTCCTGCAAATTCTGTATCTGTTTTGCAAATTCTTTAGCCTTTGCACTCCTTGTCTCTTGTTTGCCCAAATATCTAATTTCATACACATCTCTTGGATGCATCCCAAAAACAATCTGAAACAGAATCATCTCGGTACTCTGGTTAGGAGTATCATTATAGGAAAATTCATCTCGAGCAAGTGCTAGGTCCCATTGCTTTGGATTTTTGTAAACCAAACTCCTTAATATGTTTCCCAAGCTCGCGTTCACCACTTCAGTTTTTCCATCCGTCTGAGGATGATAGGTTGAACTGAAATTGAGTTTTGTACCTAGCTTCCTCCAAATATTCCTCCAGAAGTTTCCTACAAACTGTGTATCCCTGTCTGAAGCAATACTCACGAGCAGTCCATGTAATCCTCTAATTTCGTAGAAAAACAAATTAGCAATGTGAGTTGCATCACTAGTTTTATTACAAGAAATAAAATGAGCCATCTTAGAAAACCTATCTACGACAACATAGATATAATTATGTCCTCTTTGATTCTTTGTCAAACCCAAAACAAAATCCATGCTGAAAACATCCCAAGGTTTGTTGGGTATTGGGAATGGCTGATATAACCCAGTGTTTTCGCTTCTTCCTTTGGCATGATGAGAAATCCTACACTTCTCAACAAAAATTTTAATATCATCTTGCATTTGTGGCCAATAATAAAAAGCACTTACTTGAGCAAATTCTTTATCCTATCCAAAGTGTCCGAAAATTTCTCCATTATGTTTTTCTTTAATTATATTTTCCCTCATGGAGCACTTAGGTATACACATTTTATTGTTCTTGAACAACAGTCCTCCTTGAATCAGGTAGTCCAACCACCGGCTTCTATTATGAATCACATGATTTTTAACAACTGCATATATTTCTTTAAAATATGTGTCATCCTTATACATATCAATCATCTCTTCAAACCCCAAAATGCCAATCTTCAATTCTTGCATAACCAGATTCACTCTGCTCAAAGCATCAACAACTTTGTTTGACTTACCACTTGTGTGTTTGATTACAAAGGTAAAACTCTAAAAAAAATCCACCCACTTAGCGTGCTTTTGGTTCAACTTCGACTAATTATTTATGAACTTCAGTACATGGTTATCAAAATACAAAAAAAATTCTTTAGGCAACAAGTAATGCCTCCATTTATTCAAATCCTTCACAACAGCATACAACTCCTTATCATAGGATGAATACTTCCTCTTGGCCTCATTCAAATTTTCACTGAAATAAACTATTGATCTCTACTCTTGACTTAAGATAGCTCCAATTGCTATCCTACTAGCATCAGTCTCAATTTGGAATATTTTATCAAAATTTGGCAGGGCCAAAATAGGTCTATCAATGATCTTCTTTTTCAACAAATTGAAGTTTTGATCTGCTGCTTCTATCCATTTAAATGGTTGGTTTCTCTCCTTTATTGTTTCAATTATTGGTGCAAAAATATGACTAAAACCTCATAAAAACTTTCTGTAAAAACTTGCAAGACCGTGAAAACTCTTTACCTCAAATACACTTCTCGGAGTTAGCCAATCCAGTATTACCTGGATAATTTCTGGGTCCATCTTCAAGCCTTCTTCTGAGACTGTAAATCCCAAGTAAATGAGCTCCTTATTCATAAAACTACACTTCTTCAAATGTATAAGAAGCTTCTCCTTTTTCAAAGTGTTTAACACCAACTTGACATGCTCTGAATTCCCTTCCTTATTTTGACTGGAAATCAAAATGTTATCAAGATAAACTATCATAATTTTCCTGCATATTCTTTTAAGAACTCATTCATTAGTCTCATAAACGTACCTGTTGCATTAGTGAGCCCAAAAGGCATCATTAACCACTCATATAACCCATTGTTGGTCTTAAATGCAGTCTTCCATTCATTTCCCTCTCTAATCCTTATTTGATGGTATCCACTCTTCAGATCTATTTTAGTAAAACACTTTGACCCACTTAAACAATCCATCAAATCATATATGCGTGGCAATGGAAATATATACCTGATAGTGATCTTTTTTATGGCTCTGGAATCAGTACACATGTGCCACTCACCTCCTTTATTTGGACTAAGCACGACTGGTATTGTACATGGACTAAGGCTTTCTTTGATCAGTCCTTTATCTAACAACTCATGTACCTATCTTCCAACTTCTTCATTCTCCCGAGGGGTCATTCTATATGCTGCTTTGTTTGGTAAACTTGCATCAAGTATTAAATTTATGTGATGACTGATACTTCTAATTGGTGGCAATTCACTTGGTAATTCATCAACAATTATGTTAGCATAATCATCAAACAGATTTTTAATTTCAATAGGTATATTTTATAAATTAGTAGAATTTAGATTTATGTTGGGTTTACCCACAACAACAAAATGCATTTATTTCTCCTTCTTGGCTTCTTTCAGCTATTCCTTTCCACTAATCAGCATAACATTATTCCCAGATGCTCCTTTGTCTGCTTCATCCTTCAAAGGTAGCAATGTGTGCTTCTTTCCATCCTTCTCTATGGTATAGGTATTCCTTCTGCCATCATGAATGGTTATTTTGTCAAATTTCCAAGGCCTCCCCAGCAATACATGGCACACATCCATTGGCATCACATCACACAATACGACATCCTCATATGTATCGATCTGTATCTCTACTTTGCGTTGTTCTGCCACTAAAACCTGATATCCCTTTTGTAGCCATGAGACTCTGTAGGGAGTAGGGTGTACCATCTTAATCAACCCTAATTTCTCAACCATCTCTATGGAAACAATATTATCAATGCTTCCATTGTCAATCACAACTTTGCAGCATTTTTCTTTTGATTTTCACACAGTCCTAAATAAGCTCTTCCTTTTCACTGACTCATTTTATTCCTTCTCTGCCTTAAGCAATACTCTTTTTAGCAATAAAGACTCTCCTGCCTCAAGTGGCTCTTCTTTTCCCATGACTTGAGAATTTTCTTCCTTTGCCTCAGCTACATTCACATTATGTTGGTTTGTTGGTTTGTTATGAGGATAGTCCCATGATTTGTGTCCCCATTCTCCACATGTGTAACACCGAATTTCTCTTCCTCGACCTCTACCTTCGGGTGAAAATATCCCTCTACCAAAGTCTCTGTTGAGGAGGTAAATCCCCTCTGTGGACAGAGGCGATCCCTACTAGCCCAGATCGGGTCTAGCAACAATCAAACATGCTACAGTGCAGGTTCCTAATCGTAAATAAACCAACTTGCGAGGAAGGCTTACCTGGAATCCAACGCTGTCATTTGTAGAAGAGGTGGTGCTCTCATTCCTTTGCCTCGGCAAATCACAATCCTCACGATCTCCGTGATTGGACACCTGCACATGCAAGAAACAACACAAAAGCAAGCATAAAACCCAGTACATACAACTATATGTCAGTCGAAGAGGACATAACTCATGAACATGATCAAGAACAAGAGTGGAACCATAACCGATAGTCGCTTATCATTAAAGAGTCAAAAGAAGAATACAACCATAGCTTCGACGTAGCACTCTCCTTTAGCGGGTCGTCAGCACAACATGTCTCGATAAAGCCTGTCAGGGATGGGACAAGCCTCTCTCTCCAGATACTTGGCAGTAGTCTCCTTGCTTGGATTTGGCCTTAAGGGAATCAAGAAGGCTCTTGCAGCATAAGGATATGAAATCTCTTGGGAACTTGGAGATTAGCTTGCCATGGAGAAGAGCAAGCTTTTATAGAAGGAGGAAGGGGAGTTGGGGGATCCCTATAATTATGGGATTGGACCTATCATCAAGGAAGCTTTCATGAGAGGTGGCAAACCACTTCCTCTCCATGGAAATTTGTAGCCAAACCTCCCAACTCAAGATAGAAATCAGACCAGGAATTTGTTAGGATGAAACTTTCGCCTTTTATTTTTAAAAAACACCTCTTAATATGGTTGGCGCGGGTGTGGCTCTATGACAAAGCGCCAATTGGCGCGCCCTATTTGGAGGATTTTCCCCCTTGGTGTGAGGGCTGAACTGTGGAACCGCGTCAATGGAAAAAGAGCTATTTTTAGGGTTTTGGGTAGGGAGATGTCTTCAAGGCAATGAAAGCTCTTGTTCAGAGGGATGTCATGAAAGTGGTTTCAAGCCATGTCACTGCTCACAGGTCACAAAATGAGCCCTCCAATGTGTGGGACGGGGATTGCAGGGACGGTGACAAATTACTGTGTAACAGTCTCCTCTCTGCGACAGTCTACTACTTGAACCTCCTGCTTCATTCTAAGAGTGTTGAAATCTTGATCTGAAAGTTCTTCCTCCTCTTGTTGGAATTTTACCTCTATTCTTCTTACTTTGTTTCCTCAAAATTTTCTTTTCTGCCTTCAAAGCTTCTTTGTAGGCATTCTCAATTGTCTTCAGATTCAACAAACTAATTTCATCCTATATGTGATACCTCAAACCAGTGATGTATCTGGCTACTTTATCCATATCATCTTCAACATGTCATGCTCTAATGCTAAGCTTGTAAAAATACTATGTATACTCCTTGACAATCATTCCTTTCTACCTCAAATTATGCAACTATTTGAAAATATTCAACTGATAGTCTTTTGGCATAAACTTATTCTTCAATTTAGTTACCATTTTATCCCATTGCTTGATCTTAAAATTTCTCTTTCTCTCCCTAGATGTTTGTAGTTCATCCCACCAGATAGATGCATGGCCCTTGAAACTGGTAGCTGCAAAATTTACCTTATTCTTATCTTCAACCTCTTCCAAGTCGAAATAATTATCCACTGAACTGATCCAATCCATCAACTCGTCCACATTAAGGTTCCCCTCATATGAAGGAATCTCCACTCTTGGCTTTCCACTAACCTTTGCTAATATCTTGAAAACTTTAGCTGCCTAGCTTTCTTCTTCTTCTTCTTCTTCCTCAGAAGATTCATGTACAACACTGACATCTCCTTCATCAGGTGTTCTCCTCTTAGAATTATCCATTGTCTCCATCCTTGTACAAAGGTGTTGAATCTCTTCTGGCAAACTTGGATTCACTACAAGTCTTCCCCGACCTATTCCAGCTCCTCTCCTGGGTGGCATATTTGCTACAATCCTTGAGAACATAACTTAGTTTTTTCTCTGATACCAAATGATGCAGCAAGGCTGCCAATTTCCCAATATACGCATGCAGACCTTTGGTTTATGGTCCCATACAATTTGGCGACCAATCACAGCCAATCACAAACTTCGCAAATTTATAAATTGGCCTCCTCGCAGCATCGCAAATTTGTTAATTTTCAATTCCTGCAATCCTTCTATACCATATCACAATTGATATGTGATATTTATCACATCACATTGCCATCTCACATCCTTATCGCAATGCAACTTCCAACCATTTACCACATCACAAGTTAAACTTATTACCTTGTGATGTCTTAACATGTAAAGATACAAGTTGTTGATAGCAATATTCCACTGGGATCTTAATCTCCACCATTGATCTATGCCCGATCTAACGGTCCCGCTGTGTCTTTCCTCTTCACACTGCCAATCGTCCCTTTTTCAGATGTGATGTGTGATCAATGCCAAAACAGTTTTGAACGTCTATATTGCAACTTCGCAAGCTTGATTCAAGTTTCACATAAACATATTAAATGGAAACCCCACTGTGTGCGATGTGATATCCAAACTCAACAGAAAAATAAAAAATGACAATTTAAAATAGACAGCCAAATAAAAATACAAACAATCTTGGAATTAGCAGTAATGAAAATACACAGAGTCCTGCCCTTGATGGTTGTATTATTACATTGCTTCTATGCTCTGTTCACTCTCTTTGTTCACACCTCACTCACACCTATTCCACCCTCCTATTTACTCTTACATATACCCAAAAGTGGTTTTCTTTGCCTTTTATTAGCTCCCCGCTGAACCATTCTAACAACCTAATTTTATTCTAAAACTAAAAAACTCAATCTTCAGATTTTATTCTAACACTCTATTAAATATGTATAACAAACAACATTAAAAAGCAATCTTTAAGAGGTTCAACCCTCTTTAGTAAATGATGATTGACTTGCCTTGTCACAAAATGTAACCTCAATTGATGCTCGTGCATCAGAGCCATTTCCTCCAATCAACCTTAAAGTTATGTCTATCTGACAAATTGTTACTTTGTGCTTACCATCATCTTTCATGTGGACAATGAGTTCTTCAATCTCTTGTTTTCCATTTAACTTAAAAAGTTGTTGCAATGAATCCTTCCAAAATGAAGTTGATTTCCCATATCTTATCTCCCAAAAAGGATATTCTTGGATAATATGCAAACCTTTTTTAGCTAAATTCCAAATTGAAGAACCTACCTGATTGAAGGGAATCTAGATGAGTTGTGAGAGAGGTATTTTTTGTTTTATTTGTGATTCCATATAAGCTTCCATAAATCCTCCCCTCCTTGAAGCCAACACTACCATATTTAGCTCCCATAACAATAACTAGATAGCTAAGATCCCTTAACGCTAAATCTCTTGGCAATTTATTCTTACGGAATCTCTCTCAAGCAATTTAGACTTAGATAATTTATCCCAAACAACTAAATCCCATTTCCTATATTGCTTAGCTCTCCATAGAAAATAACAGTAGATGTTAGAAAGTGAATTAAGAATGGAAATGAAGCCATCCCTTTTTTAATTTTTATTTTAAGGTGGGAGAAGCTATGATAATGAGTTTATCATTTTTACTTAAACTTTCTTTTCTATTTATCCATTCGTATTAAATTTTCATTATTTAGAAATTGGAAAAAAAAATGTTGACAACATTAGTAAAATATACCATTTATTACTTAATAAAAAAATAATAGTCTAAAATGTAAATGTAATGATACATGCTAGAGGTCATATTGACTAGTTTTTATAGCGTTTATGAGTTGTTAGCTCCTATCCGCCTAGTTGTTCTAATGTGGTGTTTTTATCCACCCAACTTCCTCACTTATATAAATAACATGCTTCATAGTAATAATTTAAGAGCAATTTATTTCAACATGGTATGAGAGGAGATATGGGTCTAACACCCTTGGGGGGAGGGGCATGATCCTTTCTACATCTTTGTCAATACGTTGCATAGTACAATGGCTATTTTTTGGTGATTCCCACATCATCATCACTTATTAATTACTTTTGCAATTCCTACATAGAACCGAGGCCATTGTTGCATTTTCAGAGCTATAGCCTATCGAGCTATGGCTTCCATTGTAAGGCTTTGAAGTCTTCAAATCCAAGGGCTTCGCCACAACATTCTCGGCTCCACCATTATGAAGAGCTAGAAAGCGTCATTGTGAAGAAAGAATCCCACACCAATGCCTCTCCATCTTGTGCTTTTTCCTTTCCTCTTGCTTAGATCTATGCATGCAATTCTCATAAGTCTTGGTTTCCGAACAAAGCTAGCTAAGATGGTAACGAAGCATGTTTAAATCTCGTATTCAGTAGAGATCGGGTTGTTTCACATAGCTCCTCAACATTCGTAATCATCCATATCATGTTCGTGACAAGTAGCTCATGCTTCTGCGACACTTAGGTCACTTATTTTAGTGACTCCTCAACAGGAAACCTCGCATACGAGTATTTCAAGAAGATCACAAACATGAATAAAACCACATGCACCATTAGTGTCATGAGCTTCAAATATTTCCACAATTAGCAGCTTTGGCTTGCCTTCATCACATTTCAACATATGTTTCTTTCTCTTTCTTTTAAGGAGGAAATTTTCCAACGAATTTTTCTCCTTTTCTCCACTTATAGGAGGTTATTATAATACTTGAGTACCTTAGCAAGCCATCTGGACTCAATATTAACTTTTTTATCTCCCTATGTTTTGCTTATAAGAGATTTTAGAGTTACTAAAGACTTTTGTGAGTTATAAGTTCACATAGACCTTTTGTAAGTTGTAAGTTCACATAGTCATTCTTACCTGTCTAACCCATATAACTTTTATGATTGATTAACTCATATTCATCTCTCTTTTATTACTTCATTGTAATAATGTAAAAAAGAAATGTTCTTACACTGCATTCTTATATGGAATTGAAATTATATGGGAAATATATATCGGGAAGTAAAATGACAAATTTAACAAGATTTAGACAAACTTACATAACTTGTTCACTTTATCGAAAGAAAATAAACCATTGTATCAAAGATTTCTACAACGCCACCAAAACATGTGTTTGGTCGGAATAAGCTACTTTTGCTAATAGACTAAATTAGACAAACTGCCCTTGATTGTTTAATACAAATATCACTCATTATCAACAGCAGTAGAGAGATTAGTTATATATGAAAAAATAATTATATGCACCTAGATTAGTTATCTTTTCTAACAAAGATTTGTACAACGCCACCAAAACATGTGTTTGGTTGGAATAAGCTACTTTTGCTAATGGACTAAATTAGACAAGCTGCCCTTGATTGTTTAGCACAGATATCACTCATTATCAATAGCAGTAGAGAAGTTAGTTATATATGAAAAGATAATTATATGCACCTAGATTATTTATACATGAAAAGATAATGATATGCACCTAAATATACTTCTGATCCACAATCCACGCACGGTTACACTGGCTATAACTTCATCTAAAAAGAAAACAGGATTGGGGTATAAACATTACTCATTGCGCGTAAAACAGCCAAATGCACGTCCATCTGCTTTCTCCTCTTTCACTCCACAGCTATATGTGTCATATGTTGCTGACCATCAGCTTCCACCTGATCGGTGGTTGTGGTTGTCTGCGCTTTAAGGGCTGTCTGCTTTGGAATCGCAGAAATCTGATATATGAATGTCTCAACGCAGTTGGGAACTGTTAGATTTATTTCATGATTCTTACTCAATGGTCTTAGATGACTCTGACTCACTGCTCTGAGGGACGTTTGTGTCCGAGAAGCCATGGCTGCCGGCGTCAGTTGAGAACGCAAAAATAAGAATTTTGTGGTTGGAGTCCCGTTTTAGCTCGGCCTCATAAAACTCCGACAGTGTGTTATCATTTTGCGAACAACTTCTTCCCAACAATTGCTGTGAACGGTAAACGGTAGATGGAAGGGAGGTATGTAAGGATAGCGTAAGGGTTTGAAGGGTTCCGTTGGAGTTGTAGTACAGAACTGAAGCAGAACAGGAGGAAGCAGAAGTGTATCAGGCAAGAGAAGTGACTGAGCTGAACAGGGCTTCAGTCACTGACAAACGTATTTATTTCCTGTGATACTTGCTGCGACCAGGGGGGACCGCATGTGTCTCAGCAATCCAGAGGGGCATGATATGACTGTACGTTGTCTTTGTCATTAGCAATAGATTGGGCTCCGTGTATTGTCTATAGGCGGCGGCAACCAATATTTTTCAGTCTATTGGCCCATTAATACTCTCAAGAGTACTAATGGGCATGGCATGGCATGCCATATCATACCTGTCCTTAATGCACTGTAAGTACAGTTTCGGGAGAAGGACCGGGACATAGGCTTTGTGGTCAACCGTGTACATATTTTCCCCGGCGAACAGTTTCCGATTAACAAGAGATAGTTTATGTCTATGTATGTATTCTCGTACATCATCCATGGCATGATGATCGGAGATTTTAATTTTCAATTTGCGCGCCCATTTTATTTTGAATTTGGCCTTCTATAGTGTGTGTCTCATCTGATAGTGGTAGTGTTGGGAACATCAAATTTATATCCTCTGGATCACGCACTCCTTGTATTATCGGTGACATCTTCATGCCATGAACTCTCCAGACCTGTGAAAAGTATTGTGTGCAGGTGTTTTGTTCAATACATGCGGGGCATTCGCCATGACCCTCCTCATCTCTTTCGTGGCTTAGATGTCTCACAACGCGTTGCAGAAAGAGAGGGAAAGCGTTATTCTCAGCATGAAATTGCCGAGAGTCCCCTCAGACTCAGTGAGAACAAGATAGCAGCTAGTTTTTTCGATTCTGACAGGTCGAACCCAGGAAAGCTTCTGCAAGTTGTGAGGCTTGTATTGACTAAAGATGAGAAAATGAAAAAACGTGCAGAGAAATAGAAAAAAATGGCTTCAAAAGTTGTGGGAGAGGGAGGATCTTCGAAAAAAGCTTGCAAGATTTCGTGGCTGAGATGCAGACGCTAATGACAACGAGAAGCTCCAGTGGGAAATCAGAAATCGAGAATATAGAACCGCGATTTCAATAATTATTTGAAGTTTTGGGTGTACAACTAATATGTGAATATGCTCTTGAGGCGATAAAAGAAATGATAGTACGAGTTAATTACAATTTTATACAAGTGTGCATTAGTCTTTCAGCGTTCTATATAGACGTAGTTGCAGGTCCATTATATGGGTTACTGTGAGAAGTTAGAATTTTTAAATTATACTCGTTTAAGAGTCAGCACTTCAAATTGTAATTAGTCGTTATCAAAATTAACAAAATGCCTAATTATTTGTCTGATTATCATATAAAATAATGAGTTAACAGGTTGTTGGATCTTTGGATTCCATGTTATTCCTTCTTTTCGAAAAAGATGGACAGGGTGATTCTTTGCATTCACAAGTGACAAAATTAATAAAAATTTAAATCCCGTTTTAATTACCACTTAGAGTTATTGAATTCAGCTAAATCAGTTTTTGGAGGTGAAGTTGTAATATATTGTTTTTTAAAATGTATTTTTTTTATTATTTATATAGTTCTTTTCTCTTGCAAAAGTGTTTGGGTATTAGAATTGTGGAGAATACAAGCCAATAACAAATTTCATAAACTCTAATTATTTAAATCAAAGTATTTTTCCATTGATCATTGACAATATAGGGAAAGTTTATTGTATGATAGATATTGAATTTATGGAAAGTTTACTTTTTGATGGATATTGGTGAAAGAATAATTTTGTGTGATATCTTTTTAAAATAATAATTAAAAACTGTTTTATATTAATTTATAATAATTAATTGGTACATATTCATTTGAATAGTGAATTTAATTAATAAAGAGGAATCAAACTTTTAATATCAAAATTATTTTTGAAATGCAATTTAACTTGAAAGAAAATTGTACCTTTAGAGATTTTATATATCTAATTGTTTGATAAACTTATATATATATATATTAGCCCTGGAATCACGGCAAGCATAGAGGATCAAATTTACTATTTTGGAAAACCTATTTAGAGTGCAAAACTTGAAAAGGTTTACATGTCAATATTTGATCCTCTTACAATCTGTTTGTACCTATATGATTTTTAATGGATATTTTATTTATTCCTCTCTCTGAGATGACATTATTTACATTAAAGTTTTTTTTTTGTAATTAATATGTTTTTAAATATATATAAAAAGTTATTAAATTAATTTAATTTCAACAAATACAATTATTTTATTCCTTTGGGTAGTGAAATATTTTGTTATGGTTAATATTTTGTTTTCCTCCTCCTTTTTTCTATATATACATATGTATATATTTAAAAGTAATATTAAAATAAATTAACTAATTTGAATATTCAAATAGTTTATTCAAATTTTATATTGAAATATCATATACTAAAATTGATATTAAAATAGTTTATTCAAGTTTTATATTGAAATATTTGTAAAAGTATAAGAATTATATATATATATATATATATATATATATATATATACATACATACATATATACATATATAACTTTTAATTACTTTATTTCTTTTAAAAGCTTATATAAAACTATGTTTCTTCACATGAACATCAAAATATTTTATTTATGGCTAAGAGTGAGAATGAAACAATTTTACCACATTTGCTAAGTGAAATTAAGAATATTGATGTTTTATAATGTTTTTTTATTAAAACTAACCAATGATATATATTCATTTTTATTTTTTTATTATAGTTGACATTGTTTTTTATTTAGAGAATATTTTACCTTTATTTTTAAAAGCCACATGTAGTCTTACATCATCTACATCATCTTTGTAGAATGAGATTGGTTTGCCTGTTATAACTTTTTATTGTTTAAACTATATTTTTGAATGCATAAACATATTCAACTTCTTGAAAATCTCTTTGGGCACTTGGAATGTGCAACCTACACAGGTTAAGCTAGTAAACCCAAAAATCATGTTTTTAGACACAATTGACTAAAAGACATATCTAAAAAGGTGCCAAAATATAGAATAGTGAAACTACTTGAATTGTTTTAACCATAAGAATCTATGTCTTTTAATTGTTTTATATAATAGATACATGGTTGACATATATATATATATATATATTCTTTTGTAAGTAAAATTTCATTAGATTACTAAGAATTTACATAGAGTGCATGCATATCGATTCTTCAATTGACAGTGTCTAAATTGAGCATATGCAAAAAAAAAACATATCTAACCTAGGACTAGCATTGTGCATGTCTTGGGGGTGACCATTTTCCCACAGATGGGAAACTAGATGAAGTTCCTAAATGTCATGAAACTAGTTTATATCTGCAGAAAACACAACTAATATGCAAATGAGTAACAAACATTGAAAATATTTTTCTTGATTCTTGGTAGTAGTCAAATCCATGCCAAGAGTTAACTTAAGGGATCATCATGACATTCCATCAACCATAATGGTATTTCCCATTCGATAAGCGTCATGTTGAAGTCGGTGTCTACATCTCATTGCAGTTTCTCTTTTGCCTCTTTCACTATTTTCCTACTTCCGATGGCCTATTCCTTCACAATGTTGCTCAATGACCTTTATTTTGCAATGGTCTTCCCCATCCAAAAAATTAGCCCTTACTTCTTAAGATTGGGTGGTTTTGCACCTTGAGAAATCAAGTCTGGAGAACTCAAAGAAGAAGAGTTTGAGCCATCTTGAGCCTTTCCATGGAGGTTCGAGACAATATTATCTTGAACTCTTTCCAAGAGAATCCTTCTTGCCTTCGCTACGTTCTTCTTCCATGCTGCTAGATCTTGAGCATCTACTACTAGATCTTGAGAATCTGTTGTTGCGGGCTTAGGAATATCACTATCTATGAACTCCTTTAGCTTGTTGTCTTTGAACACTTCTTTTATCCTATCCTTCCAAGCTATGTAACTTGAACTACCCTCAAGGGCATATTCGAGTCTCAATCCAAAGAAAGATTCCTAGGCAAGCTTGGATCAATACTTAACTAATTTCTTGGCTTTAGGAATCCCTATTTCCTTGCGCACATTCCTATGGAATTAGGCCCCTATTAACAAGGAAATTCCCCATAATTATTGTGTAATACATCAAGGCTCTTCCTCTGGATCCATGCACCACTTGTAATTTTTTTTTATTATACAACTGATAGTACACTTCCCTTTAACTCCAATCTCAATTAGGTCTCTCTCATTGTGTACACAACCGAATGTGGCCTCTGAAAATTCAACCACTGAATCAGATCATCCTTGTTAATGTCCTCCATTTTCCCTTTTCCCACCTTCCCTGCAAAGCTTAGCCGAAACTGGGCCAGATGGGCTTCTGTGTGATTTTTCTCATGTGCCTTAGGTGAGTAGGCTAGGGGTATTCGAAAGTATTAATGAGAATACCTAGCAATGACCCAATGATTTTACGCTCCGAGCGATGAACTGTTGTAACAGGTTTGACATCTAGGAATTGAAGAAAATGGTTGTTATCTTGTTCTTACTGAGTTTGATGGGACTCGGAAAATTCATGCCGAGAACAATGTTGTCCCCTTCTTTCTACAATGCATTGTGAGATATTGAAGCCGCAACGGAGTTGAGGAGGGTCATGGCGAATGCTCCGCATATATTGAATAAAACTCAAGGCACACCATACTTTTTCACTTGTCTATAGTATCCACATTGTCATGAAGATGTTAGTGATAATAAAAGTCAGTGTGATCCCAAGGATATAAATTTGAGGATACCCAACGCTACCAAATGTGGAGAAAAAACGACAAAATTCAAAATAGAGTGAGTGCGCATCCATCTCGGTGGGAAAATTTAAATCTCGGATCCATCATGCGCATGGTGGATCATATGGCATCGACATAATCCATGGATGATGAATGTGAATACGTACAAAGACAACAACCCATTTCCTATTAATAAAAAACTATCCGCTGGGAAATTATGTACACAGGTTGGCCTCCAAAGTTGATGTCTGAGCCCTTCTCTCAATATTATCCTTTATGGTGTATTAATGGCTCTATAGCCTTAGAAATATTGGTTTCCATTTTCTAGTGGACCGTATATCAGAAGATGTGCTTAATTAAATTGCAATCTGACATGGTCTCGGGATCTGAGGTCGCTGTGTTTTAATTTTGACAAAATCTCCAGAGTCTCTGCTCACTGAGTTTTAATGATATTTCATTCGAATCTATCAAATATGTTGCATACCCTATTCAACCGTAACAAATATTTTTGGAGCTATAGTTCTGATCCAGGTGGCTCTAGAGACTCACATAGGGCAAAGAGGGCTTTTGAAAGCTCAAAAATCAAAGTTTTCGGATTGCTTTCGAACTAGGACTAGAGCGTAGATCTCGACGTTCTGATTGCGGCGGTGTGAACGGTTTGTCAACCTGAGCTCGTATGCGAAAGCTAGAAGAAATCAAAGTTTTGGGTTGACTTGGATGACTTGGCAGCTTAAGGAGGCAACAAATCCACAGCGATCCGGCCACTAGATTTTGGTCGGATTCTGGGCAAAATTGCGGGACACTTGATTTGTCTCCTTCGGCCTATTTTTGGGTATTTTAAAAATTTCTTATTGTTGTTAAATAACGAAAAAATATGAAAAATGGGGGTGGCGGGCCACCAACCCCGCCACCCCACTCCACAGTACGTCATATTATAAAAATATAAATATCATGATTCGACGGGCTGTGACCCCCACCGAACCATTGGAAACCACATCGTATATAACACAAACATTGTAACGGGGGCGGGCCACCAGCAGTGGACCCGACCCCCACACCACATGTGACACATATCAATGCCACCGTTAAACATATGGTTCCGGCGGGTGTCGAACCCGCCCGGCTTAATAGTCAGCCGGCCTGCTGGCGAAACCCCAAACCAATGTAAAATTAAAACAAAAACATGCCCATTTTAATCTTTGTTTTATATGCAAACAACACTTTTCCAATTCGGTTGGGGTCGATGGGGTTGGAACCCCTGACCTCCGACTTGACAAGCCTGCCCACAACCAACCGCCCAATGGGCTCGATATTGTTAAATCTGCCACAAATTTCAATATAAGCCCTCATTTTTACTAGTGTGGGCAGAGCAAGTTGGAGAAGAGGAGTGGCACAGATTTCAAGGGCAGAACCATGAGCCTAGACAATAGGGAGTAGAACCATGATTGAGCTCAACCTTTAGGGGGGCGAAATTTTTCCAATGTCCAAATGGGATAAACTTTGTGTCGATTTTGCAGTATTCGACGCCACGAATCTAATGGTGTATTCAAATTTTCTATTTGACCATTCCATTTTTCGGCCACTTTTCAAAGTGGAATTGTAGGTGTTGGCATTCAATGTGTGAGCAGTCGTTTTCAGGATATTCGATGCCACGGTTGATGGTACATCCAAATCCAGCAGTTTATCATCATTTTCTTCAGATAGCTCCAAGATATGAGGTATATACCGTGTGATCATTTACTTCTTTTTCTCTTTGCTATGAGATGCATTTTGTTGTATACATCCATGTTTGATGTTTGATGCTTGATGTGGGATCTTGTTTTGTTCTTGATGTGAGATTTAATTTATGTCGTGGATTTTTTTATGTTGTTTGAGATCCCTTTGTTGCCATGTTGGCGAGATACTCATTGTCACATGTATGTTTGATTGAGATCCCTTTGTTGCCATGTTCGGCAGGATACTCGTAGTCATCATCCATTCAGTGAAATTGTCATGCTGATAGGAGTCCTTTTTGTGAATGAGAGTTCATGTAGTGGAACATCTCGTGGAGAGGTCCAGCCACTCCTATGTGAAGGAATTTTCCTTGTATGACGGAGAAAAAATACCATCCATGTACATCATCACTCTTTCCATCACTTAATGCAGCAGCCTACACCATCTTGACACCGAGCCCCGGAGACGTAGTCCCTCCTGGACAAACTCCGTTATCAATATCTTGTGTTTCTAATGCTCGTTATGTTTCTCTTCTTTACAACATGCAAATATGTTCTTTTATGTTCATTGATGCTTTGATGCAATTCTAACACATCAGCTGAAGTAAAAGGTCTTGGTTAAAAGGGTATCAATAATTTAATTGGATCAAGTTCCAATAATGCACTGGGATAACTACGGTTTTTTGGTTTGGCGGCAAGGCATATTCTTGGGCTCTCGTGGATTTAATCTTTTGAACGAGAATATTTATATACAACTCTCGCCCGAAACATCACGACGATACGATGAATCTTCGCAGGATTCCGTCGGTTGACGGTAAAATGTTTCGATTAAACTTCTCACTCGAGATTCTATTAAACTTTCAGGCGAGAAGTTTAATCGAAAAATTTTACCGTCGACCGACGGAATCCTGCGAGGATTCATCATATCGTCGTGATGTTTCGGGCGAGAGTTGTATATAAATATTCTCGTTCAAAAGATTAAATCCCAATGCTTAGCGTGCGCACCCGTCGCCCGTAGTTATCCCGGTGCTGATCAATTAAGTATTGATACCCCTTTTAACTAAGAACTTTTGCCCAGTTTGATGTGTTAGAATTGCATCAAGTATCAATGAGCACATGTTGTAAGCACAGCAGGCAGTGAAACACAAGATGTGATATGGCGGAGTCAGAGACTACGTCTCACAGTGCACAGTGTCAGAGTTAGGGTTATAGACCCATTTGCATTGCAAGTGGCGGAAAGTGTTTATGCCACATGGGTATTATTTTTCTCCTCATACAAGGAGAATTACATAGGGTGGGAACCGGGTTTCTCCCACGGATTTGTAAAGAAGAGAAACATAACGAGCATTAGAAACACAAGATATTGATAATGGAGTTTGTCCAGGAGGGACTACGTCTCCGGGCCTCAGTGTCAAGATGGTGTAGGCCACTGCATTAAGTGCTGGAATGAGTGATGATGTACATGGATGGTATTTTTTCTCTGTCATACAAGGAAAATTCCCTCACATAGGAGTGGCTGGACCTCTCCACGAGATGTTCCACTACATGAACTCTCATTCACAAAAAGGACTCCTATCAGCACGACAATTTCACTAAATGGATGATGACTATGAGTATCCTGCCGAACATGGCAACAAAGGGATCTCAATCAAACATACATGTGACAATGAGTATCTCGCCAACATGGAAACAAAAAGATCTCAAACAACATAAAACAATCCACGACATAAATTAAATCTCACATCAAGAACAAAACAAGATCCCACATCAAGCATAAAACATCAAACATGGATCTATACAACACAATGCATCTCATAGCAAAGAGACAAAGAAGTAAATGATCACACGGTATATACCTCATATCTTGGAGCTATCTGAAGAAAAGGATGATAAACTGCTGTATTTGGATGTACCATCAACCGTGGCATCGAATATCCTGAAAACGACTGCTCACACATTGAATGCCGACACCTGCAATTCCACTTTGAAAAGTGGCCGAAAAATGGAATGGTAAAATAGAAAATTTGAATACACCATTAGATTCATGGCGTCGAATAGTGCAAAATCGACATAAAGTTTATCCCATTTGGACATTGGAAAAATTTCGCCCCCCTAAAGGTTGAGCTCAATCATGGTTCTACTCCCTGTTGTCTAGGCTCATGGTTCTGCCCTTGAAATCTGTGCCACTCCTCTTCTCCAACTTGCTCTGCCCACACTATAAAAATGAGGGCTTATATTGAAATTTGTGGTAGATTTAACAATATCGAGCCCGTTGGGCTGTTGGTTGTGGGCAGGCTTGTCAAGTCGGAGGTCGGGGGTTCCAACCCCATCGACCCCACCCAAATTGGAAAAGTGTTGTTTGCATATAAAACAAAGATTAAAATGGGTGTGTTTTTGTTTTAATTTTACATTGGTTTGGGGTTTCGCCAGCAGGCCGGCTGACTATTAAGCTGGGCGGGTTCGACATCCGCCATCACCATATGTTTAACAATGGCATTGATATGTGTCACATGTGGTGTGGGGGGCGGGTCCACCACCGGTGGCCCGCCCCCGTTACAATGTTTGTGTTATATACGATGTGGGTTCCAATGGTTCGGTGGGGGGTCACAGCCCGTCGAATCATGATATTTATATTTTTATAATATGACGTACTGTGGAGTGGGGTGGCGGGGGTGGTGGCCCGCCACCCCCATTTTTCATATTTTTTCGTTATTTAACAACAATAAGCAATTTTTAAAATACCCAAAAATAGGTCGAAGGAGACAAATCAAGTGTCCCGCAATTTTTCCCGGAATCCGACCGAAATCTGCTGACCGAATCGCTGCGGATTTGTTGCCTCCTTAAGCTGCCAAGTCATCCAAGTCAACCCAAAACTTTTATTGCTTCTAGCTTTCGCATACGAGCTCAGTTTGACGAACCGTTCACACTGCCGCAATCAGAACGTCGAGATCTACACTCTGGTCCTAGTTCGAAAGCAATCCAAACACTTTGATTTTTGAGCTTTCAAAAGCCCTCTTTGCCCTATGTGAATCTCTGGAGCCACCTGGATCAGAACTATAGCTCCAAAAATATTTGTTACGGCTGAATAGGGTATGCAACATATTTGATAGATTCGAATGAAATATCATTAAAACTCAGTGAGCAGAGACCTTGGAGATTTTGTCAAAATTAAAACACAGCGACCTCAAATCCCGAGACCATGTCAGATTGCAATTTAATTAAGCACATATTCTAATATACGGTCCACTAGAAAATGGAAACCAATATTTCTAAGGCTATAGAGCCATTAATACACCATAAAGGATAATATTGAGAGAAGGGCTCAGACATCAACTTTGGAGGCCAACCCGTGTACATAATTTCCCCAGCGGATAGTTTTTTATTAATATGAAATGGGTTGTTGTCTTTGTACGTATTCACATTCATCATCCATAGATTATGTCGATGCCATATGATCCACCATGCGCATGATGGATCCGAGATTTAAATTTTCCCACCGAGATGGATGCGCACTCACTCTATTTTGAATTTTGTCGTTTTTTCTCCACATTTGGTAGCATTAGGTATCCTCAAAGTTATATCCTTCGGATCACACTGGTTTTTATTATCACTAACATCTTCATGACAATGTGGACATTATAGACAAGTGAAAAGGTATGGTGTGCCTTGAGTTTTGTTCAATATATGCGGAGCATTCGCCATGACCCTCCTCAACTCCGTTGCGGCTTCAATATCTCACAATGCGTTGTAGAAAGAAGGGGACAACATTGTTCTCGGCATGAATTTTCCGAGTCCCGTCAGACTCAGTAAGAACAAGATAACAACCAGTTTCTTCAATTCCTAGATGTCGAACCTGTTACAACAGTTCATCGCTCAGAGCGTACAATCACTAGGTCATTGCTAGGTAATTCTCATTAATACTTTCGAATACCCCTAGCCTACTCACCTAAGGCACAAGAGAAAAATGACACAGAAGCACATCTAGCCCAGTTTCGGCTAAGCTTTGTAGGGAAGGTGGGAAAAGGGAAAATAGAGGACGTTAACGAGGATGATCTAATTCAGTGGTTGAATTTTTAGAGGCCACATTCGGTTGTGTACACAATGAGAGAGAGCTACTTGAGATTGGAGTTAAAGGGAAGTGTACTATCAGTTGTATAATAAAATTTTTTTACAGGTGGTGCATGGATCCAGACGAGCCTTGATGTATTACACAATAATTATGGGGAATTTCCTTGTTAATAGGGGCCTAACTCCATAGGAATGTGTGCAAGGAAATAGGGATTCCTAAAGCCAATAAATTAGTTAAGTATTGAACCGAGCTTGCCTAGGAATCAATGAGACAAACAAAGATAGTGCAGAGAGCTCTCAACCCTGAGAGAAGAATTGTATTGTTCTCATATTCTTTGACTTATGCAATATACAAATAGTTGAGCCTTTTCCCAGGTAAATCTTTGTGTTGTGCGATTGGAATTATTTCTCTTTCTTGTTCATGTGATTTTGCAATCCTAATTGGTTTATGCAAATTGTAGAGTAGATTCAAGTGCTTTTTTTTTAGCATATTGCAAGATAAGTTGAATCTACGTGGATTTTCTACATGGTATCAGAGCATGAATCACTATAGAAGAGAAGAATACGAGTTTGTTTGGATAAGGTGAATTGAATTTGTAGATCTACTCTTCAAGACCATCCTCAGGATCATGATGTCTTTCTTTGGATTGAGACTCGAATATGCCCTTGAGGGTAGTTCAAGTTACATAGCTTGGAAGGATAGGATAAAAGCAGTGTTCGAAGACAACAAGCTAAAGGAGTTCATAGATAGTGATATTCCTAAGCCCACAACAACAGATTCTCAAGATATAGTAGTAGATGCTCAAGATCTAGCAGCATGGAAGAAGAACGTAGCGAAGGCAAGAAGGATTCTCTTGGAAGGAGTTCAAGATAATATTGTCTCGAACCTCCATGGAAAGGAAACTCTATATGATATGTGGAAGGCCTTGACAATTTTTTTTCATAAAAATAACGACCATAGGAAGCTGGCATTAAAGGAAAAACTCAGAAAATTGAAGATGGAGGAGGGCGACACAATACCAAAGTACTTGAACAAGTTCACCCAATATCGGGATGAGCTTGGAAGTGTTGGTGCTATCGTTGTTGAGGATGATATGGTGAGCCTAGCACTTCTAGGCCTTCCCAAGAGCTAGCATAGCTACTAGGATTCAGTAAATGGGAGGGAGAAGTTACCAGAGTGGGAGCGATTATGGTTTGACCTGGTGCAATAAGAAATAAGGAAAAACACTAAAGACGAGACATCTTCCAAAGAAGCGGAAGATGACTTTGCATTAGTCAACAAAGGAAAGAAAGCATAGGGAAATAAATCCCAAGGTGAAGAGGGCAAGAAGAAAGACTTGTCCAATAACAAGTGGTTTCACTGTCACGTGTTCGGGCATTATGCCATGATATATACACAGAAGAAGGCAAGTAAGAAGGAACCTGCAGTTGCAACAACAGGTGAAGCTCTAGCTTCACAATTCAAGCTTAATTTTACTCTCATTGCATGCATGGAAAGCACAGTAATGGGAAGCATGTGGTATCTCGACATCGGTGTCTCATTCCATATGAAGGGTAATAGAGATCTCTTCAGTGACTTAGAGGAGAAAGAGAAGGGTTTTTAACTGAGGCTTTCCCTAGATAAATCTTTGTGTTGTGCGATTGCAATTCTTTCTCTTTCTTGTTCATGTGATTTTGTGATCGTAATTAGTTTCCACATTTTGTAGAATAGATTCATGTAGTTTGTTTTAAGATATTACAAGATTAGTTGAATCTATGTGGATTTTCTACATTTTCTCTCGCCCAAATCCCCATGAAGAGCGTGGTCATGGAAATTGTTGTGGCTAACATTCCAGTGGTCTATACCATGTCACCTTCTAGATCTTGGGCCAGAAAATTAGGCAGAATCTTGTAGGTGGATTTATCCTATGCAACCATATTTTTATTGGAGGTCAAGAGAGGAGACTGTATAGAGAGTCTGAATTCCTATATGTTGTAAGTGATGCCAAAAGGTCTAAGAATCAACCTCTATATTCCATAGAAGAATTCATTAGCTCTTACAACCTATACATGAACCTAAAGATGATGCCATAAGTAAACGAAGTCCCTACTAAGATTAAATAGATACAGGACAATTTTGTATAATTATCCAAAACAAATAAATGAATAAACATCTTTTAAAATACTTCATATACAACAATAACTTATTTTTCATGAACTTTGTATATTCTATATTTATAGTATGTTAAATTATGTTTATCTTACTTTCATATAGATAAATCAAAACTATTATTTTTTAATCAAAACCTAAAATTTATATTTTCATTAAAACTTAAATCAAAATAACAAAATAACAATTATAATTGAATAACAATAATTTTCAAAAAATAAATATAAACTTCTCAATAATAAATTCTAAATAAAAAAAAATGCACTCTTTGTATTTATAGAATATACATATATATAATCTTTAACAAATAAATAAAATGAATATTATATTTATTTATACAAAATTTCATTCAAAATTAACACTATAATCCACTTTACCTTAATTATATAAAATTTCAACTTATAAATTTCAATAAAACATAAATATATTAATAAAAACACAAAATATTAATATAATAAAAAGATAAAATAGAAAATTGCCTCTATCCATAATACTTTTTAATCTTTTAGTTCTTCCCAACTAAAAGATTAAAATTGTACGTGTATATTTATTGCCTGTAATAAGTGCCGTGTGTGCATCATCAGCTCATCAACATCAACCGAGGGCGCGAATAAATTTCAAATGTGCAAAGTTGTATGGATGGATGGACATATGGAAGATAGCAACATGATGCATGTGATTTGGACCGACCGGAAACAGAGATATATTTTGCCGGAAAGCAGAAAGGATGTCAAGATGGGTGCGCTCACAAAAATGTCAGAAGCAGTTATTTGTATATTAAATATCCTAGCGCGTACTCATTTAGAGTTTGCATGGTTATGGCTGGCATGACCATGGCATGTCCATGGGTCCTTTTACTAAGGCTTTCCCCAACTAAACCTCCTGACAATGAATTTACTTAATTAATTGATGTTGTGAACGAAAATAAATAATAAGACCCTCCCTGTTGTGGTGCTGCCCAGGCTCGAACTGGGGACCTTCAGTGTTCCCCCAGCACCTTAAGGTTTGGCATTGCCGCCGTGATAACTAACTACATCAGAATAATTTACATTCGTTTTCCTTTTTGTTAGTTAACTCAGAAATGAGTAGGCAACAGCTGTGATAACAGAGAAGTGGATTCTGGAATATTTGAAATGAAGGGTATTATATTTATAATGGCGGTCGAAAATATTATGCGTCGATGCAGACTGGTACAGGTGAAAGAAGAAATGTAATAATGAAGTTCGGTACTCACCCATCCCATCCGTATCATAAAGCCAACAACACGGATGGAGAATCCAGGTGGTGCTGGTAAATATGTAAGTATTTCAACAACAGCAAAATAACTGAAGAGAATTGTATAGGTCAAGCATAAATCCTCCTGATCTACGATCCACTCCAATTGAGGGCCAATGTGTGTTCATTCGTGTTTATTCATATATGATTATCTATGTTGCACGAGTTTCCAGTAAGCGTGTATTTCAGTTCAGGTACAGGAACAAGTATCTCCAAATTTACAGCAAATATTAAGTTGGGAGCGGTAATAATATAATAATATATTAAAATATAATATATATTAAAAATATATATATTATTTATTTTTATTCAAAACTTGCCAATTAAATTCTATCTTGCAATGAAATATGTAAATGATTGAACTTTGAAACACTGACAGAAAAAATCAAAATATTAATCCATCAACAACTTGCCAATGAAATTCCTCGCAAGCAAAGAAACATGTGGAACTCTTAAATCGAAAAAAAGATTATTATTATGTGATTTCATGCAACACTATCATATTCAATTTCAAAATTCAAGTTTGGAAATTTATAAAATGAAACTTTATAAGATAAAACTGACTAACACGCTACTTTTTCCCTTTCTAACCATCATTGTAATTTGTTGAATCTTATCATTAAAGCTTCAAGATAGGCTTCAAGAAAGTAGACTTATTTGCAATTGTTGAACTTCAAGTTTTGAAACAGACGCTGCCAAGGAATGACTGAAGAGTGTATATATTTTGTTAAAATCTTTGCTAGATTTCCACATCTTTGTTGCTTTACAGAGTCCATGCAATCTAGCCCCTTGACCTATCATGTATCACTTAGAAAATAAACAAATGGTACCTTCTCTGCTCAAAATAGGTACCCGAAACGTCAAAATTTGTTGTAGTGAAGCTCCCGAAAAGCTCCAAAGTACCCATTGAAGCTCCCAATTTTCCTGCCAGCTCCCAAGCTCTCGGGAGCGCAGGAGCTTAGGGTACGTGCTCTCCAATGGCTAGGAGCGGTATCCGTGTTATTATGATAATTATCCAGAGATCATATATTTTCTTTTCTTTGGTTCTGCACAAGGCATGAGAATTCCTTTCTTTGGTTCTGCATAGGGAGGGGAATTTTTTTTCTTTTTCATCAAAACATTTTATATGTTAAAACGGTTTTTTTTATTTCATTTCTAGTTGACTCCAGGCTTCAACCGTTGCAAGTTTTAAACAGGATGGAAGGAAACTTTGACGAGTCGTACTTGTATGCAGACTTGCGAGACAGAGGAATTGCTCGGACGGGCAAAATTGGCTAGAATCAGGCCAAAAAAATTTAAGAAATCTTATATGTTAAAGTTCGATAATTATAACGTAGATTTACAAAAATCCCTACCGAATTTTCTTAAAATCTTACCAAAATTTCCATGATTTTTCAAGCAAAAAAAATGGTCGGATGAATGAATGCGCGTAATATTTATAGTCATGAATATCTGTTAGAATTAATATGAATGATAAGAATAAATTCTTCCTTCATCTATTTTAAGTAGATGATAATAATAAATTCAACTTACATTATCCATATGCTTGTCTCTTGAGATGTGTATATTTATTTCTCTTTTCAGCTCCATCGAACCTCTCTCTTTTGTTTTCTATTTTCTAGGTATTCTAGTCCACTAAAACCCTATGTTTGATATCTTACCATTATTTGACACTTGTACAGGCTTCTACGGTGGTTCGCAATTTTTTGTAGCAGTAAGTATTTTCAGTATTTTTATTATATTTCTATGCTCTACCACTTTATGTACTTCTAAATATTTTGTAATTTAAAACAAATATGGTTATCATCACTGACGATTGCTTGACTTATTGTTGAAGATTAGTCCACGATTTAGAATGAAGATATATGGTTGTTTTATCTTTCTTCTTTTAAAAAAGAAAATAAAATTAAAATTATATTATAAACCAAAATTTGTCTCCAACTATCATTAAAAAATGAATATATTATAAAAATAGTAGAAGTAAAAAAACGTGTGAAGTGTAAAATCAACAAATCTATCATTGTTGAAGAACTTGGAATCACAACGTACTTTACTGAAGAGTACAAACTTTAAGGTGAACACTTAACGAATCTTGAGGAAAAACTGCAGGATACGTTAGGTGTTGAACTAGAATATATATTAAAGAAAATAGCTATGAAATGGAAAATTAAAGATGCGATGATGAAATTATAGTCAAGAAATTATTAAATGTTGAGATTTAATTTAGAATAAAATTATTAAATAAAGAATTAGCATTATCGCAGAATTCGACACACTATACTTTCTTTTATCATCTTTAAGAGTGTATGAATATTATATTAATATGAAGGTTAAATTAATCTTTTAAGTGTTACCTAATGTAATGGAATAACATAAATTTCAATTAAAAAACATTGTCTGCAGTATGTATACATATAGGAGAAACATCACCAAATTCAAATTATAAATATAGCATTTTCTATAAATTCATTTGTAAATGCAAGCTACATCTTGCAAAATATAGTAGCCTTCACAAATAAACACACTCTTTTAACTATTTAGCTTACCCAACATAGCACTAACATGCAGGTTCTTTGTTTTTCATGCTCTCTTAAGCAATTTGGGTCATGATATCTTCTTTCCATGATTATACTTTGTATTACCTTGCATGTTCGACTACTCTCGTTCTGGTGCTTGGCTGATTACCTACACCAACATTCGACTTGCCCACAGATTATTCAGCAATTCACCTTCAGTGCTTCAAATGCGAAACAAAGTCCTTTAACTGGAATTGTCCCTTGCTGTGAGGTCACATCTTTGCATGTTCGCGCTATAAGATGACTCTAGGCACAGCAGGACACGAGTCTATAGCTACGTGTTGTGTATGGCCATCACCATCTGTCACATTGACCTATTGTTGAAGACACTAGATTTTTTAAGCTTCATCTAAGCCTAGGCACTGCCTGCTATTGCCGCCTCTTCTTATTATGTTCTTTCTTTCCACCCATGTTAGTTATGCACTCATGTGTTCATTTGGTTTAGTGATGGGTATAGTTGATGTCAGCTCCACTTCCTTCTGTAAGTTGGGTGAACAACTTCCACCAAGTGCGTGTACATACACCATGGTGTTGTGCGCATATGTGGTGGAAACACATAGCTCTTGTTGTTGTCTTATTAAATATCTAAACCAATACCACATTCAGCATGTTGAATCACTGGGATCATTAGGTACTTAGTCTAGTTAGTTGATGGTGTAAACATTCCACGGCTGCATAGTATTGTCCTTACCACTAATGGGTCTCACACTACAATGTTTATTCATTAGTTCACCAAACACGCTGAAACCATGCACATATAGTGCGCTCACCTGCTGACACTCCTACCGCAGTTTTCTTAGTCCATGGTCCCGCCCATCTCGTGCAGTGTGAGTCAGGCACACCTTGTCTTAGCTTTCCTGTCTCATCACCAAGGGTGGTAGCTCACTCATATGGTGTGCCCACGCGTACCATTCATCACCGTTGCACTTCGTTGAACGTCACACCAAGTCGTCGCACAACCCGAGTTGGTCAATACGGGTGCCCATGGGACATGGGCGCGCCCGTTACAACACGGTCGCACGACTCCATGACTCGAAGTCCTGAAATCCTCCACCACTCTAAAAATGTTGTCACCCTCGACAACATCATTATAGCATCGCAAAGTGTTGTTAGCTCCAACATCGAATTTCCATGCCACCAACTCTGCAATATCTCAAATGAACCCCCAAAAGGCCCAAAATATCATGTTGGCAACCAAATAGCTCCACCTGTGACCTACTCCATGCTCCAAATATGTAATTATACCCTGTGGAGGTTATTATGATTCTATATAATTATATAGCATACAGGATATATAGTGGATAGAAGCCATTCCTACCAGACAATCCACTGATTCAATCATTATCTCTTTCTTAGAAAATAACATTTTATCTAGATGTGGATGCCCACAGAAAATTATTACTAATAATGCAGCTGCATTTAAATCTAAGAAAATGATTGCCTTTTGCCACAAGTATCATATTACCCTAGGCCACTCTACTGTTTATTACCCTCGGGGTAATGGCCTAGCTGAATCTTCAAATAAAAGCCTTGTGACTATCATCAAAAAACTACTTGAAGAAAATAAGAAAACTTGGAATAAAAAGTTGGTCTATGCCTTATGGGCAGATAGACTTACTACCAAGAAGTCAATTGGAACATCTCCTTACCAAATTGTATATGGGATGGATGCAGTTTTCCCATCATCTTTAGGTGTTCCAGTCATGAAAATTATCCAAGAATCACAGGTAGAATTCAATGATATACAAAGAAGGATAAATCAAACTATCCATCTGCAACAGACTAGGGAAGAAGTCTATGAAAAATCTCAAGTCATTCAAGAGAAAATCAAGAAAATATTTGATAAAAGAACTAAAGAAGATGACTTTACCATAGGAGATAAAGTCTTACAATGGGATTCCAGAAGAGAAGAAAAAGGAAAACATGGAAAGTTTGACTTTCTATGGAAAGGTCCTTATGTTATTTATGGGTACAGAGGTAACAATGCATTTTTTACCATAAATTTGGATGGAACAGACATTCCAGAAGGACCAGTGAATGGTAGAATGCTCAAACACTACTATTCTTATAAGTTAACTAACAGTTAGTCCCAATTTCTTTTTACATCATTGTAAATATCCATTGTAGTTTGTTGATTGGAGTGGATGTTTTCTCTCCAAAGTTGAAGCCCGAAGTGAAGGCCATAAGCTTTGAAGAGTAAAATATCATAAGTATGAGTTGTTGCAAAAAGCAAAAGACAGTTACAGGATCATCATGGTCAAAATGGAAGGCTACTGATCTTAGAGTTCTTGACATTTCACCAGGAAATGCCATCCCCATGTGAAGCCGCTGTTAGGGTCTTATAAGTATAAGATTCATAATTTGGAATTGACTTATGATAGTCTTGTAAATATGTACATACTTTGCTTTATGCAAGTTGTTTTCCCATATTTGTAAAAAATAAAAAAATAGAAAAGCAAAAAGAAGGTAAAGTCCTAAAAAAAAATCAAAGGACTTAGAAAAAATAATATACCCCAAAGAAAAAATCAATAAAACATGAAAATGTGCAAGTCCAAATGCCACTACTTTTTACTTTGTTACTGATGATTATGGCAGAGTGTCAATAAATGCCATAATCCATGATGAGTTGAACTGCTTAATATTGACTTGTCATGTTTCAATTTTATTGTTGTAGATAGTGAATAAAGATTAGTCAGACAGTTTAATCCTGACTAATTACTAGATAGGTAGAGAATAAAGAGGAGCTCATCAGTTTAATCTGAGCCCTCGGATAATATAAGGTAGATTTAAATAGTTTTTATTGTTGTCAAAAAAATAAAATGTTCAAGGTTGCTAGCTAAAATGCACCTACAAAATGAAAGAAAAAATGTTAGATTAAAAGTTGGGTAGGTAGAAAGAAGTGGGAGAATCATGTAAATACTTTTCACCAGGCAAAAATCACTAATTTCCCTTCCCTATAGTTATTCTACATTCTAGACTTTCAGTCAAAGAGGCTCAGAGCATTTCTCTAACTTCTGTTGGGACCGGACCCAAGGCTCAATGATTGTTAAGTTAAAGGTGTTAAATTTCTATGTTAATCTGTAACTGTCATCACTAACCCTACATTCATCCATTTGCACTTCAAGTTCTTAAGTAAAGATATTTTTTACTTAATAAAAAAGAAAATTCCCTTTGATTAATTTCCTTCATTCATAAAAGCATAAAAGCCCTCCAAAAATATTATATTCTGAGTAATAGTGGTCAAATTACAAATGATAAAGCTTTGCCTTTTTATATCATCACTTTACTTAGTCATATGAATATATTTTGGTGTTTTCATTATCCTATGTCATATTAACTTCTAACTTATTTATTAAATCCTTATAAATTAACTTATCCTATTAATATAACTCCTTGTATTTAAATATTCCCAAAAAACCCACTAATATATGTTTTTTTGCCAAAGTTAATTACCCACATGTTCAAATAACAACCCCAATTACACCCCCTTTGGCATAAAACTAAATATATGTAAATATCCTGCCCTCTATAGTGATAGACACTTCCATAGTCTATAACTATATAATAAAATAAAAAAACAAAAAGGCTTTAGACAGGTTATGTCTTAAGCGAAAAATATTTCCCCCATTATATTATTCTATCCTAAGTTTTATAAAGATTGATATTTTATGCCTTTATAATACTTAAATACCATTTCCCACATTTGTTAAACCTAAGGTTAAAATCCTAAGATCATTTATCCTAAGCCTTTTATTTTCCCCTATGAATAAAACCTCACGTTTTATCATAATTAACCTATATTAAACCTTTGGCTAACACAACCCGCCTTACACGCATTTCACCATGTATATAAACCTTCATATGTATTGCCACACATTATTTGCCTTTGCAAACATATTAATCCCACCCATATATGATTTTAACCTTATCCATTTTGATATACTTTAAAAAGTTTAAACATATATTAATTTTCGTGCACATAAAAGCCGCCCGGCCCCGCTTCTGTTTGCACCGCAGCTTCTAAATCCATCTCAACCCTTCGCTTCTATTTTAAAGATCCGACGGTTGAAAACCATTTTCGTGCTCACGAAATAAACAATCGACAAATATCCAAATGAGTGCAAAATGGATGGTTTTCTCCTTACCACCTCTTGCAATGTGTCATTTCCTGATACAATCGCGTTCGTTTGGAGCAATACCAGTTACCACCCAAATTGAACGCGAAACCCACTCATGTTTTCGCATTTGCAAAACAAAAAACTGCTTCTGGCACAGATTTGACCTGCATTTATTGCAATCTTTTAAACAATTTATAATAAAATCGAAAGCTTTGTTATAACATTTATCAATGTTATTTGTGCGTTCCAGACTATTAAAAAACCCGCCCGACTGTAAAGAAACTCATTTTGCTCAAAAATTGTTGAAATTTAACCAGAGAAAGCCCTGATTTCTCGTTTTAAACTCAATTTCAATTAGCGACCCTTGTTTGAAGACTATTTTGAAGCCATTTCTCTGCATCAGCGTCGCAGAAACCATCAAATCATCATAAACCCTTCTCAAAGCAACCAAATACCTGCAAATCAAGAACTTTTCTGAAATTTGGCCTGCAATTTCACGATTTCAACCACCAATAGAACCAATTAGAGATACCAAGATTGAAATTGCTCATTTGTTGCGTTCTAAAACTTGAAAAAACAGGGCAAACGCTCGCCATTTTTTCCAGAAATTGCCATTTACTGAAAATATCATTTCTAAACCAATTTCTCAGTCAGACACTCCTGAAAGACAAATTCCATGGTTTAAAAGGTTTTAAAACTCATTGAAAACCTTAAAAACCCTTTTTACAGTCCCAATCATTCAGAAAACCTGCGTTTTCTGTCTTAAGCTATTTCCTGTGCCCTAACAACCCCAATTGAGCACTGAATTGCCTACTGCTATCATCCTTGCCCATAAAAATTGCTCAATTACCCTCTGTTGAAGACAAAACCAACTATAGCAAACAGTCTAATCTTGCTGTAGTTACCTCAAAATGACAAAAAAGCAACTCACACCAAAGGCTGGAGGATCCAACCTCCCAAAACTGAAGCAGCAAAAGCCCCAAAGTCTACTCCTGCTATCACTGCTAAGACCTCTGTCACTGTAAATCCTCTTCAACCTCCAGTGTCCACTGAAGAAGTCATTCCCTTGGTTGATGTAGATTACAAAATTGTGGACCCTCTAGTAGAATTCAATCTATTAGAAGTACACAATTGGTGTTATGAGAAGTTTTTATACAAAGAAGAAATGCCTCTCTGGGATACGAACTTACCTAAATATATAGTCCCAGTAACTCATTATGGTCAGGACTTGATAAGACTATGCCAAAAGTATTATGTCCCAGATCAAAGATCCATTGTGAATAATGACAGGGAAATCCTTTTTTCTATCACTGTTGAGTCAATCAATGAAATGTTGCAAGTACAGTTTGACCCAAGGGCAGTCCCATTATCCATAGAAGCATTGACTCAATTATATTTAGGGTTAGATTTCCCCAAAAGATTCATGATTTTTCAGAACTTCATACCCAGTCATGTGGACATCCCAAAATTGAATCCTCCTTATTCCACTTCTAAGTTTCCAGAGGGTTCTAGGCGTGTTATCTCAATGTTATCCTTCATCTTAGGATACTTCACTGATGAGTTTATTGATGAGTCTATCCTTGCAGTTTGTCTACATTGTCTCGTGGTCAGCCTCCTGCTGTGATTTTTTATTTTGCCAGGTTTATTGATGATTCCATACACCTACCCACTAAAGGGGTATTTAGGTATTCCTCCTATTTATTCCATTTGTTCTTATTCTCACAAGCAGATCACTTCCCTATAACATTGCAGAAAATGAATGTAGAGGGCCAGCCTTTATCAGTTGTCTTCTGGACATCATTGTTGAGAAAGGAAGGGAATGAATATAGTTTTACAGATTTCACAGATTTGTTTATCAGACCAGCCATGAGTTTGCTACAAAAATCAGAACAACCTAGAGTAAATGAAGAGATGAAAAGAATATCACAACTGTCACAAGAATATAAAATGCGAGATTGGTACTTATATGAAAAGCACACTAAATTAAGAATCTTTGGATCCAATTTGCTTCCATATAAGTTACCCAAATTTTTTACTATCAGAGTCTTTGCTCCAGAATACTTGAGATAGGTATTAAATGTTGATGCTATCCATTTCATGGCATCCAAAAAGAAGACACAATTTAAGCTAAAAAATCAGATTGGTCCATTCATAGTAAATAACAGGGATGCTGAGAAAGAAATAGATAAAAGATTATTAGAGCTGAAATTCCAAGTGAGTTTTCCTTGGAATTATGGCCCCCAAGGTCTTTTGAATAGTATAAGGGTTAAAAATACGCTGCCTCCTTTTATACATGATCCAAAGCCTGATGTTGAAAAATTTGCCAATCAAATAGAATGGGCAGAAAATACATTGGTAGATTTAACAGTAAACACACAGTCAGCAGGAAAAAAAGATACCACACTTGCTGTGGTAACTCCTAAACAGCCAGAGATTTCAAACAAAAGAAGCAGCGATGAGGGTGCCTATACAGCAGAAACCACTTTAGATACCAAGTTCAAACTCGTCTACAATAAAAGGCTAAGATTTGGTTCCATAGGAAAAGAAAAACTTATTTAGGTTGAAGATGAACCACAGGTCAGTAATGATGAAGCCAATACAATAATCAAGGAGACTTTAACAGATATTGAAAGAGAACAAGCAGCATCTAAAGGAAAGGAGACTCAAATGATTGAGCACGAGGTGAACATGGAAACTTCTTCTCAAACAGCAGAAGAGAAAGATTTGGATATTAAGGATAGGTATAAGCAGATTAAACAAAGAAATGAGGAGATTAAAAGTGAGATTTATTCTCAATTTCTCAAAGCAGAAGCAAGGAAATCAGGATAGATTGCTTACAACATTTGATTATTCTTCAAATAAAATGATCATGTCCTATTGACAGCCTACTACTTCAACCCCTAAAACAGTGACTGATTACAAAAAGATGGAATTTGAAGTAGATACTAAAAAGGTACATGAGTTGGATCAAATAGAATTCCATCAACATAGTTCAGAGATGCTATATTCCACTGTGGTGACAAAGGCCATGAGTGTCACCAATTTTCAAAATACTATTATCAACCTGCAAGATCAGATGAAGCTTGATAACGGCTCCTTATATGCAAAAGATCTAAGGATCAAGGCCTTAGAAGATTTGATTCTACAAATAGGAGTTGACCCATCCAATATACAAGCTGTCGAAGTATTAATCAAACAGAAAAATTATGACATTACTTCTTTGAGGAAACAATTAAAACTTCCTCAAAGTGACACCCACAGAGCAAGGAAATACTTCAAGAACATAAAGAGAAAGAAGATATGATGCAATTGATAACAAAACTTACTGCCCAGATTAAGGATATGGAAAGTCAATTAGTATACTGATGAAAGAAAAGGAAGTTGTGAAGGAAACCGATGCTTCTACTATTCCCACAATTATTCCTATTATTACAGCTGCTATTCCTTCTACATTGGGAGAAAAGTTAGCACCCAAAGAACCACTGGCAACTGCAGTGTTAGTAGAATCAGCTACCACCTCCCAAACAAAATCCTCAACCTCACAGGTGCAGCAGACAACTGATGCAGGGCAAATTGTCAAAGCAATGGAAGAAATGACATTGAAAACCAATGAAATCAACAGTTTGAAAAAACAGATTCAAATTATGGAGGCATCTAATAAAACAGCACTGATTAATGCCAATAATTATGAACAAAAAGCTAAAAGACTTGAAGAGCAAGTAAAAAGTCTTCAAAAGGATTTGAACTTCACTACACAGGTTTCTTACATAAGAAATCACTTATGGACCAACATTATTGAGGCCATACATCTTCAATGGCCATCAATTCAGATAATTTATGAACAAAGAGATCTCCTTCTTGCAGCTCAAAGTGAAATACAAAGGACTACAGAAGAATTAGCAGACAAACCAGCACAGGCACAAAGGCTAATTACCTTCTTAAACAGTAAGAACAGGACTGAGCTAGAGGAACTAAAGATACAAGATAGAACAAAGACTATACTGCAAATCAAAAAGGTATTGACAAAGAGAACTTTGATGAATAACTTGAAAAAAAAATGTGATGCTATGAATTTCTCCATTACCAAATTTTTAGCAAAGTATACTATGCTAAGGCAAGCAGGCATCCCAGACATCCATGTATTCAATGACAAATTGATGGACCAAAAGGAATATGCTAAGAAAATCAGAGATCATGCCAAAGAACAGGTGAATAAGCAACTGCCACAGGGATCTCCAACAGCGAAAGTTGTTCTTCAATACATTGAAGATTTATTCTTTCTTCATAATGAAATCAAACATTTGTTTGTAATTAAGCCAAATTTTTCTAGGTACACTGAAGCCGATGAGAACTACAGAAAAATCAAGAGTGTGAAGATTCCAGATGCTGAACAATGGCAGACCTTCACAAATTTATTATAGCAGCAACAGAGCAAACAGTAGAAGACAGTGCAAATGAAGAAATCAGCTTGAGAAGAAAACAAATAAAACATTATTTGTTTTTTATTTTTTACTTTTGAAAAATCTCTTTTTACAGCAGTCAGAAGTCAAAATATCAGGTTAAAGAGTATCATGGTGAAAGGCTAGAGTTAAAGTATATCAGAGAAAGAAAAAACAGTCAGCTGATTTTTTACTATAGTAATTTTCTTTTTTACAGCAGTGACATGGTGAATAAACAACGTTAGAGAGTATCAGAGATAAAGTACAATGGTCAAAGAGTATCAGTGAAGACATCTTCCAAAAAAGATATTTTGCAATATGCCAACGAGCATGGACAACTATTCAACAAACAGTTTTGTTTGATAAGATTAGCTCTATTTTTTCTAGATAAGAGGACAGCTTGCTAAAGTTGTTAAGCAGCTATCCCTCTTAATATGTAAAGATATTTTTATTTTCCTAGAGTTATTCCTAGATCTCTCTACGATATTTGTAATAAACATTTGGATAAATATTTCAGTTTATGAAGTGTTTAGGGTGGAATAAAATTGTTGAAAATATTATAGACCTTTTTTCTAGTACATTGGAGGCTCACATGTGTTGATTTTAAAGCAGCAGTCTAGAAAATAGCCAATTGGACTTCATAATTCAGGATTCATGCGATAATTTGAAGAGTAAAGTGCATCTATCTTGTCATTGTTTCCTTTCTGAGTTACATACAATTACATATATGTTGTTCAATCTTAATGATTAATTAGGAGTATTACTTCAGGATTAGTGTAAGAACTCCCTGTCTTAACTACTTAATCATTTAAATGTTTTCTGCTGATTTCCGGATTTGGGAATTCTTAATTGCTCCTAGTCCCGTTTGACCCCTGCCTCCTTCCTCTTTTTCTGGATCAAAAGATCCTTCATTGCCTTTTATCCCGAAGCAAGCCATCTCATCAAAACAATCTATCCAAATCTCTGAGAGTTATCTACCTTGCCTTGAATACATTAGCATCCTCTTGGCCTTGCCTTCTAGTGTTGCTTGCTAGACTTTGACTCCATAGCCCAATGGACTAGTAGATCCCTCTTTAATTTGTCTTCAAGTAATTTTATTTCCCACCAAACATTTCAAAACCAAAACCAAATTGAATTATCATAACTAGCCTAAAACATTAAATAAAAACAAAGTTAAATCATAAAGAGAGAGCCCTCTCTGAAATTTAGGAAGGCTAGATCTTAAATTTCTAAAGTAGGTTTGTGGTTATCCCTAGTTTTCTTAAAAACTAAAAAAATCCAAAAGCCCACAATCTTTAGAAATTACTAGGGTGTTAACAACTACCAATCGAAGTATATCATAGTCTTTATCAAAACATCACTGCTATACTGTTAGACATCATTAGCACGCAGCCCAAACAACGCTGTCTAATCAAGGTTACTAACATATATAGATCTTAATCATGCCACCAAGACACTATCACATAGGTCACAGTCTCACTATGTCATATATCACTTCCTCTCGGTCACCCTGTCATATTATTGTCAACAAAGTTACTGTTTTACTGTCAACAAGGTCACTGTTATATATCTACGGTCACTGTCTTTCATCAAGGTTATTGTCACAGTAAAAGACACTGACATATTAAATTCATTGTGTTGTGTCAAGGTCACAATCATATCCAACATTAGCCCGAACAACACTCCTACTCTTCCTTAACCAAATACAAACTCATACAGTAACAAAGGTGAGAGCAATGCTACAGCTCTGTTTTATAAGGTTCATCGCTATCATATGCATATCACTATCATTAAGGGTTATTGACATGTATCACAAGTACTCAAAATCAAAATGTGAATCCATGCTCAGCTGCCAATTATATGCCTGAATAAATTGTGCCTCTGTCCTTTTATCACTTTGATGGCTAGACTTCACAAGCATTCATTTGGTGTAGATTTGATGTGCTTTCAGAATTCGATCTGGAGATGAGACTTGTTGACCACTGGAGTGGCACTTGATGGTAATGAGCAGATTCTGTGCCCAAGGATGAACCATAAGACATTTTTACCATCAGATATTATCAGTTCAATAGTGTTTTTTAACTCTATTTCTATTTCTCATCATCTTTCTCTTGTACCCAGATTCCACGCCCTACGGGGAATTGTAATAAGTGATGCTAGTAATGACAAATTTCAGTTAGTACTGAATCTGTAACAGGCCTAGGTAGCTTGAGACCTTTTCAACAAGTGAGTATTACTCTAGGAGGTTTTTTTCACTCGGTTAATTATCATCTCCCTACCAGAGTTAATAATTAATTGAGTTTTTTCTTCCAATTTTACCCCAAAGCCGGAGTACGGCTTGATGGTGAGGCATTGGGTGAGTCCTAGTGTCTAGAGTCAATATGTATTACCATACTAGATCACACAAAATTTTTTGTGGAATTTGGTTGTTGAAATTTGGTTACCGGAGGACAGGTGGTTCCCTAAGGCTTTAATCTTTGGCCTAGAGAAAAGCGTCCAAAAGAATTTAATTTTTCTCCTAAAGTGACTTTATAAAGTTATAAAGTCATATCTAATTTAAAAGTGACTTTAAGTAATAAAATTAGTAAAGTCTAATTTTAAAGTGACTTTAATAAAGTCAATGTGAAATTAGAAAGTGAAAAGTGACTTTGGAAATAAATGACTAAGTGGGTCTTTATTAAAGTGGGGTGAATTAAAAAATAGAAAGTGAGATTTAAATGAGCATTTAATCTCAGCCCTAGATCTAAAGCTATCTCAGCCATTGGATTTAGGGATTCCCCAAAAGTCACTTAGAGTTAGGTTAAAGGAGGAAAAGGAGGTAAAAGGTCATTCATTTTTTCATGAGTAAATTGAGAGAAGGAGAAGGAAAGAGTTGGAGAATTTCGGAGCTTGAGAAGGTGAAGGAAAGGAAGAGTTCAGCAGTCCGTACGGAAGCAAGAGGTTGCATGTTTTTCGAGGGGCCAAAAGGTTGCACGATTTTTTAGGCAACAAGTCCGTACAGCAGCACAGTTTTCGAGGCAGTAGTCCGTACAGTAGCTTGAGGAACAGTTTTCAAGGAGAGGGACAACATAGAAATCGAGGTGAAGGTACAGCCAGCTAAAGGCACAGATTTCAAGGTGGCTGGGCACAGTTTTTGAGGCAGCTAGCATGGATTTCGAAGAGGCAGCTCTGTTGTACTTTTTCATACAGTCTGTATGGTCGTACAACTAAGTACTGGGCATGATTTCCAAGGCTGTTAAATGCTGTAACAAATTTATGTTTTGAACTTTTTCCTATTTTGGCACGTTTTCCAAGGCGGAGGCAAGCACAGAAAACAAGATAAGTCTG
The DNA here is from genome assembly GCA_034641835.2 of Pinus albicaulis. Taxonomy (NCBI): domain Eukaryota; kingdom Viridiplantae; phylum Streptophyta; class Pinopsida; order Pinales; family Pinaceae; genus Pinus; species Pinus albicaulis. The sequence continues at coordinate 945,439,756 of CM076573.1, forward strand.
TACTTTGTTTGCTGGAATTTTTTCCTGTACATTCCACTTCTCTGTAAAAGCATTTTCCAAAAATAAGAAGAAGCTTTCAAACTGGTTTTCCGCAAGAGTTGTAGGGGGTTTTTCCAGGGTCAAGTTGACCAAAAATCAGCGTGTCAAAATTCTATGTGTGGCTGATTTATTTTTCTGAGTTTTTATTTCTGCATTTCGGCACTGTGAAATTTTCAGAATTTGTGTTTTCAGAAAATATTTATTTTTCCAGCTTGTTGAATGTATGGCTATGGGAATGGGCATTTAACTTTATGGGAGAAATAAGGAGAAACTGAAAACCGGAGTTGGGAATAGAAATTTCTACATGGTATTGGAGCTATTTTGCTAAAAAGTGCAGTTTGGGACAGCAAGAAGAAAAATTACAACAAGCTGGTTTTTCACACAGAAAACAGTACCTTTACTACAGCAGTGTTATTTTCAGTTTATTTAGGACAGCAAGCATGTCTTTGGGTTTGAGGGTGGAGGATAGGTTGGATGGGCATAGTAACTACAGTGTTTGGAAGGAGAGAATGCAGAGCATCTTTGAGGAGGGAGAAGTTTGGGATATCATGGTGCATACCGCACGGCACCCTGTTAATGTGCCCACTGATGCTGTTCAGTTGGCAGCATTTAATAAGAAGAATAACAAGGGTAAGAGACTCATTCTGGATGGAATCAAAGACCATTGCATTCCTCATGTGAGAGGAAATAGATATGCTCATGAGATGTGGACAACACTGACCAATCTCTACCAGAATACCAATGAGAACAGGAAAATGGTCCTAAGGGAGAAGCTGAAGACCATTAAGATGGGTAAGACTGATAGTGCAGCTGGATATCTCACAAAGATTACTAATGTGAGAGTACATTGGCAGCAGTTGGAGAGGTCATTCCACCCACTCAGTTGGTGCAGACTGCAGTGAATGGCCTTCCCAGTTCATGGCTGAACTTTGCTGATGGGGTTTGTGCACGTGAGACCCTTCCCTCTTGGGAGAGGTTCTGGGATGATTGCATATAGACAGAAATCAGAAAGAGTCGGCTTGGGGCAGCCAAACCAGTTGAGCAAGATGAGGATGTAGCACTATTGGCAGGAGGCAAGAAAGGAAAGGGAAAGAAGCAAGCTTCCACAAGTGTTGGTGGGGGCAAAAGCAAAGGTAAAGGTAAACTGGGGAACACGCAGAAGGACTATTCCAAGGTGAAGTGTTGGAATTTTCAGAAGATGGGACACTATGCAGTTGTGTCCAGAAAAGAAAAATAAGGGGAAGAACTAGAGCATGGCAGCATCAGCAGAGATAGAGAACTTTACGGATAGCTTTGACCGGGAGTTTGGGTTCATTGCTTGTGAGTCCACTAGTGCAGGATCACCTGCCATGGAGGTTGAGAGGGAGTGTGCATTTCCCTCCACTAGCGAAGCATCTTCAGGTATCTGGTATGTTGATAGTGGGGCTTCACGTCATATGACAGAGTCCGTGAGTACTTCTCAGAGCTTTCAAAGAGTGGCACTGATATAGAGGTAGTACTCGGAGATGACAGCGTTGTTAGAGCAGCCGGTGTGGGGACATTGACATTTGATAGGGAACCCAAACCTCCCTTGAAGGTGTCAGATGTTTTATATGTGCCAAGGATGAGGAAGAACCTCATATCCATCTCAGCATTGGAGGACAGAGGATATGAGATATTGTTCAGGAGAGGACAGGTGTTGATATATCTTAGGGGCTCTCCAACAGATTCAGCTAGAGTGATTGGTGTACGCCATGCAAAGGTGTACAAGTTTGCATTTCAGCCCCTTTTGGCATTGAGCAGTAGTACCGGCAGTAGAGCTAGCAGTTCAAAGCTGTGCGAGATTTGGCACCGCGGGATGGGGCACATGTATCATGGAGCCTTGAGGACATTGCGAGAGATCACTACAGGTGTGCCAGATTTCAATACTGATCACTTTGATACATGCAGAGGATCCGAAGGTACATCGATTACGGTGTGAGGTCCGTCAGTGAGCAATGGCTCACAAAGTCAGAGGGGTGGTGCTTCGGGCAGCATGCAGAGCAGTTCACTAGGGATTCCACTGATGGACAATTCACACGGTACTTCAACGTCTACAGGTTCAGGTTTAGGCAGGAGGACAACAGACAAACAATCAGGACTTCAGGCTCCTGATGATGAGGAGGACGAGTTTCATTCTCCAGTGGGAGAAGTGTGCTCAGGGAAGAGGAAGCCCAAGTGACTTCAGGATACCTTGAGAGAGGCCACATCTGTTGTTGGGCCTAAGAGGCCGGTCAGAGAGAGCAGATCACCTGAGAGGTTTTGTAGCTATATGGCAATGGCTACCAACATCCTTGACTCTGAGCCTTCTAGTTATGAGGAGGCAGCTAGCCAGCAGGTCTAGAGAGAGGCCATGCAGGAGGAGTATTCTTCTATCATGAAGAATGATGTTTGGGAGGTGGTGCCGAGGCCTGAGGGCAAATCCTTGGTTACTTCCAGATGGCTTTACAAGGTAAAGCATGCTGCAGATGGTAGCATTGAGAAATTCAAAGCAAGGCTTGTGGCTAGAGTGTTCTCCCAAGTAAAGGGAGTTGATTATGAGGAGACCTTCGCTCCCGTAGCTCGATATACTTCAATTCGCTCCATCATATCGATAGCAGCAAAGATGGGTTGGAAGATCCACCAGATGGATGCGAAGACCGCATTTCTCAATGGCTTCATACCGGAGGAGGTGTACATTGAGCAGCCACAGGGCTTTGAGGTGCATGGGAAGGAGTCCCATGTGTGCAGACTGAAGAAGGCCCTCTATGGCCTGAAGCAAGCTCCCAGAGCTTGGTACTCTAGGATAGATACATACTTGCAGGAGATGGATTTCACAAAGAGTGAGGCAGATCCGAACCTATTCTTTATTGTGATAGGTGAGTAGTCTCTCATTCTGGTGTTGTATGTGGATGACTTGGTCATTATGGGTGCAGAGAGACTCATAGAGCACTACAGGAGAGATCTTGCGTCGGAGTTTGAGTTTGAGATGAAGGACATTGGCTTGATGCATTACTTTTTGGTTTTGGAGGTGTGGCAGGAGGAGGGGCATTTCTTCCTCGGACAGGGAAGTATATTGCGGACATCCTTGGCAGATTCCACATGGAGGATTGTAGACCCATGTCGACACTGATGATCACCAACTAGAAGAAGCTTCACGCTTCAAATTCCGAGTTGGTGGATCCCACATTGTATAGACAGTTGATTGGTTCCTTGATGTATTTTCCCAACACCAGACCAGATATATGTTTTGCAGTCAACATGATAAGCCAGTTCATGTGTGAGCCCAAGAGGGTGCACTAGGTTGCTGCAAAACACAATTTACGATACTTGCAAGAGACAATGGATTATGGTCTAGATTATAGGCAGGGAGATGGAGTGAGATTGGCAAGTTACAGTGATTCTGATTGGGTAGGTTGTGCTTCTGATAGGAAGAGCACTTTAGGGTGTTGTTTTGGGTTGGGTTCGACAGTGGTGTCGTGGTTCAGCCGGAAGCAGTAGTCAGTAGCATTGAGTTCAGCGGAAGCAGAGTATATGGCAGCCAGTCTAGCTAGTTGTGAGGCCATATGGCTTCGCAAGATGTTGTTTGGCTTATTTGGTCAGCCGTTCAGACCTTCAGTGATATACTGTGATAATCAAAATTGCATTAAACTCACGGAGAATCCAGTATTTCATGACAGGGCAAAGCATATCGGCATCAGATATCACTTCATCAGAGACTATGTTCAGAAGGGAGTTGTGAAGCTTGAGTATATTCCCACTGATGAGCAGGTTGCAGATATTCTTACCAAAGCTTTACCACAAGGCAAGCATGTCTACTTTTAGAAACAAGATGGTTGTGGTGAGAAACACCCTTCCCCAGTAAGAGGGAGTGTTGAAATTTGGAGCATCGATATTTGTGTGGTTCCATTCCTAAGGCTTTATATATATAATCTTGGCTTAAGGAAAAGTGTCCAAATGTATTTAACTTTTTCTCCTAAAGTGACTTTATAAGTTGTAAAGTCAAATCTAATTTAAAAGTGACTTTAAGTGATAAAGTTACTAAGTCTGATTTTAAAGTGACTTTAATAAAGTCAATGTGAAATTAGAAAGTGAAAAGTGACTTTGGAAATAAATGACTAAGAGGGTCTTTATTAAAGTGGGGTGAATTAAAAAATAGAAAGTGAGATTTAAATGCACATTTAATCTCAGCCCTAGATCTAAAGCTATCTCAGCCATTGAATTTAGGGATTCCCCAAAAGTCACTTAGGGTTAGGTTAAAGAGAAAAAGAGAGAAAAGGTCATTCATTTTTCATGAGCAAAGATTAGAGAAGGTGAAGGAGAGGAAGAGTTCAAGTAGCTTCGTACACCAAGAAGAGGTCGCACGTTTTACAGCAAGACGCTGCACGATTTTCGAAGCAGCAAGTCCGTATAGCAGCACAGTTTTCGAGGCAACAATCCGTACAACAACTTGAGGCACAGTTTTCAAGGAGAGGGATAGCACAAAAATCGAGGTGAATGTACAACCAACTAAAGGCACGGATTCCAAGGTGGCTGGGTACAATTTTTGAGGCAGCTAGCACAAATTTTGAGGAGGCAGCTTTGTTGTACTTTTCTGTACATTCCGTACAGTTTGTACGGCCATACAACTAAGTACTGGGCACGATTTCCAAAGCTTTTAAATGCTGTAATAAATTTCTGTTTTGAACTTTTTGTTGTTTTGGCACGTTTTCCAAGGCGGAGGCAAGCACGGAAAACAAGATAAATCCGTACTTTGTTTGCTAGAATTTTTTCCTGTACATTTCACTTCTCTGTAAAAGCATTTTCTAGAAATAAGAAGAAGCTTTCGAACTGGTTTTCCCCAAGAGTTGTAGGGGGGTTTTCCAGGGTCAAGTTGACCAAAAATCAGCGTGTCAAAATTCTGCGTGTGGCTGATTTATTTTTCTGAGTTTTTATTTCTGTATTTCAGCACTGTGAAATTTCCAGAATTTGTGTTTTCAGAAAATATTTATTTTTCCAGCTTGTTGAATGTATGGCTATGGGAATGGGCATTTAACTTTATGGGAGAAATAAGGAGAAACCGAAAACCTATTAAATGAAAATTTTCACATTGGTTAGGTTCAGGGTCCATTTGGTTAGGTCTAGGTAGTGATTTTTTACTTTTTTAGATTTCCCGCAAGTCGAAAATTGCAATAAAAATTATAATTGGATTGTAATAAGTGTTGTCTAGAGAAGTTGTATGGGGTATGAGTAATCAAAAATACACCTCTCGCCCTCAAATTTCTACTATGACACACTTTGAGGGGTTAATAATGAGTTTTCGACCCTCAAAATCCACATTTCCTAAGTTTAGTGGCAATTGTGGCATTTAATTAAGCTAGAATTAAATAAAATAGAGAGAAATAAATTATGTGATGTGACAAAATGACGTGGAAATGACTTGGAAATTATTCCAAGTCAAAGAGTTGAGTCAACGGACATGTGGATGATGACTGAGTACACTGAATCATTAATTCATCATTTATTTTATCAAAATTGAAATTCCCAGAGCCAAAACTAGAGAGTGCCTGGATTAGTGTGACAGCCTTTTCTCTAGATCTCTGCTACCAACCACCTTTGTGGGGTTGAAGGCTTTTTCCACCGACTCGTAGGTAGGTGTAGGCGGCAAGGAGAAGGAGCATTAGGACCGTGATTCACTTAGACGAAATAATAATGACATCCGAAGAGTGAATCAATTATCAGACTCGAAACCCTTGTCAACTCGTAACCCTCAATACTATTTTAACATGACTTTAAAAAAAAACGGATCGTACTTCCCAATGTGCCCAGTCATACAATTTTGACTTTGATCTAGTCTCGAATCATAATACTCCTCGAATCAAAGCCAGAATACATTATTTTTAACTCAGATATAGTCTCAGAGGTTATACATACCGGAGGCAAAGTTCCTTCAGGTTAGTTCAGAGATCAATAATCTTTTTTACACAAAGGTTTCGAAGAGGGTTGAAACTACAAAGATGGATGCTTAGAAGCTTGTCGCAGCAAGTGATCACACATTTGCAATTTACTTTTCTATTCTTGCTCCTTAATAAATCCGCACTTTAGTTTAGGCCATCCATTGCTTAGATTGAAATGTTCTTGAACAGTAACGTAGGAATATATATGTTAAGAAGATATCAAGAAATCCACCACTCCCGAATTTCATGCCCTAGGCTTAGTCCTCAAGGAACAAAATTTTTGAAGGTACTTTCATCTTCTATCATCTTCTTGATAAATGTGCTAGAAAGTATCCAAATCAAAAGGAATGCTAGTCGCAAAAAGAATGAAGACCACCTCCCTCTTCCACAGGACCAATAAGGATTTAGCCACAGAGATGGTTATGAAAAGTCGAACAAAAGGCTGGTTTGTAGAGTTTAACGCCCAAGATTCTTCTGCAAAAGATAACCAAGCAGCCATAAAAATAAACTTCAAGCCCAAAACCCTGATCTAGATCAGCAACTCCATTAGAATATGAGTTCTTTCCTTGACGTTCAATGAGTGAGATTTGTATCTTTTCATAGCGAAGGGAGAGCCCTTAATTTAGGCCGACTATACAAACTTTAGGCGGGAAAAAATCATTCTAGAATTTGAACTATAATAAATTAAAATTAATCCTCATCAAAAAATAGAATTAATCCCTTTTCTTGCTCAAATCAGCAAAATGCACCAACGACTTAGGTTTGGGGGCTGTCACTCTATCCGATCCTCGCCCTCTCCGTTCTAGGGCCCTGTCTCCCCAACAGCTAGGCTATGGGGGATAGTCCCTATCAGATGTGTGGATGAGAGACTTGTCAGGAATCGACTTGTCCAAGAGACACAAATGAATGGCCTAACAACTTGGTAAATGATGATTTAACAAGTTTAATTATTAGCACAATTAGATTAAATATTTGGTGAAATTGGTGCCTTATGGAGTCAAAATACTTGCTCAATATAAATTTGCTACCAAGTCACCTAGATGAACGCTTTTTGCTTAGGATGTGCTGACCACCAGAGTGGAACCCGATGATTATGTGAATACCCATGCCCAAGGATGAACCGTAGGACACTTGTACCATGATGTCAAATATCACTCGCTCTCAACAGAAGCTTCTTAGGCTCTACTTCTACTTCTCGTCATCTTCTCTCAGACTCGTATCTCCACGCCCCTACAAAACGGAATTGTAATAAGTGATGCTAGTAATGATGAGTTTCTGAAATCAGATTGTTCCGTATTATAGGCCTAGGTAGGTGGCGGAACCTTGCCAACAAGTGAGTTTTACCGCAGTTTTTTTTACTCAGTTAAATATCATCTCCCTACCAGGAGTTAATAATTAATTGAGTTTTTCCCTCCAATTTTACCCCAAAGCCGGAGTACGGCTTGATGGTGAGGCCTTGGGTGATTCCTAGTGTCTAGAATCAATGTATATTACTGTTACACAATAATTTTTCACCGTCCCTCCAATCCCCATCTCGCCCATTGGAGGGTCATTTCTGTGACCAATAAGCAGTGTCATGCCTTGCAAATACCATCATTTCATCCCTTTCCATGAGGACAACATTCCTTCTGTTGATCATTTCCTGAACAGACCCCTAAAAACACCTGTTTTTGCATTGGCGCTGGTAGCCCGTTATGTACTCGCGCTAATGGGGGAAAATTAACACTGAGCCCGCGCCAATTGGCGCTCTGTCCCAGTGTTGTACCCGCGCCACTCTGTTTATGGAAAGTTTTTTAAAAAAGAGGCGAAGTTTCGATTACAACAACTTCGTGGATGAGTCATCAGAGTGGTTTCGAATGAATAACCACGACCTTCCTCCTTGGCCTCTTGTTTCCACCATATGGGGAACCTCCCAAAGGATAAGGCCTCCCTTCCACTATTGTAGGGATCCCAACCTCCCTCCTCTATAAATATAGGCGTCATCCAATTGATGAAGGGGCCGAAAGTACGATAGTCTCGAAGTGCCTAAGCTTTGAATCTCCAAATTCCCAAGAGCCTTTGTGCTGTAAGAGCCCTCTTTCTTCCCTTAAGGCCGACTCAAGTGAGGAGACTATTGTCGAGAGACTCTGGAGAGGTTTTCCCTTTCCCTGGCGAGCTTTGCGAGACGTGAACGACTGGAGACCCATCCGAAGGAGACAACGACGTCAGAACATTGGTTGTAATATCTTTCGATTGTTATTTAATGAATGATTACGATTATGGTTCCACTCTGTTTTCGATTATGTTAATATGAGTAGTATCCTTTCTGACTGATATTTAGTTGCGTGTGCAGGATTTTATGCTTGTATCTGTTTGTTTCTTGCATGTGCAGGTGTCCATCCGTGGAGATCGTGGAGGATCGTGATCTGCCGAGGCTGAGGAACGGGAACGCTCTCTTCTTCAGATCGTAGCATTGGATTCCAGGTAGGCCTCCATCTTTCGTCTTTTCATTCGTAACTAGGAACTTGCGTTGTAACATTTCGTGATTGTTGCTAGACCCCTGTTGGGCTAGTAGGGATCGCCTCTATCCGCAGAGGGGATTTACCTCCTCAACAATTTGGCGACTCCGCTGGGGATCGTATAGTTTTGATTGTCTCGTTTTGATTGTCTCATTTTGATTGTTTCTTGGTCTTCCTTGCTTGATTGGTTTTTTGGGTTGGCTCTTCTTGTGTTTTGGCTTTTGGTTCAGCCTCAGAGGATCAGATCTGACCTCTACTTTTCCGAATTTTCACCTTTTAATGGTTGGCTTGATTGGCGCGGTTTCTATCCTGACAGTCGCGCCAATTGGCGCAGGTTGCCAGTTTATCACTCGCACCATCCCCTGTCTGGCGCGGATTACAGCCAGACAGTCGCGCCATTTCCTGTAGGTGGTAGGGTTACCCTTGTTCGGAAGTTTCTTTTGGTCAGTATTTTGCTTCTGGGTTTGTTTTAGATTCTGCTTGAAGTGGTGAGTCTGGTCTTGGTTGGGAGAAATTCTTTGTTTTTTCATTTTCAGGCGTTGGCGCTTGTTGTCAGTTAGCAACCCGCGCCAATTGGCCATTGGCACTAGTTGTCAATGTACAAGTCGCGCCAGTTGGCGCTAGTTGTCAATGTACAAGTCGGGCCAATTTCAGGATGTGTGAAAATTGAGATTTTTTTTCCCTAAATCCTTCACCAGTGTGTCTTTCCCTTCCGGTCTTTTCACTGTATGAGCATAGATTACATTGCTCATTCTTTGGGATGTCTTATTTCCATGATTGTTTGATGTAAAAGGGAACGAATGCCTTGTTTTGATCTCATTCTTTGGAAGTCCTCTTTGTGTTTTGTCAACTTTTGAGGAATTTTGTTACAAAGTGTTTTGAAACAACGATTGCATTCTTAGTGTTTATTTATGTCTCTTTTGCATTCATCCTTCATTAAGAAGCTTTGCCTTTATTTAGTTTTCGTCTCAAAGTGTCCTTTTTGTTAAAATGCATTAGATCACATCGCATTGAAAAGTATTTTGAGATTTATCATTGAACTTAGATCACATTGTTTAATGATTGAGAGCTAAAAATCGCTCTGTGTGCATTCTCTTTCATTGAAAGCATGCATTAAGTAGATTCTCATTTCATCGAAAAATGCATTGAGTGCATTCTTATTATTTGAAAAAAAAAAGGAAATTGTGCATAGATTACAATTGCATAGTTTTCATAAAAAGAATTTTGCATAGATTACATTGCATAATTCGCTTCGTTGAATGTTTTAGAATACTTTTGGATAGTGAAAGTCATCTAGTTTGGAAAAGTTTCGTTTTCAGTTTTGTTGTTTGTTGCATCATTGTTTGAGTCTCTTCCCTTAACTAGATAGCATTCATCGAATTGAAAAGTTTTCTTTTCTCATGTAGCTGCATACAGGAGATTGTCATATGACATATGGTAGGGCCTTGAAACCGAAACATAATTGAAGATCAACCATAAAATTTACTCAATTTACCTAAGGAAGCATTGAAACATTAACGAAACATTTAGAGGTCTAGGTTAGAGACGTGTTCCGGCGTCGTTAAACCTAGTAGCTGTCGTTTGCCTCTTGGCTTTAGACAGCACTAGTACGGACTTGTGCTCCTCGTACCGTCGCGTATATAAAGGGAGACCCCACTAGGTTGCTATCCTTTATCCGTAGGAAGCCGAGTCTGCCGCCTTATACCCGTGATACACCGGACACAGCATTCGGGGAGATTGCCTGCACGTACGTTAAGTCCTTGGTTGATTTCTCTTTCATTTTTGAAACCAAGGTGTATATTGCAGTTCACGGTTATTTGGTACACCCTTTTTGCCTAGTATTCCCGAGCAATCAGTTCGATCTTTTCTGACTCTTTAAATTTGAAAAGGTCATCAAGCGCTTGTCCTTTCACGCTTGTTTCCAATCTAAAAGTGATAGAGTCACCTTTTGCCTGTTTCTTGACTCTTAAAATATGAAACGGTAGAGTTTTGTTTCAATGTTTTAAAAATTAACTGCCCAAGAAATATTCCTGGTTAAAGTTAGTTTCCTTAGGTTGTTGTTCTGAATATCGTTTCTAATGGCAACTTTTCCAGAGTTCACCAACTAAGGAATCCCCTCCGATGGGAATCCTGGTCCTTTTCCTCCTTTTGGAAATGTTGGTGCTCCTTATATGGCAACGTTGTCCCTTCTTGAGTTAACTGTTGGGTTGCCTGTTTGGTTGTTTTCAACCTCTGTGGTCCCGAATGTCTCGGCTACTGTTCAATCGGTTTCTCTGCCTGAGCAACATCATGTTGATTCCAAGGTGGACCTCTCCCCTTCTTCGCCTGTTTCTGCGTCCTCATCTTCTACTTCGCTTGGCGAAAGTCTGGATTCAAGTAACCAGGTGGCTAAGAAGAAGAAGAAGAAGACAAAGAAGAAGAAGTCTGATAAGAGAGAGGCTAAGGCTGCAGCTGCTGTTTCTGAAACACCTCCTCTTGATAAACCTTCCAACCCTCCGCGGAAAGTCAAGTTCCCTTGCATGTTGTGCACGGGAGACCATCTTCTTCGAGACTGCCCTGGCATTCCCTCTTGAAGAGTGGTCCAGTGGTCGTCCGCCGTTGCCTTTGGCGTCCGAGAGTCAGGTTGGGGGCACGTCTTCAATTAGTGTTGGTAAGGCTCCTAAGAAGCAGGGTAAGATTACCAATCCCTGTAAGTTGTGTGGGGGGCACCATGCCATTCACCTTTGTCCATATATGGATGAAGCCAAGCGAGTTTTGGACAACTTGACCGGTTCTACACCATGCCTTCCAGCTGGTTATAATCGGCTTTCTTTGAGTCCTCCGCCAGCTGATCCTACGATTGGTCAAGAGTCATCCTTGGTCGATCCCACTCCCTCGGAAATTCAAATTCAGGAATCCATCCCTAACCAACCGTTGGTCGTGGGATCGGTTGAGCTGGCCCCGTCTACGATGCACCAAGTCTTTTCCGTTGAGAGTGGACCTCATCCCCCTCAGGTTCTTCTTGTTTCTTCAGATTCTTCGGACTTGGAGAAAGATTCTCCTGTCCCTATACCTCAAGAGGATACTCCTCCCACCTTCGAGATGGAGGTCATGGAGGATGCTCCTTCTTCTTCCATAACACTCGGGGAAGACCATCTTGGTTCGATGGTAGCCCCTCCAAGTAGTTTGGTCGCTTCCTTCGATTGGAATCGATTTGTCGGATACCGCCTTCCGTCTTATGTGCCTTTCGAGATCACAGTACAGGCTTTTGGTCTGGTTGTACCCATCACCATTATAGACGAAGGTGCATCTGTTAGTGTTCTATCCTCAACTACCTGGCAAGATTTTGGTTCGCCACCGCTTGGGCCTGTTACGCAGAATCTGTTGGCATTTAACAGAAGAACGAGTCAACCGTTAGGGATCCTTCCAAGGTTACCTGTTACTTTGGGAGGTAAAACCGTCCATATGGACGTGATGGTTGTTCCAGGCCCTTTGGATTTCAATATGCTTTTGGGGCGCGATTACACCTATGCCATGGAAGCGCTCGTCTCCTCCCTCTTTCATGTGGTCTGTTTTCCGCATGAAGGAAGGATTGTGACCATTGATCAACTTTCGTTCTTTGGTCCTAATGTGGCAACTGGTCCGCCATCACCCCCTCCTGGTTTTTATCCACCCGTTGTATCTGCCCCACCGCTGATCAACTATGTGGCTACTTACCCCGTGCCTGTGCTCAGTGATGATGCCGTCGTGCATCGAGTGCTGGGGGCATTGGGTCCTGACTTCCAGGATGTTTTCCTTCCATCGGGAGTGGAACTCTTGGAAGTGATGACTTCTTGTTCATTATGATGAATTCGGTCGGAGCATAGTTCATTTTCTTGTGTCAATCTCCTTAAAAAATGAAACAAGGCCGTCAGAGCATGGTTCCTTTCTTGTGTCAAGCTCCTTAAAAAATGAAGCAAGGTTGTCGGAGCATGGTTCCTTTCTTGTGTCAAGCTCCTTAAAAAATGAAGCAAGGTTGTCGGAGCATGGTTTCTTTCTTGTGTCAAGCTCCTTAAAAAATGAAGCAAGGTTGTCGGAGCATGGTTCCTTTCTTGTGTCAAGCTCCTTAAAAAATGAAGCAAGGTGGTCGGAGCACAGTTCGTTTTCTTGTGTCAAGCTCCTTAAAAAATGAAACAAGCTGGTCGGAGCAGAGTTCCTTGTCTTGTGTCAAGCTCCTTAAACCATGAAACAAGGTGTCCTGAGGATAGTTCTTTTAATGTGTCAACCTCGTTAAAATAATGAAACACGTTCCCGTTCAATTCGAGTCTTTGTTTAGATCTCGTAAAATCCCAGTCGAGTCTTTCTCTTGATCTCGTCACTTGAACCTTCACTCCATCTGCCTTTCATATGGACCGAAGCTTGGGGGGCATGTACCTCGAATTGAGTCACCATGCTGGGGGCATGCTTACTATTTCAAGCATAGTTTGTTTCCGTTTCAAGCTTGTGTAAAAATGAAACCGGTTTCAAGCATAGTTTATCTTTGTTTCAAGCTTGTGTAAAAATGAAACCAACTTCAAGCAGAGTTTTTTGATTTCAAGCTTGTGTAAAAATGAAACCATCCCCATTTTACCTCCTGTGATTGCCATTTTATCAGCCTGTTTTTCCAGATGAGCCTTGGTTTTTTCACTCCATCGTCACTATCTGCTGGGCCGATCATATGCCTTCACTTGGTTGTTTTACCCGTTCCTGAGGAACCGCTGTGATGAGTGGTCTTGTTAGCCAGCCTCTTGAATTTTAATTGTTCTGAGCAGTTCCACCATTACCGGAACCAGTTTCTACCTTTTATACCACTCGTTCCTCCAGGAGGAGTCACCTTTCAGATCTTTTCTGACTCTCTAAACATGAAAAGATTGTCGAGGCCCTTGTCATTTCGATCTCGTTAAAATGGACACGAATCGATATCTACCCAGTATACGTTTACCCCTTTTTCGGGCTGGGATAGATTGATTACGAAAAAGGAATACCCTAGCCTATCGCAACTAGGAGGTTTTCTCGGATATTGTTTTCTACCTTTTCGGATCTGAGAAACTGTGTACGAAAAGGGACCTGTGGAGTTTACTTTTTGCTGTCTTTTCAAACTCTCTAAACATGAAAAGACGCCGAGTTCTTCCTTTGTCAGACTCGTTAAACCCTGATGACATCGGATCCAGTCGAAATGACGTTCTCCGAGTTCCTCCTTCCTAGGACTCGTTAAATGCACTAGGATGGATTCGTCCGAAGGACGAATTTATTTGACAAGCATATGGTATCCTCTTCAAGCTTGTGTAAAAATAAAGAGGTACTCGCCAGAAATGGTGGGGGAAAAATGGAACCATCATCGTTGTCGTCGGCAGTATGTCGCTCTTGAACATGGCACTTATCTGCATTCGTGTCGGGTTGGGGACATCTCATCTCGCTGCTTCACTTTGCTTCCATGGGTTTGGGTAATCTCTTTTGACCTCTCATCTGCTCTTTGCCTCGTCACTATGACCTCTGATCTTTTGATGTCAAATACTGCCAAACTCACTGTCGTGCCGTCAATATGTTCAAGAGAAGTTGGCCTCTGCAAATATCAACCTTCCTCTGTTTCTCATACGATCCTGATTCACAACAAAAACATCATGTTCCTCTGTCTCGTGTCGATGATGTGGGAATCATTATGGCCCACCTTCGATCAAGGCCACTTCCTGTCGACTTCAACTCATTATCCAGGAAGTTGGTCTAGAGACTCCTGATGGTACCTTGGAGCCTGCATGCCTCAATGGCAGGTTCGTCGCATTCGACGTGAGGTTTTCATCATCGGCCTCCGATCGGATGATTCTGCGGGTGTTCGACGTCAACTCATTTATTCGCACGCCGTAGATTGTACCTGTAGTACCTTGAGGACCATTGTCATTATTGGTGGTTCCTCTCGCGTCTGTTAACGGCTTTCATCATTGGCTGGTAATCAGACGATGTTCTTGCATGTTCGACTTCAGCTCACATATTCACATGCTTGAACTTGTACTTTATTTGGGTCGAGATGGAGCGCAAGACCCTGGATTGTGTCTGTTGTAATCCAGGCTGCGATTGTGGATTATTATCATTTTGTACATGACTCACTGATTGGATGGCTGCGACCATACCTGAGTCTATTTGTTTGATCTTAGTTGGATGGCTGCGCCCATACCCTGGATCCGGATTATAACATACTCTGTTTCGGATGGCTGCGTCCATACCACATATATATCATGTACTTGAGATATCAGTTGTATCTTTCTGCGCAGGTTTTCCGACGGCGGGCCTTCAGTTGAACATGTTCTCGTAAAGCATTTCACCCCTCTCTCTCTCTCGGGCCTCATGCTTTAGGGGGCATCTGTTACACAATAATTTGTCACCGTCCCTACCATTCCCCGTCCCGCACAATGGAGGACCCATTATGTGACCTGTGAGCAATGTCAAGCCTTGAAAATACCTTCATTGCATCCCTTTCCATGAGGACAACATTTCTCCTGTTTATCATTTCCTGAGCAGACCCCTAAAAACACATGTTTTTGCATTGGCGCTGGTAGCCCGTTATGTACTCGTGCCAATGGGGGAAAATTAACACTGAGCCCGCGCCAATTGGCGCTCTGTCCCAGTGTTGTACCCGCGCCACTCTGTTTATGGAAAGTTTTTTTAAAAAAGAGGCGAAGTTTCGATTACAACAACTTCGTGGATGAGTCATCAGGAGTGGTTTCGCCTGAATAACCACGGCCTTCCTCCTTTGGCCTCTTTTTTCCACCTTATGGGGAACCTCCCAAGGGATAAGGCCTCCCTTCCACTATTGTAGGGATCCCAACCTCCTCCTCTCCTCTATAAATATAGCCTTCATCCATTGATGAAGGGGCTGAAGGGCTGATAGTCTTGAAGTGCCTAAGCTTTGAATCTCCAAATTCCCAAGAGCCTTTGTGCTGTAAGAGCCCTCTTTCTTCCCTTAAGGCCGACTCAAGTGAGGAGACTATTTTCGAGAGACTCTGGAGAGGTTTTCCCTTTCCCTGGCGAGCTTTGCGAGACGTGAACGATTGGAGACCCATCCGAAGGAGACCACGACGTCAGAACATTGGTTGTAATATCTTTTGATTGTTATTTAATGAATGATTACGATTATGGTTCCACTCTATTTTCGATTATGTTAATATGAGTAGTATCCTTTCTGACTGATATTTAGTTGCGTGTGCTGGATTTTATGCTTGTATCTGTTTGTTTCTTGCATGTGCAGGTGTCCATCCACGGAGATCGTGGAGGATCGTGATCTGCCGAGGCTAAGGAATGGGAACGCTCTCTTCTTCAGATCGTAGCATTGGATTCCAGGTAGGCCTCCATCTTTGGTCTTTTCATTCATAACTAGGAACTTGCGTTGTAACATTTCGTGATTGTTGCTAGACCCCTGCTGGGCTAGTAGGGATTGCCTCTGTCCGCAGAGGGGATTTACCTCCTCAACAATTACCATAATAGATCACACAAAAAATTTCGTGGAATTTGGTTAGGTCTAGGTAGTGATTTTTTAATTTTTTAGATTTCTCGTAAGTCAAAAATTGCAATAAAAATTGTAATTGAATTGTAATGAGTGTTGCCTAGAGAAGTTTATGGAGTATGAGCAATCAAAATTACACCTCTCACCCTCAACTTTCTACTATGACACACTTTGAGAGGTTAAAAATGTGTTTTAAACCCTCAAAACCCAATTTTCCTAAGTTTAGTGGGAAATCAGCCAGAAATTAAATAAATGGAGAAAAATAAATATCCACACATGTTAAATGAGGTGGAAAGTTATGCAGTTAAAGTGAAGTCCCAAGGTGATGTGGACTCCTAAAATCAAGGAAAAGACGTGCTCAAATCAAATTGAATTTCTAGCATTAAATGAGAGCTGGTTACTTGGAAATTCGAATTTGTGAAGTTAGTGCATATTTGGGAGGATTTGGGAGAATATTTGGTGGAGATTTTTGTGGAAAATTGGCCCCACATAGGTTACCAACCATATACACTTGTCATTCCATCATAAAATTCGAATTTAGCACATAAGAGAAGAAGAAAATGATGTCCACTTGCCAGAATCCGATTTTTACACTTGGCAATGGAGCTCCATATATCAAATTCGAATTTGCCTTGTGATCTCCTCCCTCTCACCACTTGGCATATGGTTCTTCATTTGGATTTGCTCCCAACTTTCTATATAATGGAGCCACGAGCTCTCATATGGTATCATGTAATACGAGTTATTGGGCTTCAAGACATGCTGTCGGATTGTACACGTACTTGCAATATAATACAAAAGTCTTTGAGGTAACTTGTGATGGTGTTCTTTTCCTTGCATATGTGGTAAATTCTTGACTTCTTGTTATGCTTCTATGTATTTCTTCATGCTATTGTTTCCTTCATGCTTGTTTCAAGTTATGTTAGTATGCAACTATCTCATATTAGCATAAGAGTTACTTGATCACTTTAGGATAAGAAATCTTCTATTTGATGTCAAATATATCTATAGGAGTTCTTTCCATTGCTTTGATTTAATTTCATGTGGATTTAATATGTTGAGGTGAGATTGTGTAGAAGGATCCATCTTGGTCAAGCTTTTCAAGCGTGAGGGGAAGTTCTCGGAGGAACCAACCCATTCTTGAAAATATTCAAGGATAACCCGCATGTGTTGATTTCCAAAGTCTAATCTATATTTTATTTTGTCTTGCAGACGTTCTTTTAAGTTTCTCAAAGCTCTTATTTCTTGCATAAAAAAAAAACGAACTTAGAATATTTTACTTTGCAAGTATTGCTCTTCATTTCTTTAATATTTGGCTATTCCAAAGAGCCAAGCTATGGCTAGTCAAAGAGGAGAGCTTGCTCATACTCTTTAGACTAGCTTCTTGTCGATTATTTTTGTAATATTACTTTGTGATTTCTTGAGCTAACATTTGTTGTTGTATTTTTTCTCTAACTTGTTGTCTTGCAGCTACTTGCTGGCTTTATTTTCATAAAACTAGTTACAAGTTTGCATGGGACCTTGGGGTCTCTATTTCTCTCTCTTGGCTGTGTAACTCAAAGAGGCTTTTCCTTGCTTCTTCTTCCTCGAAAAATATACATTTTTTTGGTCTTTTGCGGGCCTCAAATTGCGGAAATTTTCAGCAAGGAAAGATCTATGGCTCAAGCCAACATTGTGAAGACTTTCCTTGGATTTTAGAGAAGACTTCATAGTTTTCTCCTTATTGTAATAACTAATAAAATTCTTGGTTTTGGGAGCATGGGTTTTACCCATTGGTATCCCTATCTCTCCACCTTTTTAGAGAGACTTTGTAGCTTGATCTTTGATATTTTTCACTTGCATGCACATAATTTAATTTGGGAATTAACACAATCATGCATTACACTCATTTTGCATGCACCTAAAACTAATTTGCTACAGATTTCTAATATTTTATTTTCATAGCAAGTTCAAACTTTTGCATGCATGCACTTTTAAATTTGTCATGAATTTTGTTTCAAAACCACTTATGTTTCACCTTTAATTACATCTTACATGCAATAAGTATTTGGGAATTTTACTTCATGGCATGCAAATACATCTCAAGTTTGAAAGTTAATTTTCATTGTTTGATTAATTTACTTACATGTCCCAAGCAATCACTAAAATTTTACCTCCAACATACGTTGGTTGAATAGACATTTTAGAGACCCTCTACCTTTATGGACTCCTCACTGTGAAATCCAAATATTTGGGCGAGGGTGAGGTCTAAGGATTAGAGTTCAATTGTAACCTTGCTTTAGAACTAATTAATAAAATAAACCAAGAGCATTTTTTCATCACATTTACCTTACTTGCAATATCTAAATTTTTGTTTTCTTAATGGTTTAGAGTCTCACATGCAACATCATTTCCTATTTTCAAGAAGCATTTCCTTTTATGCAAGTATTGTAATATCTTTTGCAACAAGTTCAGTTTAATTTTCTTGTACTTGGAACATTATCTACTTTAGCAAGCTCCATTTCATGTTTAATGATCATCATGTTCATGAATGGTTTATAAGTCTCATTTCCTTTCAAGTACTCTTATTTTGGGTTGCAAACTTAATTGCATGTTGTTATCTTGGTCTAACAATTGAGTTTTTTCTATCATCTCATTTTCATTCTCATAAGTAGATCACTAATTGTTTCCTTTTGAGCAAGATAACTTCTCATGCTTTGATTCATAAATCTATTTATCCTGTAAGCATTTACAATATCTTGTGCTAACATTTTCTTGTTTCACTTTTCAGGATTACTTTTTCTTTCCATTTGAAAGCATTTTACTTCATATAAGCAAATACAATTTCATTTTAAAGAGCAATACTTTGAAGGCATTGGTTTTCATATGCTTTATGTTTATTTAAATTATGTATTCATGGTTATTACTCATATCACTTTTTGCTTATAAATCTTAAGAAGTGATCTATTTAACTCTGACAACTCTCCTAGAAACTCACATTTTTTAACTTAGTTTTCCATTTAGGGACCACCCCCCATAGCTAACCTAGGAGATAGCTTAAATGGAAAGAATCGGGATTAGTGTGACAGCCCCTTCTCTAAGTTCCTTGCCAGTGGCCACCAACCACACCTTGTGGGGTTAAAGGCTTTTCCCGATAAATGTAGGTAGGCATAGGAGCAAGCGATTAACAGGATGCACACTATCCTATCTAAGATGTGATACCTAGATCTATGTGAGGTGCAAATTCTTGGTTAATTTTAAATTAGATGTCTATCTAACTTAGTCCTTTCTCATTGACTTTTCTTACCACTATATTCTTTCACAACCTGTTCGACTAGAAAGTTCGAACTTAAAACAAAGAAAATAGAGTTTAATATAATAATATAATGAGCTAATTTTAGTGATGTCTGAAAAATGATTGTAAACATGTCAACTGGACTTCTAGGTACATTAGAATGAGTACATGGCGGGAATGCAAATGCAGCAACTATAAAAGCATATCTACTCTATAAGATCTAAACCCTAATAACCAATAGTTAGACACAAAACTATGAACCACAAACAAGCATTGTCATGAACTTGAGACCCTCAAATAATGTCACCACTGAAGGTAACCTAGCGATGTGCTCAATGACTCTTGGTGCCCTGGCCAACGAATGAGGATTAGAAGCTGACATCCCCCAAGTACCTGATAGTATGTATTTACTATATATGCCAAATGATGTGGGGAAAAAAGGATGGCCATACTTCACCCTAACAGTGCTCCTAATGAAAACTCACAATCCATTTGTTATGCAGAGGCAGACAAGAATAGTCTTATAGAAATGCATAGTAGCAATCAACAATCTTTGGGGCAACAATGTATCGATATATCTAGAACTGTTATGAATAAAATGATATAAATAATGTAAACAATAAATAAAGATTAGTTAATTAGTAATTAAGTTGAAGAGGCATGTCTAAATGGGACATGACTATCCAGGAAGAGGCACCTGCCTAGTATATAAGCAAGCCCCTCACCTTCAATTGTATCATCATGAATCATTCATCATATATTTTATATAATAATATTTGTATCCTCAATGGGTGTTTTCATATTCCAAGTTTTCTGGAGTGTTTAACTTGAGGTACAATGTTAGGTCCCTATATTACTAGTATAGTCCCTTATTGTTGTTATTTTAACCCCCTTATTGTTAGTATTGTACCCCTGTAAGCCCCATATTGTTATTACTGTGCCCTTAAATTATTATTGTTAGGTCGGCTAGGATTACATTGTGGCCCCACTAGGATTACATTGTGGCCCCATGGACTCCTATATATAGAAAGGAGGTTTTGTAATTTGTATCATCCAAAAATTGTTCATTCCTGTAATGCATTGGAGGTTACCCCCTCGAAGTGGCTAATTTCTAAGGCGTTGATATCTCTTTTCTTCTATTTTTGGAGTTGGTTTCACAACATTTGGTATCAGAGCTTGGGATTCTAGGGTTTTGCTGCTCCAAACAAGTCATCGTGGCATTTTCGCTATAAATTTTTTTCTACAAAGGTTCAGAAGCTGAAATTTTTAGAGTGCGAAGCCGAAATCCTGAGGAACATCGTCACAAAATTTTAGAGCTTGGTTCACAATATTTTCGAAGTTATGATCTGTGGAAGTTAGGTCTTTTTGCAGGCTCTTGAATTTCACTTAAAAAGGTCATCGCAGAATTTTCACTATAACTTTTTTTCTATGAAAGTTCAGAAGCTGAAATTTTTAGAGCGTGACGCTGAAATCCTGAGGAACATCATCGCAAAATTTCAGAGCTTGCTTCGAAATATTTTGGGAGATATGATCTGTGGAAGTTAGGTCTTTTTCAGGCTCCCGAATTTCATCTCAAATAGGTGACTGTGGGAAAAGCTTCATAACTCTCTCTCTGAGCATCGGATTGGAATTCTGTAAAAAGTGAATGGAAGTACATAGACAATAGCTTCCTGTCTATAAATTTCAGAGCCAAAGGAGCAAACAGTGACACGTGGAAAGTCGTAAAAGTTCGCTCTATATTCAAAAATGGATATGAGGAAGTTTGATGGAAAGGATCCTATAACATGGATACTACAGATGGAGCAATATTTTGATCTCAATAATCTGCAAAACACACAAAAGGTACGCATTGAAACTTTACATTTAGAACAAAATACATTTGTATGGTATCGATGGCTTTGCTCCCGCAAAAAAATTGTCACTTGGTCAATTTTTACGGAGGAAATGATAGCACATTATGAGGATACAAAGAGCAACACTTTCTTTAGCCAATTGATAAATCTCAAACAAAAGTGTTCAGTGGGGGAGCACATTAAGGACTTCCAAAAATTAAATATAAGGGTAACTGATATTTCAGAGGAACACAGGATTGATCTCTTCATAGGTACTTTAAAGGATAACATCCAACATAAAGTTCGCGTTTTGGAACCTGATTCACTGGAGAAGGCATTCAGGTTGGCAAGAAAAATTGAATGTAAAATTATGGCGACAAGGAAGCCTACCACTCACTTCTATAAAGAGGGAAGTGTTGCTACTCCTAGATTTCCACAACATACAAGGTTGACACCACAGCAATTGGAAGAAAAAGAGCAAAAGGGCTTTGCTACAGTTGTGATAGAAAATACACTAAAGGTCATAAGTGTGCTGAGAAGAAATTATTTTACATAGATTGTGAAGAGGAAGAAGAAAATGAAGAAGAAGAGGATATACACCAGGAACCAGCCCCAGAAGAGGAAGAAATGAATCCAACCATATCGTGTAATGCACTGGCAGGAATTACCACTCCTCAAACTCTCAAGATAAAAGGACAAATCAAGAAGAGAAAGGTAATAGTGTTGATTGATTCAGGTAGCACCCATAATTTTATACATTGTAAGGTAGCCAAGGAATTAAATTGTTTCCTATACCCAGCACCAGAATGTCAAGTGATGGTTGCAAATGGAGGAACTATAAATTGCTCTGGAAAATGCCATAATATCAAGTTAACCATGGGGGAATATGTATTGACTAGTCCAATGCTTTCCATTCCTATAGGAGGTGTTGATGTTGTACTAGGAGTACAATGGTTACAATATTTGGGGACGGTAGCTTTTAATTTTCAAGAACTTTTCTTGATTTTTTGTTCAAAAGGAAAGGAAGTCGAATTACGGGGTATTGCAGGGAAGTCAGGAAAGATAATAAGCTCTAATTTCATGAAAAATCTTCTAAATAAATAACAACGAGGCGTAATTGCACAATTATGCTCACTAGAAGTTCCAACATCAAAATCATCTATTTCTGCAGATCTCCAAAAAGTCTTGGACAATCATTCCAAGGTGTTTGAAACTCCCAAAGGGCTCCCACCTATTCGTGATCATGATCATGCTATTCATTTGATTCCAGGAAGTGTTCCTCCAAACATCAGGCCTTATAGATATCCTTATGTCCAAAAGAGCGAAATTGGACATATGATTGCAGAAATGTTAGGCGGGTATAATTCAACCTAGTCAAAGTTCTTTCTCTGCCCCTGTAGTATTGGTACACAAGAAGGATGGGTCATGGCGCATGTGTCCGGATTATAGGGAGCTCAATAAGCTCACCATTAAATATTAATTTCCCATTCCTGTGATTGATGAATTACTGGATGAATTACATGGAGCAATTTATTTTACCATGTTGGATCTTCATTCAGGATATCATCAAATTAGAATGAAGACTGAAGATATTCCGAAAACAGTATTTCGAACTCATGAGGGTCATTATGAATTTTTGGTCATGCCTTTTGGCCTTACCAATGCACCTTCTACAATTCAAGGGTTGATGAATTCCATTTTCAAACCCTTCCTTAGAAAATTTGTGCTAGTATTTTTTGATGATATACTAATCTACAGCAGGTCTTGGAAGGATCATGTTGAACATGTTGATAGGGTGCTCAAACTATTGCAGGAGAATCAATTATATGCAAAAAAATCCAAATGTTTCTTTGGAGTACAAGAGGTGGAATATCTGGGTCATATTGTATCTCACGAGGGTGTTAAAGTAGACCCTAACAAAATTAAAGCCATTAAGGAATGGAAAGTCCCCACAACCATAAAGCAGTTGCGAGGATTTCTTGGGTTAACAGGGTATTATCGCATGTTTGTTAAGAATTATGGGAGAATAGCAGCACCTCTAACAACATTATTGAAGAAAGATGCATTTTCATGGACTCCTGAAGCAACTAAGGCCTTTGAACATCTTAAAAAGGCAATGTGCCTAGCACCGGTCTTAGCTACACCAGACTTCACAAAAACCTTTATTGTGGAATGTGATGCCTCAGGAAATGGAATTGGTGCAGTTTTAATGCAGGAAGGAAGACCCATTACTTTTGAAAGTCGTCCAATCAAAGGAAAGTATTTACAGAAACCTATTTATGAGAAGGAAATATTAGCAATACTACATGCACTAAAGAAATGGCAAACTTACCTAATGGGAAGACACTTCAAGGTAAAAACTGATCATGATAGTCTTAAACACTTTTTGGAACAAAGACTATCTTGAGAAGAGCAGCAAAAATGGGTCACAAAGATGTTGGGTTATGACTTTGAAATAATCTACAAAAAAGGAAAGCTTAATGTTGTTGCAGATGCACTCTCAAGAAAGAATGAAGAGGTGGAAGCATTGCTTTGTGCCATTCTATTATCCAACCAGATTGGATAACCGAAGCAAGAGATGAATGGAAGAAGGACAAAGATGTATGGACACTCATTCAAAAGTTGCAGCAAGATCCTAGTAAATCTGATACATTTAGTTGGAAAAATGATTCCTTATGGTACAAAGATCGCTTATATCTTTGTAAGAATTCTCAACTAAAACAAAAGATTCTTTTGGAATTGCACACTTCTCCTTTAGGAGGACACTCAGTATTTTTAAAAACTTACCACGGGGTGAAGAAAGAATTTTTTTGGGATGGCCTTAAATCTGATATTCAAAAGTTTGTGGCGGAATGTTTAGTTTGCCAGCAGAATAAAGTTGAGACAATTAAGACCTCAGGTCTTCTACAACCTTTATCCATTCCAAGTCAATGTTGGGAGGGGATTTCAATGGATTTTATCACAGGTTTACCTAAGTCCGAAGGAAAGAGCGTCATCATGGTGGTAGTTGATAGACTTACCAAATATGCACACTTTTGTGCATTATCTCATCCATTTAAAGCAAGTATAGTTGCTACTACATTTATGGACACAATTCAAAAGTTACATGGGAACCCAAGGGTTATTGTGAGCGATAGAGATCCCATTTTTACTGGAAATTTTTGGACGGAGTTATTTTCTTGTTTGGGTACTCAATTACCTCATAGCTCATCTTATCATCCTCAATTCGATGGTCAAACTGAGATAGTAAATAAATGTTTGGAAGAATATCTTCATTGTTTTGTGTCTGATAAACAAACACAATGGGTCAAGTGGTTACCTCTCACTGAATGGTGGTATAACACTTCCTTCCATACTGCAACAAAAATGACCCCATTTATGGCACTTTATGGATATCATCCACCATCATCATATTTAAGAGAAAATTCGAAGGTTCATGCAGTGGAAGATCACATCGAGCATCAACAAGTTCTCCAACTCTTAAAGGATAACCTGAATTTGGCACAAAATCGAATGAAACAATAGGCAGATCAACATCGCAGCGAGAGAAGTTTTGATGTAAGAGACTGGTATTTTTACGACTACAACCATACAAAGAAATGTCCCTCAAGCAAGCTAAGAAGGATAATAAATTATCACCAAAGTACTATGGTCCTTACAAGGTGTTACAAAATATTGGTACTATGGCATACCAATTGGAGCTCCATGCTTCTTCACGAGTGCATCCAGTTTTCCATGTTTCATGCTTAAAGAAGGTTATAAGTGAAAATCTTCCAGTTCAAACAATATTGCCAGAACTTGATGAGGAAGGAAAAATCATATTGGAACTTGATGCGGTAACGGAAACAAGAACTCGACAGCTACGGAATCGATCAATTTCAGAGTATCTCATCAAGTGGAAGAACTTACCCACTGAAGATTCTACATGGGAGGATGAGAATTTTATACAAAAGCACCCAAAGCTACTCAAACATTGAGGACAACACTTTTTTGAAGGAGAGGGGCATGTTATGTCCCTATATTACTAGTATAGTCCCTTATTGTTGTTATTGTAACCCCCTTTTTGTTATTATTGTACCCCTGTAACCCCCATATTGTTATTATTGTGCCCTTAAATTATTATTGTTAGGTCGGCTAGGATTACAATGTGGCCCCACTAGGATTACATTGTGGCCCCATGGACTCCTATATATAGAAAGGAGGTTTTGTAATTTGTATCATCCAAGAATTGTTCATTCATGTAATGTATTGGAGGTTGCCCCCTCGAAGTGGCTTATTTCTAAGGCGTTGATATCTCTTTTCTTCTATTTTTGGAGCTGGTTTCACAACATACGAACTTTGTTCGTTCCATTTGGTATCAAAGCAGTTCGAGACTCTAGCCTCTCAACTGCTGCACAGAGTTGTGTTCTCTGAGCCAAATCTTTGACCGTCAAATTCGCCAACATCGTTGTCGTTGAAGCATTTCGCTACTAGAAGTTGGAGCTTCTCCATATCGCATTTAGGCCCTTGGCCATAAAAGAAAAAATAATAAGAAAATTAAAAAGAAGAAAAACGGAAAAAGACCATAGAAAAAAGGGCAAATAAAAAGATTTAAATATATATATATATATATATATTGAACAAAAAGTTACTAATATAAAATTTATATATATATATATATATATATATATATATTAATTAAAAAAATCATAAAAAAAATATATTTAAAAAAAAAGTATATTAAAAAAAAAATTAAAAATTTATATAGAAAAAAACTACATAACAAATATATATATATAAAGGAGAACATCGAAAACAAAAATAAAAATCATAGCAACAGCTGCCGCCACAACCTTCGTTCATCGTTGACCTACCAAGGCCATCAACCGACCAGTTGTTGACAGATTCTCGTCCAACAGGCCTTCGACCAACCAAGCATTGACAAGTTCTCGTCTGGTTCTCCGCAGTTACCGCCACATTCCTGAGCAGTTGCACTATGCTCCACCCACAGAAAGCCTCGTCGCAAATCATATTCTTCATCGTCCCTATCAATTGTCAACGGACCATCGCCTCCCACATTACCTGTTCATCGCCATACAGTCCAACTGTTGATGTTTTCTACATCTGTCGTCCAATCGCTGCTCCTATAAGCTTGATGTGTATAACCACAATCTTTCCATTCCAATTTTTTTTTTTTTTTGTGAGACACAGCGTGGCCAATATACAGCTCAACCGTACCCAGTCAATTGACTTGTCGATTAATTACTGTGCCAAGTGCAACAGGTCGTACAAAACAATTTTTTTTCATCTTTGATAATTTTGTTGGTGAAGTTACATACATATGCCATTTTCGTACAGTACTATTCTCACTACCTAAAGTCGTGACTTTTCATTATTAAAGGATTTGGTGGATGGTTAAACGACATATTTTACACAAAAACTAAGGCAAATAATTAAAAAATCCAAAATTGATCAAATGATACAAAAAGGATTTTATACAAGGTTATTAAAAGTGGTTTAAAAAGGTTATATAAAGTATCATCACTAACATACTTTATGATTAATAATATAAAAACAAAAAATATTATAAAAGAGATTTCAAGTATACAAGTACACTTTAAAGGAGAAAATTCAATGAGTTACCTTTAAAAACTCTAAGTGCATCGACAAACACAGAGAGTTAATTTCTGGAGGAATTTGAAAATAATGAAAGAAAAAAAAATAGAGACCAGTAATGAAAGGTTTCCTAAAAGCCATAGATTATTTCACCAAGTGGATAGAAGCCATTCCTACCAGACAATCCATTGCCACAGATTATTTCACCAAGTGGATAGAAGCCATTCCTACCAGACAATCCACTGATTCAATCATTATCTCTTTCTTAGAAAATAAAATTTTATCTAGATTTGGATGCCCACAGAAAATTATTACTAATAATGCAACTGCATTTAAATCTAAGAAAATGATTGCCTTTTGCCACAAGTATCATATTACCCTAGGCCACTCTACTGTTTATTACCCTCAGGGTAATGGCCTAGCTGAATCTTCAAATAAAAGCCTTGTGACTATCATCAAAAAACTACTTGAAGAAAATAAGAAAACTTGGAATAAAAAGTTAGTCTATGCCTTATGGGCAGATAGACTTACTACCAAGAAGTCAATTGGAACATCTCCTTACCAAATTGTATATGGGATGGATGCAGTTTTCGCATTGTCTTTAGGTGTTCCAGTCATGAAAATTATCCAAGAATCACAGGTAGAATTCAATGATATAGAAAGAAGGATAAATCAAACTATCCATCTGCAACAGACTTGAGAAGAAGTCTATGAAAAATCTCAAGTCATTCAAGAGAAAATCAAGAAAATCTTTGATAAAAGAACTAAAGAAGATGACTTTACCATAGGAGATAAAGTCTTACAATGGGATTCCAGAAGAGAAGAAAAAGGAAAACATGGAAAGTTTGACTTTCTATGGAAATGTCCTTATGTTATTTATGGGTACAGAGGTAACAATGCATTTTTTACCATAAATTTGGATGGAACAGACATTCCAGAAGGACCAGTGAATGGTAGAATGCTCAAACACTACTATTCTTCTAAGTTAACTAACAGTTAGTCCCAATTTCTTTTTACATCATTGTAAATATCCATTGTAGTTTGTTGATTGGAGTGGATGTTTTCTCTCCAAAGTTGAAGCCCGAAGTGAAGGCCATAAGCTTTGAAGAGTAAAATATCATAAGTATGAGTTGTTGCAAAAAGCAAAAGACAGTTACAGGATCATCATGGTCAAAATGGAAGGCTACTGATCTTAGAGTTCTTGACATTTCACCAGGAAATGCCATCCCCATGTGAAGCCACTGTTAGGGTCTTATAAGTATAAGATTCATAATTTGGAATTGACTTATGATAGTCTTGTAAATATGTACATACTTTGCTTTCTGCAAGTTGTTTTCCCATATTTGTAAAAAATAAAAAAATATAAAAGCAAAAAGAAGGTAAAGTCCTAAAAAAAAATCAAAGGACTTAGAAAAAATAATATACCCCAAAGAAAAAATCAATAAAACATGAAAATGTGCAAGTCCAAATGCCACTACTTTTTACTTTGTTACTGATGATTATGGCAGAGTGTCAATAAATGCCATAATCCATGATGAGTTGAACTGCTTAATATTGACTTGTCATGTTTCAATTTTATTGTTGTAGATAGTGAATAAAGATTAGTCAGACAGTTTAATCCTGACTAATTACTAGATAGGTAGAGAATAAAGAGGAGCTCATCAGTTTAATCTGAGCCCTCGGATAATATAAGGTAGATTTAAATAGTTTTTATTGTTGTCAAAAAAATAAAATGTTCAAGGTTGCTAGCTCAAATGCACCTACAAAATGAAAGAAAAAATGTTAGATTAAAAGTTGGGTAGGTAGAAAGAAGTGGGAGAATCATGTAAATACTTTTCACCAGGCAAAAATCACTAATTTTCCTTCCCTATAGTTATTCTACATTCTAGACTTTCAGTCAAAGAGGCTCAGAGCATTTCTCTGACTTCTGTTGTGACCGGACCCAAGGCTCAATGATTGTTAAGTTAAAGGTGTTAAATTTCTATGTTAATCCATAACGGTCATCATTAACCCTACATTCATCCATTTGCACTTTAACTTCTTAAGTAAAGATATTTTTTACTTAATGAAAAAGAAAATTCCCTTTGATTAATTTCCTTCATTCATAAAAGCATAAAAGCCCTCCAAAAATATTATATTCTGAGTAATAGTGGTCAAATTACAAATGATAAAGCTTTGCCTTTTTACATCATCACTTTACTTAGTCATATGAATATATTTTGGTGTTTTCATTATCCTATGTCATATTAACTTCTAACTTATTTATTAAATCCTTATAAATTAACTTATCCTATTAATATAACTCCTTGTATTTAAATATTCCCAAAAAACCCACTAATATATGTTTTTTTGCCAAAGTTAATTACCCACATGTTCAAATAACAACCCCAATTACACCCCCTTTGGCATAAAACTAAATATATGTAAATATCCCGCCCTCTATAGTGATAGACACTTCCATAGTCTATAACTATATAATAAAATAAAAAAACAAAAAGGCTTTAGACAGGTTTTATATATGTCTTAAGCGAAAATATTTCCCCCATTATATTATTCTATCCTAAGTTTTATAAAGATTGATATTCTACGCCTTTATAATACTTAAATACCATTTCCCACATTTGTTAAACCTAAGGTTAAAAGCCTAAGATCATTTATCCTAAGCCTTTTATTTTCCCCTATGAATAAAACCTCACGTTTTATCATAATTAACCTATATTAAACCTTTGGCTAACACAACCCGCCTTACACGCATTTCACCATGTATATAAACCTTCATATGTATTGCCGCCCATTATTTGCCTTTGCAAACATATTAATCCCACCCATATATGATTTTAACCTTATCCATTTTGATATACTTTAAAAAGTTTAAACATATATTAATTTCCGTGCACATAAAAGCCGCCCGGCCCCGCTTCTGTTTGCACCGCAGCTTCTAAATCCATCTCAACCCTTCGCTTCTATTTTAAAGATCCGACGGTTGAAAACCATTTTCGTGCTCACGAAATAAACAATCGACAAATATCCAAATGAGTGCAAAATGGCCGGTTTTCTCCTTACCACCTCTTGCAATGTGTCATTTCCTGATACAATCGCGTTCGTTTGGAGCAATACCAGTTACCACCCAAATTGAACGCGAAACCCACTCATGGTTTTCGCATTTGGAAAACAAAAAACTGCTTCTGGCACATATTTGACCTGCATTTATTGCAATCTTTTAAACGATTTATAATAAAGTCGAAAGCTTTGTTATAACATTTATCAATGTTATTTGTGCATTCCAGACTATTAAAAAACCTGCTCGACTGTAAAGAAACTCATTTTGCTCAAAAATTGTTGAAATTTAACCAGAGAAAGCCCTGATTTCTCGTTTTAAGGGTAAACCTCTACAGATGGAACATTTAAGGGAAAGAAACCCATAAGAGAAATGTTTATCATGCATAGTGAAGAACTCTTTAAATTTCATAAATGGAGGAATCATTATATATATGCAAGTTATAGTCCAAAAGATAAACACGGTAGCATTCAGTCGAAACGAACAAGAATTAACAGTTAGAAGAAAAGTAAGTCAACTAAACCCTTTCTCGCCCGATAAAAATATTATGATATAAACATTACAGGCTTACTTTCAAATGTTGTTCCAAAAAATAAATCATTAACATCATGTTTCAAGACCATTTGTGGTCATAAACTGAAGGACTCTACTATAGGTTTTACGCCCTCTACAAATACCATTCATTTACACAAAGAAATTCCTACACTAGAAGATTTGATGGGAAAACCAGAGCCAAAGAACTGTAGCTCCCATTGGCCAGGGTACCTATAAAGCAAAGGAGAAGCGGTGTATCAGCCGTGGCTGTAAAGTACAGTGGTTCCAATCTGGTGAATACTCAGCCATGGGGTTGGGGTCGATACTACTAACCTGTAGAGAAGAGTAAAAAGGCACAAGGGTAAGTTTCCAGTGCTAAATAAAAAGAATGAAAACCTAGTAGCAGTAAACCAAAATCATTGTGATAAGAAAAGAATAAATATGGAGAAATTACCTGTAAGAAGAAATTCAATGTGGATGCTCTGTGACCAGTTAGGTAATACATTAAAAGTCTAAAACAAACATTCAAACCCTTATTATCTCTGTAATGAGAACAAAGTCAAATGAAATATTTCAGAAATGAGTTGTAGGTCCAAGCTCTCACCTGTTGGTGCGCGCCGGGACGAGAAGCTCCTGTTGAAAACGAGAAAATCCTCATGGCGAAAGGAAGAATGAGTTTCACGCAGCAGAGGAGCACCTTCAATCATCTCGGAGGATTAGTCTTCTATATCCCCACAAAAATAATGACCAGACAACAGAACCCTTAAAGAAAAATTCACAGAATAACTCTACACAGTTGGCAGGCTGAGCTAAAAGAGTTTTGGGATAGAGAACCCAAGAAATCTTAGGGTCAGCGAAGTCCAATTCAATCTCCCACCAATGCAACACAACCATTGATTAACCCATATATCAACAACGAGGATTGAGGAGGTACCATCAAAAAGTGCGAAGGATCCCAAGTTATACGGAAGTTGTCGAAGGGAATTAATAGCCATATACTGTGGCATTAATCCGAGTTGACAAGACAGCTAATTGAACTTAATAACAAATGCCAAGTGGAGTTTTAAATCTAAAATATCTTATAGTATTAAAACTGTCAAGTTTTTCAACCAAAGAAAATCATACGAATCATGTTTAACTCTGCGAAGAAATCTATGTATTATCTATGGTTATATTATAGTTTAAGCGAAACAAAGTAATATGTGTGGTATAGAATATATAACTATGGGTCAATAACCCTGTCCATTGTATTTGAATGAAAATCATAACCGATATCTAAGTTAATACTTCGAAAAAGAAAATAAAGAGGTAATCAATTTTTTTTTACTGTGTAACTATTTTGAAGTAGGATGTTACAAGTGGTATCAGAGAAGCGTTCATACGCTAGGACCCTCAGGGTCAACTAACGATGAAGCTGTGTGTAAATGATGCACAGGGAGAAAATAATTTGGCCTTCTAGCAGAAAACGCTATGAGAAGAGGAACTCCGATGCAGCCCCCTCAAGACACAGAGGAACCCCAAGTTCAACCAGTGATGAACCTAGAGATGTGGGTCCAACTAAGTGTTGAACAACATCATAAAACTAGTAGGCTATTAGAAGAACAACATCACCAAACTAGTTTCCTGTTGAATACTGTCCAACAGCTGCAGGAGGAGATGGTGCAAGTTTGAAAATATAATGAGTGCTTACTGCAAGACCAGGAAAAGATTTTAAAAAGTCTGTCAGATAAACAAAACCAGGAGATGAAACACCCCGGTACTGATAGAGGTATGCAGGAAGAAAATTAGCAGCAAACAGGAAATAATACTTCCGAAAGGGCGGAAAGGAGCCCCTCTCAGTGAAGTAAGAATACAAATCCTAATGAGGCAGAATCTGGAAACTTGTCTGATCTGCAAGAAGTCAAGAGACAGAAAGTAGAACTTCAAGGAGAATTTCGTAAAATAAAACCACCAACATTTGATGGCGAGGCTAAGGAGGTGGCAGAGGCATGGTTAATAAATATGAATAAATATTTTCAGGTGTATGAATATAACAGCAACCTGAAGGCCAGATTAGCAATATATAGACTAAGAGAGAAATTCACTCTGTGGTGGGAGGAGGTGAAGAATATACGTAGTATTGAAGAACAAGATGTCACCTGGGAATCATTTCAGCAATACTTCAAGGACAAGTATCTGACTAAAATATTTTATGATGAAAAGGCTAAAGAATTTCATGATCTAAAGCTGGGATAGATGACCATGGATGATTATATTTCTAAGTTTACCTCCTTACTACGCTATGTTCCGTATCTTCGAGAAGAGAAGGCTAAGGTGCAGAGATTTCTGAGCAGTTTTCCAACACACATGAAAGAAATAATAGAATTTGTAAATCCGTGGACTATGGATGAAGCCATTCATAAAGCTCAAATGTGCTATCAACAGTCTAAGGCGAAAGGGGAGGTTGGAAAGACTTGGTAGCCAAAGAAATGACAAAG
The DNA here is from genome assembly GCA_034641835.2 of Pinus albicaulis. Lineage (NCBI taxonomy): Eukaryota > Viridiplantae > Streptophyta > Pinopsida > Pinales > Pinaceae > Pinus > Pinus albicaulis. Next base: position 945,472,488 of record CM076573.1, read on the forward strand.
AAGTAATTCAAATTTCAAGGGTGCCAAAAGTGGCAACTTTAAGAATTCTGCACGAAATCTTGGCAGCAAAAATTTTGGCAGAAATCATCAGGGGACTAGATGGCCAGTAGACGAAAAGCCTACAGAAGCATCCAACAAGCCTGATCAAGGGCAGGTAACCAAGCCACCTTTACAATGTTGGGGTTGTGGTGAAGCGCATTATTAAAAAAATTGTCCAAAACGAATCAGAAATGATACAGTGGAAAATCTGCAGGAAGCCTCTATAGTGGGTGATGTAGCGCGTAACATACCCCGCATCAATGCAACTTTGGAATATCGGCAGGCTGATTATCAGCCCACAATGATTGAATTAGAAGGTAAATTACTAAATAAACTTGTTTCTATTTTGGTAGATCCTGGAGCAAGTTTGAGCTATGTTAGCCCCAAAATAGTGGAAATGTATAATTTGAAAGAATAGAAATTTAAGAATTCATGGTTAGTACAGCTAGATACTGGAGAAAAACAAAAATTAACTGCCAAGATTCCAAATAGTATTTTGGAAATTTCAGAACAACAATTACAAGTAGATATGAATATTCTACCATTGGGATCATACGATGTGTTATTAGGCATGGACTGGTTAGAAAAGCATTGGACCTTAGTAGATTGTAAAGAAAAGATTATCTACTACAGAATGCAGAATGGCACACGAAAAGAGATTCAAGGAATTAAAAAGTCATTGTAGTTACACCCAATCACAACATCCCAAATGAGTAAGTGTATAAGAAAAGGATGCTAGTTGTATGAAATTCAGGTAGGGTATGCAGATTTTAAGGAAAAATCACCCTTAATGGAAGATATACCAGTGGTGCAGGAATTTCTGGATGTATTTCCAGAAAATATTCCTGGTTTACCACCAAGGAGGGATATTGATTTCACCATGGAGTTGTTGTCGGGAGCTTCCCCGGTGTCAAGGGCTCCTTACAGAATGAGTGTGCTAGAACTAACTGAACTAAAAATGTAGTTACAAGAACTGTTGGAAAAAGGTTACATTCATCCAAGTGTGTTCCTGTGGGGAGCACCAGTCCTATTTGTTAAAAATAAAGATGGGACCATGCGAATGTGCATGGAATACAGACAGCTCAATAAGTTAACTGTAAAAAATAAGTACCCCCTACAAAGAATTGATGATTTATTTGATCAAGTAAAAGGGGCTACAGTGTTTTCTAAGATAGATTTAAGATCCGGATATCATCAGATTCGAATTGAGGATGAAGACATTTGTAAGACAACATTTCGTACTAGGTATGGACATTACAAATTCGTGGTGTTACCCTTTGGACTGACGAATGCACCAGCAACCTTTATGAGGTTAATGCATGGAATCTTTCATCCTTTCTTGGATAATTTCGTACTTATTTTTATAGATTATATTCTGATATATTCTAAAAATCAGGAAGAGCATAAGGAACATTTGAGAATTGTCTTGGATATGCTCCGAAAGCATCAACTGTACGCTAAGTACAGTAAATGCGATTTCTTTAAAATAGAAATCCAATATCTAGGCCATGTTATTTTAGCTGAAGTGATAGTTGTTGATCTCGAAAAGATAAAAACTATTATGGAATGGTGAGTACCCCAGAATGTGGCCGACATTAGATCTTTCATGGGATTAGCTGGTTATTACAGAAGATTTATTGAAGGATTTTCTAGAATTGCTTTTCCTATCACATCTCTGCAGAGGAAAGGAAAAATTTTCAAATGGACAATAGAATGTCCGAACAACTTTGAAAAGTTGAAACAAATTTTGACTACTGCACCTGTGTTGAGGGTAGCTGATCCTAATAAATAATATGAGGTTTGTACTGACACAAGTAAAGAAGGTGTTGGGGCAGTCTTATCCCAGGAAGGCAAAGTGGTAGCATGTGAATCAAGGAAACTGAAAGACCATGAACAAATATATTCTGCATATGATTTGAAACTTACAGCAGTGGTACATGCACTACGAGTGTGGAGGCATTACTTGCTGGGAAAAAATTTTGTACTTAAAACAGATCATAGCAGCTTGACTAGTTACTTCAAGCAACCAGATTTAAACTCCAAATAGGCAAGATGGAATGCCTTTCTAAGTGAATTTGATATGGACATTCAACATGTAAAAGGAAAGGAAAATCGAGTAGCAGATGCCTTGAGCAGAAAGTTACACGGTATTTATGAGCTGTATTATAATCAGTTAGAAAATCAATTTTTGGAACAGTTAAAGGAAGAGGCACATAAAGATCCGGAATACAAATTTATAAGGCAATAGATGGAAGAAAATATGAAGCAAGGTAGTACATCCGAGTACGGAAAGAACGAACAACAGATGCTGACCTTCTGAGGAAAGATATATGTACCTAACCGTATAGCTCTGAAGGAGCTGATATTGAATGAATTTCATTGCAACAATTACGCAGGTCATTGAGGTAACCAGAAGATGTTTACCGTGATTAGAAAGGTATTTTTCTGGCCTGGTATGCGTAAGAATATTGCTGAATATTTAAGAAAATTCTTACAGTGTCAATAGGTAAAGGTGGAGCATCAACATCCTGTTGAAGTATTGCAGCCCATACCAATACCTGAATGGAAGTGGGAGGTTATCTCCTTGGATTTCATTACAGGTTTACCGCGAATAAAAGACGAAATGATTCAATCATGGTAGTGGTACACAGATTGAGTAAATCTGCACATTTTATACCCGTACAGTCTACCTACAAGACAGTACAGATAGATGACATATTTATGAAGGAAATTTTCAGATTGCATGGAATTCAAAAAACCATGATTTCAGACCAAGATGTCAAGTTCACATCTGCATTTTGGAAAACTTTGTTTACCAGTTTGGGAACGCAGATAAACTTCAGCACAGCTTATCATCCCCAGACTGACGAACAAATGGAACGGGTAAATCAAGTATTGGAAGACATGTTGCACATGTATGTGATGCAACAACCAACTAAATGGGAGGATTATTTGCATCTTGTCGATTTTTCCTACAATAACGGTTATTAAGAATCTCTGAAAATGAGCCCCTTCGAGGCATTATATGGGAGGCAGTGTCGCACACCTATAAATTGGAGCTGCCCTGAGACAAAATTAATGTTGGGACCTGAGATGCTTGCTGAAATGGAAGCAGAGGTGAGAAAAATAAGACAAAATATGAAGGCTTCACAAGATCGACAGAAGATCTATGTAGATAGAAAAAGGTCTTATCATGAGTTCACAATAGGAGATCATGTGTATGTAAGGATTAAGCCAAAAAGGAGTACTTTGTAGTGGGCCTCTTGTGCCAAATTGGCTCCCAGATTCTATGGACCCTTTGAAATTTTGGAAAGGGTAGGACCTGTAGCTTATCAGCTAGCATTACCCTGCCATATCGGAGTACACAATGTATTTAATGTGTCTATGTTGAAGCATTATGTACATGATGCAAAACACGTGATACATTTGCAAAATATTAAGGTAGGATAGGAATGATAATCCTAACTTGAGATATGAGTATATTTGTTGTGTATTGATTTGGAACATTGCTGTTTTCAGGTAGAGCCAGACGGCGAGTTCCTGGTCGAGCCACAACGAATACTTGACCGAAGAGAAATTGTACTCCGCAAACGAGTAGTCGTCCAGGTTAAAGTGCAATGGAAGCACTTTGAACCGGATGAGGCTACTTGGGAGGACGAAAAATTCATGCACGAAGTTTACCTGGAGCTCTTTGCAGAGCTAGAATGAAACATTGAATTGCTGCCAGGAGCATCACCGATTTCAAGAGCACCCTATCGAATGAGTGTGCCAGAATTAACCGAGTTAAAAATGCAGCTTCAATAATTGTTGGACAAAGGATATATAAGACCAAGTGTATTCCCCTGGGGAGCACCTATGTTATTTGTTAACAAGAAGGACGGAACCATGCGTATGTGCATGGATTACCGTCAGTTAAATAAATTGACCATTAAGAATAGATATCCCTTACCAAGAATTGATGATCTGTTTGACCAAGTAAGAGGAGCTACTGTATTCTCAAAAATTGATTTGAGATCAGGTTATCACCAAATCCGGATCAAAGATGAAGATATACATAAAACTTCCTTTCGCACAAGGTATGGTCACTATGAATTCGTGGTGCTACCTTTCGGGCTAACTAACGCACCAGCCACTTTTATGAGACTGATGCATAGTATCTTTCACCCTTATTTGGATAACTTTGTGCTAATTTTCATTGACGACATTCTAGTCTACTCTAAGAATGCGGAAGAACACAAGGATCATTTGCGAATGGTACTTGAGATGTTAATAAAGCATCAGTTATATGCGAAATTTAGTAAATGTGATTTCTTCAAGGAAGAAATACAATATCTTGGACATGTGATATCTGCAAAAGGTATAGCAGTGGACCCGGAGAAAATCAGAACGATCATGGAATGGAAGGTGTCACAAAATGTGGCAGATTTACGATCATTTATGGGACTCGTTGGTTATTACAGGTGATTTATTAAAGGATTTTCAAAGATTGCCTTTCCTATTACCTCTCTGCAAAGGAAGGGAAAAAATTTTAAATGGACAAAAGAATGTCAGGACAGCTTTGAAAAGCTGAAGCAATTATTAACATCAACGCCAGTGTTAAGTGTAGTTGATCCGAATAAGGAATTTGAGGTTTGCACGGATGCATGTAAGGAGGGTGTTGGGGCAATTTTATCACAAGAAGGAAAAGTAATTGCATATGAATCTTGTAAGTTAAAAGATCACGAGAAACGATATTCAACCTGTGATTTAGAGCTGACTGCAGTTGTGCACGCCCTCCGGGTGTGGAGACACTACTTACTTGGGAAAAGATTTGTGTTGAAGACAGATCATAGCAGTTTAACCAGCTATTTCAAACAAGCTGATTTAAACTCCCGACAAGCAAGGTGGAATGCCTTCTTGAGTGAGTTTGACATTGACATGCAGCATGTAAAAGGAAAGGAAAATAGGGTTGCGGATGCATTGAGAAGAAAGCTACATAACATCTATGAATTATATGTTAACCAAGTTGAATGCAGATTCCTAGATCAAATCAGAGAAGAAGCAAGAAAAGATCCTGAATATGAATTTTTGTGGCAGCAAGCATAGGAATCTAAAGAACAAGGAAGGTTGGGAGATTATGAAATCAACCAGGATGGATTGCTGGTTTTCAAGAAAATAATAGTCATCCCAAATAGAATGGAGTTGAAGAATCTAATATTGGATGAATATCATAGAAGGAATTATGCAGGGCATCCTGGATACCAAAATATGTTGACAGCAATAAGAAAGGACTACTGTTGGTCGGGTATGAGAAAAGATATAGAAACCTATCTAAACAAGTGTTTAGAGTGCTAGCAAGTGAAAGTAGAACACAGACATCCGGCTGGGTTAATGCAACCTATACCAATTTCTAAATGGAAATGGGAAGTGATTTCGTTAGATTTCATCACTGGACTACCAAGATCAAAACGAGGTAATGACTCGATAATGGTAGTATTAGATCGATTGAGTAAATCGGCACACTTCATACCATTTCAGTCTACATATAAGACAGTACATATAGCAGATTTATTTATGCGAGATATTTTTAGACTGCATGGCATTCCTAAGATTGTTATTTCAGATAGGGATGTAAAATTTACATCAGCTTTTTGGAAAGCACTATTTACGAGTTTAGGGACTCAAATTAATTTCAGTACTACGTACCATCCACAAACGGACGGGCAAACAGAATGAGTAAATCAAGTGTTGGAAGACATGTTGAGAATGTACGTTATGCAGCAACCGAATAAGTGGGAAGAATATTTACACTTAGTAGAATTCACATATAATAACGGTTATCAAGAATTGTTAAAAATGAGTCTGTTTGAAGCCCTATACAGGCGACAGTGCAGAACTCCTATCAATTGGAGTAGTCCCGAGACCAAGCTCATGCTAAGACCAGACATACTAGCAGAAATGGAGTTAGAAGTGAAGAAAATCAGACAGAATTTAAAAGCAGCTCAAGACAAGCAAAAAGTGTACGCAGATAAAAAGAGGTCATATCGTAAATATGAAGTGGGGGATCACATGTATGTGAGAATTAAGCCAAAGAAGAGCACGTTAAGATGGGCATCTTGTGAAAAGCTAGCTCCCAGGTTTTGTGGTACTTTCCAAATACTGGAAAGAGTACATCGGTGGCGTATCAGTTGGCCCTTCCCAGCCATATTCGAGTACATAATTTTTTCCATGTATCGTTATTAAAGCGATATATTCATGATTCGAGACATATAATCCATTGGCAGAACATTCAAGTAGTGGGTAAGCACAATAGTTAAAAATATTATATGTTAAAGACTTATGTAAACTAATACAATGTCTATTGTGTGCAGGTAGAACCAGACGGAGAATTTCTGGTCGAGCCTCACAGTATAATCGACCGGAGGGAAATCATGCTCCAGAAACGAGCCATCGCCCAAGTTAAAGTGCAATGGAAGCACTTTGGCCCGGAAGAGGCCACCTGGGAGGACGAAATTTTTGTGCGGGAAGCATATCCTGAACTTTTTTGCTGATATGGAGTAAGAACACCGGGGACGGTGTTCTCTTTCAGAGGGGGAACACTGTAACCACTGCCTTAGTTGATGACAAATTGTTAGGTTGTTGTTAATAGTTGTTAAACATTATTGTTATTTGTTACAAACAGAATATTTTGAACACAAATTAATTTTGGTATTGGAATAAAATATTGTAGAAATTTATATAACTGATATTTTATACATCCGAGATTCTCCTGATCACACACTATTTGACTTCATGCACAATACATAATCTCTTCTACCATTGATCATCACATGCGGAAATTAAATCAATTGCATGCACACATTAAAACCATAAAAATTCACACATATGAACACAGTAATTTATGGGAAAGCTTAAAGCTGAAAACCCCCAACTATATGTATATTATATGTCATAGATATCATGTAACAATCATAATGCAAAGCTTATCACAAGCTCTCAGTATCTCCAAATCGCTACACACTAATCAGGCCCGATCTTGCAAATCCATGCACCGATCTTTGCCAGCCCTTAGCCTGCCTCTACTGTGCAATCACTGCTGAAGAATGGCTCTAGATGAGTTCGAATTGCCCCAACCTTGCTCATGCAGTATTTAAAGGCATCTATACTGAGTGTTGGATGCAAACCATGCATCACTATAGTCACAACTGATAGTCACACTGCTCTTTCAGCTATCTCTTCACTAGTCTACACTGAAACTGGCAATGCACTGCAGTTAACTGATGTATTATTTAGTTGATTAATGAGTTTATAATTAGTGAATTAATTAATAATTAATTCACACCACTCTCACTAGTGTATCAATCATTTAGACTAGATACAACTAGCTCAACTATGTTTAGATTAGTTAAACTGAACACAACTCCATTAACTTCCTCAATCAACTCCACCAAACTCTCTCACATGAGTTCTAATTGAAGTATCCATGCAATAGCTCCACTTAACCCTTAGGAATAGCGTAATTCCTTCTGTCAGCTCCTGTGCCACATCTGTGCACTTAACTGAAGTGCTCCAAGAGAATAAGATAATGTTTATAGTCCAAATATTATTAAGAGCTAATAATATTTGACATATCTATTTTTAAACTGGCAATCTAAAAATAGATTCCACCCAATATGTCTAAAAATAGAAGTCCATCTATTTTTCCAACTTGACCAACCATCCACAAATAGCATCCCGCAACTCATAGAATATGATCGACATGTCTAAAAATATACATAGTCTAAAAATAGACTTTGCGACAAAAATCACCTGTGTGGGCCCCACCTAGTTTAGGTGATCACTTTCCAACTAGGATCAGGAATGATGTTTTAGGATGCCTCCTTCACTGTTTCTTGTTGCAATATTCAACACTCCCTCTCAACAAGAAAGGACTGTCTTTGCATGCGACATGAAACTCCATGCATTCGCCCTGCAACCTTTACAAGCGCCATGCAACTCCATGCATCTGCTCTACAACTCCTCTGAAACTGAATAGGCTCCAAACAACTCAATAAATATAATGCATCTATCAAATTCTTCGACCTCTGCTGGTACCAACTGAACATGTCTTCAGGAACCACTGCGTTGTTGAACTCTGCACCCATGCACTCTGCACTCGCTGTCAACTCTGATCCGCGCTCTAGTATCCGACACTGTCACTCTAATCTGCCTGCATCAATCCAACTGATCATGCTATTGTTGCGATGTGGGCACCTCGTAGCCTAGTTCAATTCATGAGGTCCACACCATCTAATGAATCCTGCCCAGAAATCTCCTCTTGGGATTACTCATGCATGTCGCCCCACCTCTCACCTGGTGGCATAACTGCATGCACTCCCTCTGCCCATCTGGCACAAAATTTCTCTGCATGAGTGGTTTCTCCCACTCCATGATCCTCATCTTGTGGCTGCTCCACATCCTGAGGTTCACTATTACCTGCATGCAAAACTTGCTCTCTCTCAAGCATCAATTTCATGTCTTTCTTGCACTTCCCAACAGTAGGAAGCTTCGTAGAAATCCCATCTACTTCAAGTCTGTAGAGATTCTTTGCTCGAATCCCAACCTTCTTGACTTGTCCTGTTTCATCCACACTAACTCCTACACTCCCAAGCTCATCCCTTCAGTGGAAATTTTTTTTCAAGTATACCGGAATAGTGTCATTCTTCTCCATTTTTATTTTCCTGAGTTTATCCTTGAGCGCCAAATTCCTCTGGTCGCTTCAATAAAAAAACTCAACCGCTTCAATGTTTTGCAATTGCTCCAATGATCAATATCGCTCTGATACCATGTAGAAATTTATATAACTGATATGTGAAACATCCGAGATTCTCCTGATCACACACTATTTGACTTCATGTACAATACAGAATCTCTTCTACCATTGATCATCACATGCGGAAATTAAATCAATTGCATGCACACATTAAAACCATAAAAATTCACACATATGAACACAGTAATTTATGGGAAAGCTTAAAGCTGAAAACCCCCAACTATATGTATATTATATGTCATAGAGATCATGTAGCAATCATAATACAAAGTTTATCACAAGCTCTCAGTATCTCCAAATCGCTACACACTAATCAGGCCCGATCTTGCAAATCCATGCACCGATCTTTGCTAGCCCTTAGCCTGCCTCTACTATGCCATCACTGTTGAAGAATGGCTCTGGATGAGTTCGAATTGCCCTAGCCTTTCTCACGCAGTCTTTAAAGGCATCTCTACTAAGCGTTGGATGCAAACCATGCATCACTATAGTCACAACTGATAGTCACACTGCTCTTTCACCTATCTCTTCACTGCTCTCCACTGAAACTGTCCATGCACTGTAGTTAATTGATATATTCTTTAGTTGATTAATGAGTTTATAATTAGTGAATTAATTAATAATTAATTCACACCACTCTCACTAGTGTATCAATCAGTTAGACTAGATACAACTAGCTCAACTATGTTTAGATTAGTTAAAATGAACACAACTCCATTAACTCCTCAATCAACTCCACCAAACTCTGTCACATGAGTTCTAACTGAAGTATCCATGCAATAGCTCCACTTAACCCTCAGGAATAGCATAATTCCTTCTGTCAGCTCCTGTGCCACATCTGTGCACTTAACTGAAGTGCTCCAAGAGAATAAGATAATGTTTAGAGTCCAAATATTATTAAGAGCTAATAATATTCGACATATCTATTTTTAGACTGGTAATCTAAAAATAGATTCCACCCAATATGTCTAAAAATATAAGTCCATTTATTTTCCAACTTGACCAACCATCCACAAATAGCATCCTGCAACTCATAGAATATGATCGACATGTCTAAAAATAGACATAGTCTAAAAATAGACTTTGCGACAAAAATCACCTGTGTGGGCCCCACCTAGTTTAGGTGATCACTTTCCAACTAGGATCAGGAATGATGTTTCAGGATGCCTCCTTCACTGTTTCTTGTTGCAATCTTCAACAAAGATTACTTGTGAAATTAGTTTCATAAGTAAAGACTGATGGTAAAAGTAAATTCAAGATCTGGAGTTAGTTGAATAGAAAAATAGTTCCACAGTTATCTAAAGAAACTCTGGAATAAACAAGATATTTCAGGGGAGTTTCGGGGGTTCTGTTGGAGAAATGAGAAAGGAATTGTCATCCTGAGAAGTAAATCCCTGAAGGGAAAACTTATAGAGGAGACTATTCCACTGGAATGGGAGAATTGGACCGGACTGTCCCGAGATTCTCTTCCATATTTCTGTATTCAACGTAGACTCAGACTTGGAGCACGGGGGAGAGTTGGAGGACGTAATCGCCTCACTCGTGGAAGGGAGGCAATCACTTATCAGTCAGAAAAGTGTACAAATGAGTGGAAATATGTTTTTTTTTATTTCTGTTAGTAGTCTTTACTGGTTATTTTAATTATAAATGAGCAAACTGGATTTACTGTAGAGTTGAATGTTTGCTGTGTGTTAAAAATTTACATTAGGAGACTATACAAACAGGAAAGGAAGTCTGATAGAGGAATTTTGTTAAGTAGGTAAAATAATACCTTTTATTTTAAATTCTCTCTGTGCAATTATTAGTTCTTCTTCTTGTTTGAATGGAATAAACTATGTCTAGTAAAGGACTGTTAACCGAGATTCTGTGACCAGATTCTGGGTCGGTCGTCCTTCATTTCTATGATAATACACAGACTTATAGTGGTCCAATCACTTACAAGGACTGTTACTCCTAGTACACTTTGAAACATCGAGAAGAAGTTAACATACCAGTTAAAAGAATTATGATAGATAACAGAGAGTACATTGTGGAAAAAGCGATATAGAAAAACAACCTACAGAGTAATGTAAACTCTTCCACAGAAAACAATAAGATAACCTTTCTTATTATTATCAAGGATAGAAGTTAAACACCCTGTAGAAAACATGCAAAGGAAACCATAGACTATGTACACTATCGGTGATATGCATCAGTGCATGCATGCAAGTAAAAATAATGTAAATACTAAATGTAGAATTCTAACATTAAGAATGACAACAGGAAACTTGAAAGATAACATTATCTGTGATGAAAGAAATCCACACATAGCTTCACGAATATACTCAGAAGAGACGTATATATAAGTTAATGGCGCGGGTGTAAAACCCCGACTATCTTGAAAATTGAACAAAATACTGATACAGAGAAAATCATATAGGTATTTTTCTTTAAAAAAATAGAGTATCTTAATAGTAGAAGCGGGGGCTTTAAAAATTCAAGAGCGAAAAACTTAATTGTAGAGGCGTGTTTGGTCACCAGGAAAGACCACAAGACCTGATTGAAAACCCCTAAGAGAAAACGATAATACATCATGGCCGTCAAGCTAAAACCCTGTTGCATTTTAGATCTAGGGTTTGAACCCGAAAATCGATAGGGGTACCTATTAGCATGAGCATGAATTTGATTAGACCCTGAATCTTGGGGCTAAAGCTTGAATTCCAGTTGGAAAATTTTGTAGACGTAGAAGCAAATAAAACATTACCTGTTAAACAAGATACAGAGGCGTTTATTAACAAGTAGACAGAGTCGAACCCTGATTCTTGCCATAATATTGTACTCCAGTTAAAAAAAAGAAATTATGCAAGTGTATAAAGAAGTTACCTGAGAAATTTGAGCAGAATGAAGTGAGCCCAAGCCGAGCTGGTGAATACCATCGGTTCAATAAGCATACACACATATTGCAAAACAAAAATAAGCTCAGTATTCACACTCATAACCAGATGCAAACGAATGGATAACAGAAAATACGTCTACATAATAAAGCTTAGAAACAGTGCAGGTAAGGTCAAAATCATACGAGCCAAGTTGTGTCGGAGGCAATTTACCAGTCATTCAGAATGGCTGAGTAATCTCCAAGTGTCATGCTGCATCTAGAGTGAAATGGCCATAGAAATCAAAGCTTGGAGAAAGAAAACCCTGGAGCCGCAGAGCAGACCTCCAGAACCATCGAGCGAGGGAATGACAATGGAAAAGCAGTTACGGACCATAGTCATTAGCCAACCCTAATGCACATTCACCGTCCGATCTAGCTCTAGATCGACGGTAGATGGACTGCCAAATGCCAACCGGTACAAGTCAAGTGCAAGCCAGATGTAGAAGGATCGGGATAAACATGATGTAAAACAAATTTCGTACGCTGAGATTTTAATTCGTATTGAATGCCATGATGTTGTCGACTTGAATAATATGATATGTATAATGTTGTTAGATTGAATGTGTGTTAAATGATTATTAACACAGACATATGGCTTAGGCTATAATGTCAAGAACCAAATATATATTGAATGTGTGTTAAATGATTATTAACACAGACATATGGCTTAGGCTATAATGTCAAGAACCAAATATATATATATATATATATATATATATATATAAGTTAGACCCAAAGGCTCATATGCATGCTCAACTATATATAGTTCCATAGCAATAAAACTTGTGTGTATGATATTTAAACCAATGTTATATTAATGATGAGAATAAAGTTTGACATTTGAGATTTAATGATTAATCAAGCTATGATGGACAACCACTAGAAATAATTTATTTATTTATTTATTACTTTTACTTATGTTATTTTTATAATATGGTTAGTCTATATGTTACATCTTTTCTCGAAAAAGCTGGAAGTGTCAGATTGTCAAGGCTATATGGAACCAGGCACAAAGTAAAGTATGTTTATTATATTTATAGCACTCAATAAGGCTATATGGAACCAGGCACAAAGTAAAGTATGTTTATTATATTTATAGCACTCAGTGTACATTAGATTTTTTTCACAAAATGACATTTACCTTTTTAAAACATCTCAGTATCGATCTATGGGTGTAAATTTCACGAACCATTGATAAAAATATGCCATATATGTAACCTAATCATTAATGTTGATGATCACCAGGATAAAAAGTATGTCATTTAATCACTAGTGCTATTGATCATATTAATAGATGCCAACAGTAAGTTATTAATAATATTTGTGGGCAGTAATGAATGTTACATTGATTCATTAGTGAACACAAGGTACTCAATGAATTATTTTACATATCCTCCCAGAATCTCTAATGAAAATGAAAATGAATGTTTGTATTTATTTCATAATGGTTACTCATATTTTTCTTTGCATCTGTTTTCTTAAAATGATTCACTCATTTCAGCACGCAACACTATACCATAATCGTGTCCTCTGAACTCTTGGTGATAATTCGTACATATGATTTCAGTGAATTACACTGTCCTGCCCCTTCTTTTCATCAAAAGCTTATACCATGATATCAGAAAGCCCGCCCTCATCCTTCACATCCAAATAGGCCAGGATCTATTTCTTAAAATCTTGGAAATTGTTATGGAGTGCAACAGAGACGAGGCAACAAGAGCCATGGTAATTGCAGAGGAAAAGTTCAGCCTGCATGATGTTGCAGGGGCCATGAAATTTGCAATGAAGGCTCTAAATTTGTATCCTGAGCTATCAGACATTAAGCAATTGATATCAGTTCTAGACATCCACATGGCTGCAGAGAACAAGGACTTGAATGGACAGATGGATTACTACAGAATTTTACAGGTTGATTCCTCTGCAGAAGAGCTTGTCATTAAAAAACAGTATACAAAATTAAGTCTGATGGTGCATCCTGATAAGAACCATTCCATAGGAGCCAATGGGGCCTTCAACCTCATTTCAGAAGCTTGGGCACTTCTTTCAGATACCAGAAAGAGAGCAATGTATGATCAAAATAGAAGAGAATTGGGCAAAGCTATTGATTCCCAGAAACCCTTTGAGGTCTCATCTGATGAATCTACTCATAATGGAGATAGTGACAAGCCCTTTGAGATCACATCTGATGATTCTACTGATAATGAAGATAGTGACAAGACACATGACGATGATCGCCATATGGCTATACCAGACGCAGATTTTTATGACTTCGACGAGATTCGAAACGAGGACTCATTCGAAGAAAACCAGATTTGGGCAGTATATGACGATGATGATGGAATGCCTCGGTTTTATGCTCGAATTAAGAAGATATATTCATTGAATCCCTTCAGGGTTGAGGTGACATGGCTGGAAGCAGAACATAATAGCGATCCAGGTTTGATGAGATGGGAGAGGGCTGGTTTTTATAAGGCTTGTGGGGAATTTAAGTTTGGAAAGGGGAACATAATTAAGCATGTCAATGTATTTTCTCATGTGATGAGATGGGAAAGAAGCAAGGGAGTGCTCAAAATTTTGCCAAAGAAAGGGGATGTTTGGGCTCTGTACAAGGACTAGTCTCGCAGATGGAATGAAACCACTCCCAAGAAAAGTAGGCATAATTATGAAATGGTGGAGATACTCAGGGAATCTGTTCAGGGCATTGGATTCACTGTTGCTCCTCTTGCCAAGGTTGAAGGATTCACGGCTCTTTTCCACAGGCTGCAGGAGATGGAGGGAGCTCCTGGTTGTTGTGAAGTGGTGGCCATGGAAATTAAGAACTTTATGAGGTTTTCACACCAGGTACCAGCTCGGAGACTCATAGGGAACGAGACTTTCAATATACCCAGAGGTGGCTGTTGGGAACTTGACCCGGAAGCACTCTCACCCAGGGTTTTTCAAGAATAAAGCTGGGTTAGAACCATTGTAAGTGAACTGTACTTCAAGATTTGCTCAGAATTTAATTTCGATGAATCATTTAGAGTGACACAGCTCTGTAATTATCAGTTACATTTTTTTTGGACTGGAATACTTGCGGTTTGCACACTTTGGGATAATTTGTGGCTTTCTTAATCGTTTCAAACTATACACTTTCGGATTTGCCATTGCAATATGGTGTCCGCCACTCCATGTTTGTGTTTCCCTTCCACTGCTTTGTGTTGTATAGTTGTTGGTTCCTGTGAATGTTATAATTGTGATAATAGTTTATTTTATGGGTTTTTAGAGAAATAATGGAATTTAGTGTCATAATACTGTCATTCATGGTTTACATGCAGTTGTTGATATGAACATTGTAATTGGTATAATAATTTCTTTATAAGTTGTTTTTAGTATTATTTTTTGGTGATTTTTTTATGGAATTTTCAGATTTAATTTCTTTAATATTTAGCATGAATTTATTTAAATTATATATTTGATGGGTAGTTTTGCACAATCTAAATAAGGTGCTAAATCTATATTAAAAAAGCAATTTAAATAACAGAAATTAAGATTTCACATTAAATTTTTATACCAAATTTAAAATATAAAAAATTTAAATCATGTTTAATAAAATTAACCAATAATATATTAAGTTTCAAAAAAGTTTATCCAAATATATAAATGTTTTCATACATCTGATAAGACATAAGGCATTCTTAGAATAATGGTAATCATAAAAAGAACGAACTGATACGATTTTGGTAATGATAAAAACAACGAATTGATCCGATTTACTTTTAAGTATAAGTTTGTTATATTTTTTTTAAATAAATTATTAAATTACAAAGAAGAGGTAAACATTTAAATATTATTTATTTATATTATAAATAAATTTTAAAAATTTATATTTATAAAATTATTTCATATATGGATTATGGATTTTTTAAAGAAATGCATATTAATATTAAATGTTAAGATTCATTTAATAATATTAATATGTATATATTTTTAAAATAAATTAAGTGAAATAATATGTTAGCTAAATGTGAATAAATGTTTAGTTATAGAGTAAAGTTAATAAGTTACATTGCTGGAGATTCAATTATTTTGGAATGGATAAGATTTTAAAAACCCTTGGTATATATTAATGGTATGCCTGGTATATATTAATGTACCAGCGCAAAGTTCAAATGTGTTCCATAATTTTTTTGATAAATATGCATACATCAAAATCAAAACCAGAGTATCATCTAATTTTCCCATTACAATTGCAATTTTTTCATATATCTGTCAAAAAAATTGTTTCTCTTCATAATGACCATCATCTATTCATCTCCATAAACAGTAGCATAATACAAAAACCTCTTGTCGAGGATCTCCTTCACATATATATGGTTGTCGCACCAATCCTCCCTACAATGTAGTACAGTAATACATTAGACAAAAACATTAACATTTTCCAACACTTACTCAGTAAAATCTGACAGTTCGACTTGCCCCTGCCCCTTCAGCTTCAAATAGTTCATATTGTATTTCCCCAAAGGGTCCTTCCAGACCCTTTTTGGACAACCGATCTGCTGTAGAGTTCTTCTCATGATAAATATGAGTGAACGAAATGCTGGAGAAGGTACTGGCCAAATCTGAGATGCGTTCTGTTAGCACTCGAATTGGACCCCAGGCTGAAAAGGGAAAAACAGGGTAACAACTAAACCACGCTCAGCCTTGTAGCTAGCCCTACAAGGACAAGAGAGGGCTCTCTCCGTAAAGATAGATATTCAATGAAGTGCAATAATGATCTAATATTAGGCTAGATAAAATGATGGAAAAAGGTTTTAATAAAATAAATTGAATTTCAGGGATGTGTGGGATAAAAGAGGACAGTATGAAACTGGGAATTAAATCAGGACACAGGGTATTTCATAGGGCAAGGTAGGCAGGAAATTTTCGCAATTAAAGTTTAATAAGGATGGGATGGAAAGACTGGTGAGGAGCTGAAAAGGGCACAATAAATGGATCCTTTTCAAACAGAAGAAAAACACAGAGTATGAATGATTTCCCAAGGCAGAGCATATAAAATGGATTCTACCTTTCTATCTTGAAAGCATTCAAAAGGAAATTTTTATGGATGAGAGGTGAAACATAACAATTTACATATGAAACAAAGGAGAAAAAAAAATGCTAAATCTCGTACCACATGGATCCCACAAATCAGAGTTGCATCTCTTATTAATTCCCTGTCAAACTGTACAATGGAGCGCAAAGCGTTTCTTCCACACTATTCCCCTACTTCTGAGTTACAGACCTCAGACTAATTTACAAATGATTTACCATTACAATAAATAAGCTGAAATGCGGGAACATAGATCCACGAAAAGAGGGAGTTGTTTAACAACTCAAAACTAAAATCTGAATATGGCAAAGAGAACCAACATTTTGCCTCTGAAAACAAGGAACAACAATACATTTTAATCCTTTGAAAATTCGTTGTTATACTGTATGAAGGAAAACTAGGCAATCCGGAAACAGATTTCCTATTTTGTTGCTGCTGTAACAATCTCTGTTTTAAATAAGCTTTCTCGGCCTTTGACTGTTGCTTTCCATATCCCGTTTGAAGAAGACCAACTTTTATAAAATACTTTGAAATAAAACTGAAGTGAAATAATGCTTTCGGTGAAGGGAAAAAATTAATCCTTTGAATGGGAAAAAGGGAAGGGAAGGAGGCAGGGTCCATGTTATAATCGCAATCGGGATCATAGTCGGGAAATATACAATATAAACATTGTAATACGTTATGCAATAGTGCCATCGCAATCGGCGATCGAAGGAGTGGTTTACGGAAAGGACTTCCGATGCGATGAGCAAGGCCCGATGGGTAATTAACCATAGAGAAAATAATGGTTTTTGCCTTTACAAAGGGAGGAAAGACTTTGCATATGAAAGGGCGGAGGGCTAAAGTGGGACCGGGGTAATCGGCGCGATCGGAATTGGGAGATCGGGAGGGGCGTATAACATAACAAATTTCAATACCTCCGATGCGAAGAGGATACGACGATTGGGAAAAAACCTTTGTATAAACAAGATAAAACAAAATTTGATTTTACAAAGGGGAAAGGTCTTTTGTAATGGACGGGGCGGAATATAAAGTGGTGGGCCAATCGACATCGGGGATCGGAGGGGAGCGGGATAGAGTAATACACATAAAATCGCCAATGCAATTGGGGCGCGATAGCTGTGGGCCGTCGGATGAGATGGGGCGATCAACGGCTGAGGGATAATTGGAGGGTGTCGATTGGGGGATTTGCAATCAGGGAGGGGCTTTTGGAAAGTGTCGATGCGGATGTTCCGATTGGCTGTGGGCCGTCGGATGAGATGGGGCGATCAACGGCTGAGGGATAATCGGAGGGTGTCGATCGGGGGATTTGCAATCGGGGAGGGGATTTTGGAAAGTGCCGATGCGGATGTTCCGATTGGCTGTGGGCCGTCGGATTACGAATCAAATCAACGATCCGGATGTACATCGGGGGTCAATCGGGGTTTTCCATCGGAAGTCGTTTAATGTAATCGCATCAGAGGTTTCGCGATGAGCCAATCGGGGTGCGCTTATGTAATGTTGCGATGCGATTTGGAAAGGGGAAAGGGACTTGGGTTTTACAATATAAAACCTTTGAGTTTTATTATAAGGTTTTCAAATGGAATGGAGGGGAAGTGGTTTAAACGGCGGGGATTATATAATAATAAACTTTGATATGTTTATTATAAAGTTTTAAAAGTATGGTGGGGAAGTGGTTAAGTTTAAATCGCATTTGTGTTTTATAATGCGATTTTTGTAATCGAAGAGAGGGGAGGAAAGGGATTTTATTAAATAAAATATAAAAATTTAACAAAATGAAGTTTTGGAAAAAAAAATGGGAAAAAGGGGGAAGGTTAGGGAACAGGGGACTTTTTACTTCACTTGAGTATAAATTTCAATCCATATGTCAGTTTCAAGAGTGTAATATACCGTTGGAAAGATCTTTCCGGGCTCTTTCTGATGGATCTGCTTGGAAGATGATTTGATGCTGAACATGCTGCGGAAAACTTCTTTGAAGGCAGGGTGATGACTTTGTGGAGATGGTAGCTTCTAAAATGTGACTTATTACATATGCTGACATGAGATTACATAATGAATGATAATAAAGGAAAAATATCATGTTTTCACCTCAAAACATGGTTTTGAGGTGAAAATTACATCAAACTGAATAAAATATATGTTTGATCTTTCAGGTGCTGTGACTTTGAGTTTATTGACTTCCTCATGACCTTGTTGATATTTATTGACACTTGACTCATTAGTTTGACTATGGTGAGATCCTAGAACCTAATGAGACCCATCCTATGACCTACTGACATGATTTTGAGAATTAAAGTGAATTATGACTAAAGACCATAGGAAGGAGAATCAACAAGTTTCATATGAGGGAAAACTGATGAAAAAATCACTACCATAAATGAATCCATGACCTAGCGGAATGGCGAAAATTATTGGCATGGGACTCCTAATATGCAAATGCAAAAGAGCAATTTTGATCACTGATGGTAGTTTGACTAGACTATCACTAGCACGTTCAATCCATGAAGTTAAACGTAAGGGTGCCAACCGATTCCTATGATTGAGATATTCGATTAACACTTTTGAATCTCCTAAGATCCATATGGTGTCAATGTATAGGTGTTTGGTAAACCATAGAAGACCCCAGAGTGCCAGCGTCTCAGCCTTGGTTTTCAAGTCCAGTCCACCATACCGATGGATTTTATAATGGCATGTTGGAGAGATCATCAGCCAAGCTCCGCAGCCACATCTACCATTCAGTGTTGCCCCATCGAAGAACCCCATAGGAAAATTAATCTCATGAGGTTGCATTCTGATCGATAGATATGGTTTTTGTTCAATTTTTATATCATCTCAACTTTTAATAATATGTGATACAATCCATGTTGGTGTAATGATTTTACCTTCAAACATTTTATGATTCCCGCTCTTCCATATATACCAATGATATATTAGTGGAATGATAATAAAACATTTACCTTTGTCCACCCACCATTTGGTACATTCTTCAACTGTCTGGTAATCTGAATCCTGGAAATTGAAATGTTTGCATAATAAGGATCTTATCTCAATTGCAAACACATAGTTGTAGAATATATGCTTGTTATCCTCCTCATCATTCATGCAAAGACTGCAGATGCCCAGGCCAATCTTACCTTTTTTCATAAGATTCATCCATGTTAAGTTTTTCTCCTTCCACACACACCACATGAAAATAATTATTTTAATTTGTGTCTTTACCTTCCAAACTGCAGAAAACCAACACTTTTATTGTCCATGTTAGCCACATATGTTTCTTTTATAGCTATATTTCCTTTTTGTAAACTACCTCCCCAGGTAATCTTATCTCCTTCAACTTTCCTGTTCTAGCCCATACCACTTATCGCTTCCAAATAAATATTCCACTCATTGATCATTTGACCCTATATCTCGAGGGTCTCAATGTCATGCCATCTCGAGATGTTGTCCTGTCAATAATTTATGACCTGTGCGAAATAAAAAAAACCTCTCCTATGTAGACGTTGTAATAGTTGATCCTCGAGGCCGATGTCCACCGAAAAACCTCTGATGTTCCTCTCGCCAAGCATAATTCTTTGTCCGTTCTCGAAGCTCCACTTTAGGTGATTTCAAAAAGCAGGCCATATTTTGTTGAAACTCCTCCATATTAGTGAACCTCTATCAGCTTTCTGCCATCCCAAAAAGAAAGCATCGTCTAGTTCAATAGTTTTTAAATAATTAAACCGCATAATTTCTCTCCACATCCCATATTGGTTTAAGCTTCTCCATAAAGACTTCATAAGAAATGATCTCCCAAAATTGTCAATATTTAATATGCCCCAGCCCCCGCAGTCCTTTGGAATGGATAGAAGGTCCCAACGGGCTAGATGATATTTCTTTTCACCATGTATACCATCCCACAAAAAATTAGTCACCGATGTCTTCATCTTATCGATGATGGAGGTCGGAATCATAAAAAGATGTGCCCAGAATACTGAAATCTGTTGTAATACTGCCTTAATGAGAATCAACTTCCCTCCTTTTGATAAAAATTTTTGTGACCACCCTTGAATCCTTTTATGAAATTTTTCTATGATCCATTGCCAATCTTCTGCTCTATACTGTGATGGCTTTAAATGAAATCCCAAGTAAGTCATCGCCTCTGAGAGAGGTTCCTTTGGAAATTGAAAATATCACTGATGTCTGCAATGCAGGTAAGATCCCCCTTTGAGAAATATATGCATGATTTCAGTTCATTGGAAATCATCCCCAATGCATTACAGAAGCGATGGAAGAAGTGAAAAAGAGTGACCCATCAATCTCTGATCAACATACCACATAACACCACGTCATCCACAAATAAGTTGTGTGTGACATCCTAGTTGTATGTGAGTTTAATTCCCTTAAATGTACCCAATGAGTTGGCCTCGATGATCTTTCTGCTGAGCGCATCCATGACAAGGATAAAGAGAAGGGTTGACAACGCACAACCCTGTCTCAGACCCCTCCTAGGCTTGAAGAATCTAGAATTTGAACCATTAATAACAATGGCCATCGTTGAATTGTAGATGCAGCCCATGATCCACTCTACCACATCCCTGTGCATCGAGATCTTATGTAGAATCATCCTTAAATAATCCCAATCAATGCGGTCATATGCTTTACTTAAATCCACTTTCATAATGATCACCTTTGTCTTATTAGTGTGAATCGTGTGCATCACCTCCAGTACAGTCGCCACTGCGTCATGAATAAGCCTATTATTCAGAAATCCAGATTGTTCATTTGTTATGTGGACAGCTAAAACACCTTTAATGTGTTCCGTAATCAGCTTGGATGATATTTTATAGAGTATGTTGCACAATGATATTGGTCGGAAATCTTCGAAAGTCGAAGCACCTTTCTTTTTTGGTATAAGAGTCAGAAAAGTGGAGTTGATAGACCCCAGTATCTGCCCCTTATTTCTAATCTCCTATACCATAACAATCATATCCCGGAGAAATAAGTCAGAGAAATGTAAAAAGAAGTCTGGGGTCCAACCGTCTGGCCCAGGGCTCTTATCTGGTTGAAAAGTCTTTAGGATACCCTCTACCTCCTCCACAGTAGCTCCCTTGTTTAAAGTACCATTATCCTCCTCTGAGAACATTAACGGAAAGTCCTACACAACCCAAATTTGATCTTCAATGATTGATCCTTCCCACGCCTTGAAGAAATTATCATAATATTTAACTGCCTCCTTTTGGATTTTTTCTGTCGTAATATGCTCATTGCCTTCATGTGATATTTTCCAGATGGCATTATGTACCTTCCTCCCATTTGCATATGTGTGAAAACATTTTGAGTTTTGATCACCTTCTTTGAGCCATAAGGCTCTGCTCTTAAGTCTCTAGGTCTTCTACTGGAAAAGAAGGATCTCCTTTTTTTTCAGACTCTAATTTTTTATCCATTCCCAAGCTTCGTCAATCCGATGGTCACAGTCAATGTGTCTGAGTAATACCCCGAACTAATCCTCGATCAGTTCCAATATTAATTTCATATTTCTCTTTTTTGTTCACTCCCATGTTTTTACTTTCTTCTTTAAAATGTGCATCTTTTCTGAGAGGAATTTCATTGGCGATGACCCAATATCCCTCGTACATACCTTAAAAATGTCTCGAACCATAATGTTGAAATCTGCATCTTCTAACCATGCCCTGTTGAATTTGAATGGGTAACTCCCGCCCTTAGTTTCAAAATTCCATTCCACCACTAAAGGCTTGTGATCAGATATCATGATGTCTGCCACCCACATAGAGATACCTCCTAAATGCGCTATTAGATCCTCTTGTATAAGCACCCAGTCCAGCATTTTAGCAATAAAATCCCCTCCCTATATTCCATTATACCACGTAGGTCCCAGACTAATATGTTTTATATCCTTCAAGTGATTATCAAGCAACAAGTCATTCATAAAGTAGAAGACATGACCATTTTGCAATAGGAACAAAGACTGGATATCCCTGACGGACAAGGATAAAACACTTAGTACATAGGTCTATTTTGATGCATGAACAAAACACTGATTACTCTCAGAAGGCTGGAACAGGAAGGAGTAAGATAACACAGGGGAGAACACCTCCCAGATGAAGGAATACAGGAGATCATGATTTTTTTTTTAAGAACGTACTCATACAATATCTCAGATTTGCTTCCTAGACTTGCATTTTTGTTTGGAAGTAAAATAGCCTTATCTCAGAAATATTTTGTTAAAAGAATGAATGATGATCACATGAATGTAAATCTTAGGAAATTATTGACATTGTGTTGGTACATTATATATATCAGAGGTTTTTTTTCACTAAAAAAAGAAAGAGAGTAAAGCTATAGCAATATAAAAAATGAAAAGCATAAATAAGGAACTTTAAAATAAAATTTTTAAAATGTAGTAATATATTGCAAATAAAAACAAATAAGGATCATTGTATATTATATATTATTTTAATAAAAAAATTTAAACCATGTTGTGCTTGTTTTTTATTTTAGCAATTTGGATTTGTAATATACTATCTAATTATATATAAGTGAAATAAAAATATATATTAGATCTAAGACTTTTGTAATCCATAATGTAGATGAAATGTCTTTTGAATTAATCACATCATTAGGATTAGGATTTCGGATGACCTAATCCTAATGATGTGATTAATCCGAAAGATATGTCATCTAAAAATATATATGGTAATTTAAGTTGAGGTTAATCTACATAGTTGATTTACATTGCATTATGATATATAATTATTTAATTTTAATTTTAATTAATAAATGAAAAAATTTATAGATATTAATTATGTTTTTATTAGATTAATTATTTTTTAATTATATTAATTTAATAATAATTTATTTATTTTAAAGAAATAATTAATTATAAATAATGTGTTAATCATAAATCCATTTATTTTCAATTTAAATATTAACAATCCACAAGGTCTTGGATAGAAGACTAGGTGTTTTTTTAAGGTTGTAATATATTAGATATGATAAAGATGTAGTCTTACAAGTGTGGTTCATCATCAGGACTATGTGAGAGATCAGATCAGGACATTAAGTTTAAATAGATATAGATCTGGCTAAACTAGCCATTAGTATAACGACTAGTTTGACTTTTAAAATTATTTATTTATTTATATTATATTTTTAATCAATTAATAATGGTTAGTTTCATTTTATTTTTAGATTAAAATTTTTAATTTATTTATTCAATTAATTAATTGATTAATTATTTAATTATTTAATATATATATATATATATATATATATATATATATATATATATATATATATATATATATATATATATATATATATATATATATATATATATATATATATATATATATATAATTTTATTTTATTTTTCGCACTAGGTCTAAGGAAAAAATGAGAATAATAACCAACAACTAGCAAGAAGCAGGGTAGAAACAAAAGACATTCATGAATATAAGGCAGGTATCCAACACCTGCTGATGTTCCAGCCATCATCTCTATTGAGATTAACGGATCTTTTTTTCAATTTCTAAGGCCTCTATTAACTTACAATGATGGAAATGGTCAATCCTAGCAATGACCTTAGTCTCTTCGGTGCAAATATGATGGTTAGTCTTTTCTGCATTTTCAGCTAGGGCTAACGAGCGGGATCTACCATGTTTAATGTCAGCAACATGCTCACAGACCCTTTGATTTATAGAACAACTAGTTTCATATTTTCATATATATATATATAGATAATTTAAAAAAATATATAGAATCTATTATTAAACAATTATATTGAAAATATAATAATCATTCAATATTAAAAACACAACATCAAAAAAAATGTATATTCTTTTCTTCTAAAATTTATCTAATTTTAATTTTTAATCTAGATTGATTATACACTAATTTAACCGTAGTCATATTTTAATTTTACTCTAAATTAAAAATAATAAATTTTCATGTAAATTAACCCTACTTTATTTTAACCTTAAGTTTAAACATAATATTATACCATTCTAAGGAGAAGACTTAATAGGAGTAAGAATTTATCTAATGGAACTAGACAACAAGAATTATATCTAATACAACCACAGAGTATGATTCAAACAAATTCTCAAGATTCTATTAGAAATTGAAAAGCCACACAACAAATCACACATTGTGATGTTTTATTGATCACATAAAGCAATTACATATATAAGACTTAGATTAATGACTTCAAGAAATTATGGCTCAGATATGACATTACTCCAACTCATAACTTAGGAATCAATAACTTCTAGACTGGACTTACAATGACAACTTGTAAATCACATCATACACATGCATTACTTCTGACAGCCTCCCTTAATCTTACATGTAACAAATACAGAAAACACACATTACAATAATAAATGAATCCTTGTCAAATTTTTCTGATATGTTCATCACTAGCACTCATATCCACTCTGAAATCTCACGGTTTCCACTCTTTTCTTGACCACACATTCGAGCTCCCACATGATACATTTAAGACATAACCGCTTCAGATCATCGTTGTGTACTTTGCAGAATTGATGCTTCTCAACTTCCCGGAGCACAACGAGTCAGTTTCGATACTTAACCATTGTGACAGCTTCATTAAAGTTAACTAGTGTTAACTAGTTAAAAGACAATTCGTTTATTATTATCAGGAAGAAAGACTCAAATAATTATTGTTGTTTAAAAGTTATTTTTTTTCTAATTAATTAATTAGGAATAATTAATTAAGGGAAGGAAAAAATCTTTGAAATATATAAATATATATAAATTTTATGGTAAAAATGTTTCCAAGAATTGGAGGTGGTTGGAGACAGTTGGAAGACAGTGACCTACTTCTCTGAGGATAAAAATGGATCCTAGAGGATGAGTAGGGGTTCTGTGCTAGTAAGAAAAAGGTTGAGGATTTTCCAAAGCTGGTGCTGACCACTGGAAAATAACTCAAGAAAACCTGAAAAACTAGACTTTATGAAATTGACTAGATTGGCTATCCTGAGGTCACAGCAGAAAGTGAGTTCCACTGTTAACCTGGGTCATCCAAAATCTGGAGCTAGGGGGCAAGTAGAGGACGTAATCGCATCACTTGATGGTTGGGAGGACTACAGCTTAAACCAAAATAATCCAGATAAGTACAAATAGTTAATTTTCATTCTACTTATATATATATGAATATTGCAGTGTTAACTGTTGCAGGTGTTGTATCCAGTTACAGTAAAAAATATTGTTTCTGTAAATATTTGGTAAAATTGTTTATGTGAAAAGAGAGGTACATTTGAAATGCATAGATAAACATATATGGCATGTGTGCAGTAAATGACCACAGATTTTCCGTGAAGCTATTTAAAACAAGTAGTATATGAATCTGCAGATTAAGAGTTTATGTATCTACAGATAATATTTATTTACAGTTGCAATGGAATTTAAAAGAGAATCTGTGAGTTATTGAATAACAGATAAGATAGATGTTTCTTAATACTAGATTCTTACAACTCCTTTATATGCATTCTAAGTTCTGTGGCGAAAAATTAGAGCTTGCATTCTCGGGTTGAGGCAAAGCCCTACCCAAGACGTTCTGTTCGACTTATTGATAAACATTATACACAAACTTTCAGAAACGGTGGTCCGGTCACCGAGAATAGGTTGAACATAGCAGGAATGTTAAAGAACATTATGTAAAGAATCTATGTGGTAACGTAATATCAAGAAAATGAGAAACATAAACCACCGAAAGTGAAAGCTGTGTAATACTTTATTTCTAGATGTATTAAATAGAAAATAAAATATACGAGACAAACCCTGTAAAAATCATTATAACATAAACTGTGAAAGAAAATTTGACCAAACAAACAACTATTATTTAAATGAATTTCCCCACCAAACTGCAGAGAAGGAAACAGTAGTTTTCTTAACAAAACAGATACTGTAATTTTGCATATGCGGAAACGTAAACCTCTACAGATGGAACATTTAAGGGAAAGAAACCCATAAGAGAAATGTTTATCATGCATAGTGAAGAACTCTTTAAATTTCATAAATGGAGGAATCATTATATATAAGCAAGTTATAGTCCAAAAGATAAACACGGTAGCATTCGGTCGAAACGAACAAGAACTAACAGTTAGAAGAAAAGTAATTCAACTAAACCCTTTCTCGCCCGATAAAAATATTATGATATAAACATTACAGGCTTACTTTCAAATGTTGTTCCAAAAAATAAATCATTAACATCATGTTTCAAGACCATTTGCGGTCATAAACTGAAGGACTCTACTATAGGTTTTACGCCCTCTACAAATACCATTCATTTACACAAAGAAATTCCTACACTAGAAGATTTGACGGGAAAACCAGAGCCAAAGAACTGTAGCTCCCATTGGCCAGGGTACCTATAAATCAAAGGAGAAGCGGTGTATCAGCCGTGGCTGTAAAGTACAGTGGTTCCAATCTGGTGAATACTCAGCCATGGGGTTGGGTCGATACTACTAACCTGTAGAGAAGAGTAAAAAGGCACAAGGGTAAGTTTCCAGTGCTAACTAAAAAGAATGAAAACCTAGTAGCAGTAAACCAAAATCATTGTGATAAGAAAAGAATAAATATGGAGAAATTACCTGTAAGAAGAAATTCAATGTGGATGCTCTGTAAAAATACCAGTGAAGTAATACATTAAAAGTCTAAAACAAACATTCAAACCCTTTGTTGAGGAGGTAAATCCCCTCTGCGGACAAAGGCGATCCCTACTAGCCCAGCAGGGGTCTAGCAACAATAAAAAATGTTACGACGCAAGTTCCTAGTTACGAATGAAAATACTAAAGATAGAAGCCTACCTAGATTCCAATGCTACGATCTGAAGAAGAGAGTTTTCCCGTTCCTCAGCCTCGGCAGATCATGATCCTCCACGATCTCCTCGGGTGGACACCTGCACATGCAAGAAACAAACAGATACAAGCATAAAATCCGGCATACGTAACTAAATATCAGTCAGAAAGGATATTACTCATATTAACATCATTGAAAACAGAGTGGAACCATAATCGTAATCATTCACAATAACAATCGAAAGAGATTACAACCAAAGTTCTCGACGTCGTGGTCTTCGGGGATGATCCAGTTATTACGTCAGCAAGTCCACCAGAGGGCAACTTCTCGGTCTCTCCAAGTAGTCTCTGCTGATCCAACTTTATGTATATTATATTCAAAGGCATGGTGAACAACGCTGAGACTCAAGTCTGAAATTTATGTACCACCTTTGTCCATGGTCATTTGGATGAAGCTTGTATTTATAGAGGAGAGGAGGAGATTGGGATCCCTACAATAGTGGAAGGGAGGCCTTATCCCTTGGGAGGTTCCACATAAGGTGGAAACAAGAGGCCAAAGGAGGAAGTCCGTGGTTATTCAGGCGAAACCACTCCTGATGACTCATCCAAGAAGTTGTTGTAATCGAAACTTCGCCTCTTTTTTAAAAAACTTTCCATAAAATGCAGTGGCTGGTGCAACACCGACGTAGCCAATTGGTGCGGGCTCGCTGTTAATTTTCCCCCATTGGCGCGGGTACAACTAGTCACTACTGCTAAGCAAGGCAAGATGTGTTTTTTTAGGGGTCTGCTCAGGAAATAATCAACAGAAGGAATGTTGTCCTCATGGAAAGGGATGCAATGATGGTATTTGCAAGGCATGACACTGCTTATTGGTCACAGAAATGAACCTGCAATGGGCGAGACGGGGATTTCAGGGATGGTGACAAATTACTGTGTAACAGATGCCCCCTAAAGCATGAGGCCCGAGAGAGAGAGGGGTGAAATGCTTTACGAGGACATGTTCAACTGAAGGCCCACCGTCGAAAAACCTGCGTAGAAATATACAACTAATATCTCAAGTACATGATGTATATGCGGTATGGGCGCAGCCATCTGAAACAGAGTACACTATAATCCAAATCCAGGGTATGGGCGCAGCCATCCAGTAAGGATCGATAAATAGACTCAGGTATGGTCGCAGCCATCCAATCAGTGAGTCATGTAAATAATGATAATAATCCACAATCGCAGCCTGGATTACAACAGACACAATCCAGGGTCTTGCGCTCCATCTCGACCCAAACAAAGTACAAGTTCAAGCATGCGAATATGTGAGCTGAAGTCGAACATGAAAGAACATCGTCTGATTACCAGCCAATGATGAAAGTTGTTAACAGACGCGAGAGGAACCACCAATAATGACAATGGCCCTCAAGGTACTACAGGTACAATCTACGGCGTGTGAATCAATGAGTTGGCGTCGAACACCCGCAGAATCACTCGATCGGAGGCCAATGATGAAAACCTCACGTCGAATGCGACGAACTTGCCATTGAGGCATGCAGGCTCCAAGGTAACATGAAGGAGTCTCTAGATCAACTTCCTGGATAATGAGCTGAAGTCGACAGGAAATGACCCTGATCGAAGGTGGGCCATAATGTTTCCCACATCATCGACACGAGACAGAGGAACATGATGTTTTGTTGTGAATCAGGATCATATGAGAATCAGAGGAAGGTTGATATTTGCAGAGGCCAACTTCTCTTGAACATATAAACGGCACGACAGTGGACTTGGCAGTATTTGACATCAATAGATCAGAGGTCATGGTGACAAAGCAATGAGCAGAGGAGAGGTCAAAAAGGATTATCCAAACCCACGGAGGCAAAGTGAAGAAACGAGATGAGATGTCCCCAACCCGACACGAATGCAGACAAGTGCCATGTTCAAGAGCGACATACTACCGACGACAACGACGATGGTTCCATTTTCCCCCCACCATTTCTGGCGAGTACCCCAATTATTTTTGATAACAAGCTTGAAGGGGATAGCATATGCTTGTAATATAAGTCCGCCCTTCAGGCGAATCCATCCTAGTGCATTTAATGAGTCCTAGGAAGGAGGAACTCGAAGAACGTCATTTCGACTGGATCCGATGTCATCAGGGTTTAACGAGTCTGACAAAGGAAGAACTCGGCGTCTTTTCATATTTAGAGAGTTTGAAAAGACAGCGGAAAAGTAAACTCCACAGGTCCCTTTTCGTGAGTAGTTCCTCAGATCCGAAAAGTTAGAAAACAATATCCGAGAAAGCCTCCTAGTCGCGATAGGCTAGGGCATTCCTTTTTCGTAATCAATCCATCCCAGCCCGAAAAAGGGTTAAACGTATACTGGGTAGATGTAGATTCGTGTCCAATTTAACGAGATCGAAACGACAAGGGCCTCGGCAATATTTTCAGGTTTAGAGAGTCAAAAAAGAGCTGAAAGATGACTCCAAAAGTGACTTTTTCGTGTATTTACCGAGTCCGAAAAAGTATAAAATACAACTCGTTTCCATCGTTAAAGTCGCAAAAACCTGCTGCTGCACATACCAAGCAAGCGTAAAATCCATTTTCGACATAACATATAAAAATATTCGATAAAAATGACTTTTTACAACTCATTTTATGTCAAAAAGTTATAAATATGTCAAATTGGTAAAAATAAAATCACATTTACTATTTACCTTGGTAAAAAGCAACAGTGGTCCATTTGGAGCAGAAACTTCTGATGGTGATTGCGACGAATCCAGTTGACCATTCAACTTCTCGTCTGCTACAGGTAAGAGGCGCTCCTTTGCTCTTCATTTTCATCCAATTTTTAATAGTTTTACTCTATAAATCAGTTCTCTAGAGGCACTTTTGAAAATTTAGGGCCGCGCTCATTGGCGTGGGTATCGGGCACGGACCCGCGCCAATGGGCTCTTTTATACAAAGGGCCCGCGCCATGTGGCATGACTGTTCACAAAATAGCCGCGCCAGTGGCCGGACCTAAATATCCGCCTAAAATTTTGACATTTAGACCAAATTGCATGGAATTTGAGACTCATCAGAGATCTAACTAAGGGTTCATGGCCATATGAATGCAGGTAATCAATCGAAATGGCAATTGAATGGAAAGAACGAGAGCATGGAGAAGAGGATGAACAAGCCATGCAAAGTCAAGCTTGCATGAATGCCCTTAGAAATTGTGGGCTGAAAAAGTTCTTCCTCACACCATGTCTACGAGCTCAGCCCAAGCTCCTCCAGTATTTAATCAGTATCTGGGATGAACATGAACAGGTGTTCAGGTTACGAGACCAGGTGTTAGAGCTGCAGGTTTCCGATGTTTATTTTATCACTGGATTGTCCCGCAGAGGTCCGATCCCGGTGTTGACTGGAAGCAGACCATCTGGGGAGAAGATGGAAGAAGTGATGGCACGAGTGTGCCAAGGAGCACAAATGGGATCAGGCAGCAAGAAGGTGGATATCCACACTATCCCTGATCTGGCATTGAGAGTGGTCCTCCATACCATCACGTGGGCTGCTGGGTCGCAGGCACCGCACGAGGCCACAAAGGCCCAACTTCTGCTGGCCTCAGAATGCATGAGTCCCCTGTTGTTCGACTGGGCAACAGCAGTAACAATCAATATGAAAAGGCAGCTCACGAAATGCAAATAGGGTAAACTGAAACAGTTCGGTTATGGTTCCATCTTGGTATCGTTCATTCTGGAACGCTTACCAATCTTCCAGGGCCAAGGGGCCGCAGTAGCAGATCCGATACCACGAGAGCCAAGAATGGCTCGCTGGGCAGCATTGATGCCTAGAGCTGGAGGCGACCAACAGATGTCCTGGAGGCCAGATTCTTTAGGTGGTTACGGCGCTAGTTGATTATCGTGGAAGACTGGCCCTATGCAGGAACTGACTTTACCGGGGACCGAGATCTCCCACTACCAGAAGGAGACGACTGGGACGAGCATTTGGGTAAGACCTCATGTTTTTTTATTTTATATTTATATGTTTTTTTTGTTAATACACATTCTTCCTAACACATTTTATATATGCATGCAGATGTGGGACCTGAGAGACCAGCTGGGATGTCTCCAATCTCACGGAGGACACAACTCACCCCTGATCCTCAGGGAGAGGGCACCGGAGGGGAGGAGCTGATCCAGAATCTCGAGGGCATTGCCCACGGGATCCCAGACTATGCTCGGCTGGCAGACGTACCGATGGCATACCAGCGCCACACGGTGGGAGTTCTGAGTCGGATCCACCGAATCCTGAGACGCTTAGTGCGTGCAGTCGCGTGCTATCATGAGCACCATGCGGATTAGCTCTTAGGATTTATACCACACCTATTTTTTGAGAGACATATTGTCTCCGGATGTACTTAAGACGACTATGTATATTTTGACTTTTATGTGACACACTCTATGTAGACATTTCGATATCTATATATATGTGCATATCTATTTCTGGATGGATCTTTCTTTACATGTGATGATGATTTATAAATTGTGCAAATGTCTGTCTAATACCAAATTTTCTACTGCATCTGTTAGTGTATTCAAATGCCTAGGTATATGATGATATGTAATGTAGTCAAAATTCCTTTCCAGTAATCGAATACGCAGATACAGACGTAAGATGGACGGGTTCCTTACCGAATAGTGTCTGTTCAGTTGTAACACCACAAGTTGTGAATCTAGATACACGAGCAATTCACGGATACCAAGGTTTGCTGCCTCGATTAATAATTCTAACACAGCAATATATTCCGCGATGTTGTTCGTGGTATTTCCTAGACACACTCCTTGCAGGTTGATCAACTCACCAGCAGGATCATAGATTACCCAGGCTGCTGAAGACAGATTCCTGGTACTGCGGGAGGCACCATCCGCGAAATCAACAAATGGATGAAAAGACATCTGCACAACCAGGAAGACCCGATCAGCAGAAATATGTTTACAAAGCACACCACACAATATATGCACACAAATGAAAATCACACACCTATGTACACACACCACACCAAGAAATCACTTCAGGCATAGTACTTTTTAAGGTACAGCCCATTTCTGGGCTGCGCCAGCGGAACTCCTTCATAATCTATAAGCTCGTAGGCCCCATTTTTCAAAACGTGCTTTACTATATAGGGCCCGTGCCACATAGGCTGGAGCTTACCGGCTCCAAGCTTATCACGTGCTTGATCGTACAGGAGGACGAGGTCTCCTTCGATAAAAGAACGGGGAGAAACAGATTGATCAAAATGAGTTTTGACCCTCTTCTTTTGTGCTTCGATAATCAAAGTAGCCAGACGACGGGTTTCATCTAATCGTTCCAGATATAGAAGACGTTCTTCCTCGGCAGAAGTACCAGGTAGAAGCTCCACAGCTAATTTTAATGAAGGGATTTCGCATTCAACCGGCAGAGTGGCTTCCAGACCGTACACCAATTGAAATGGTGTGAATCCAGTTGCACTCTTAGCAGATGTTCGGTATGCCTAGAGAGCTGAGAACAGTTGGAGATGCCAATTGGATTTATGAATACCAACTGTTCGCTGAAGCATAGTGACCAAAACCTTGTTCACTGCTTCAACCTAACCATTCGCTTGAGGGTAGTATGGTGTTGAGCTGTCGTGACGCAAGCCCAACGTTGAAGTCAGCTCCGCCATCATGTAATCTCGGAAATGAGTACCGTGATCAGTGACGATGGCTTGAGGAACCCCGAACCGTGCGATAACGTAGTTGAATATAAATTGAGCAGCCGTTTTCCCGTCAGCAGCTAGTGTAGGCATCGCCTCGGCCCACTTAGTGAAGTAGTCGACGACGACAATGATATACGCATGCCCCCCGGCCGAGTGAGGGTTACACGTCATAAAATCCACGCCCCATTTAGCAAAAGGGCCGACGGTAATAATGAGATGCAATGGCAACGGCGGCGCGCGCATCTTGCGCTGAAAAATCTGGCATGGATGACATTTACGGACTGCAGTGATACAGTCCTTGAATATGGAAGGCCAGAAATAACCTGCTCGTAGAATCTTCTGGGAAGTAGCATACCCAGACATATGTCCGCCACAGGTGCCACTGTGGCAGTCATTTAGGACCTTCTCAGCCTCTTCCAAGGTTAGGCATCGCCGGAGCACCGAATCTACTCCAACGCGATATAAGGTATCTCCTACTATACGGTAGGGTTGGGACTGGTGCCGAATCCGACGGCGGGCAGCTTTATCCAACTCATACCGAAATGTCGAGGTCTGAAGATACACTATTATGTCACCGTACCAAGGGTCACGAGTACTGATGAGGAAAAGCGTTTCGTCCGGTATATGGTCTTCAGAGTGTGAGGGAGCAGAGTCTGTAGGGAGAGAACATATCAAATTCGCGAAGACCAGTGATTTAGTTGACTTAGCAGTAGTGAACTCCAAGTCAAACTCCTGCAGGATCACAATCCATTTGGAGTACTTGCCCCCCAGTAATTGTCTAGAAAGAATATACGTCATAGGGTTGCAGTCTGAAACCACTGTTATCGTGCGCAAAAGGATGTAATGGCGAAAGCGTTGTACAGCGTGTACTACTGCTAATGCCAACTTCTCGACATGTGCATAACGCGTTTCCAGGTCAAGAAGGTTCCGAGACAGGTAATAAACAACATGTTCATCACCGTGATCGTCATCCTGTACCAAGACCATGGCTATGGTGCTAAATGCGGTGGCTAGATATAAAGTGAAGTCGCGGTGGTAGTCCGGAGGATGAAGCAACGGAGCATTGACAAGAAACGTCTTCAACTTCTCAAAGGATTCCTGAGCAATTTCGTCCCAGTGAAAGGGAACGTTCTGCTTTAACAAACGAGTGAATCCTTTGGCCACCTCGGCATAATTCGGGATAAAGCGCCAAAGAAAATTCGCTTTCCCTTGCAGACTCTGTAACTAATACAGGGAGGAGGGTGATGGGAGATTTATGATGGCCTTGACCTTTAGAGGGTCAAGGCGAATTCTGTCTTTCGAGACTATGAATCCTAAAAGACGGCCAGAATCAACGCAGAAGACGCATTTATGAGGATTGAGCCTGATATTGTAGCGTCTGCAACGAAGAAAGATCTGGCAGAGATGCTCAGGATGGTCCTCTCGCTTACCCGAATGGGCTGGCAAGTCGTCCAGATAAGGCTGAACGATATGGCGAATGTCATCAAAAGCGTAGGACATCGCACGCTGAAAGGTGGCTCCAGCGTTCTTTAAGCCGAACGGGAGTTTTTTGTATGCAAAAGTGCCCCACGGATAGATGAATGTGGTCTTATGTTGATCCTCAGGTGCAATATTGATTTGGTTATATCCTGAGAAATCGTCCATTAAGGAATAGATCTCACTCCCGGCACATTCGTCGATGATCTGGTCGATAAACGGAGTGGGATAATTATCCTTTGGACAGGCGCGATTGATGTCGCGATAATCCACACAGACTCGAATTGTACCCTGCTTTTTATCGACAGGGACAATGTTGGACACCCATTCTATAATGGGGATGGGATAAATAAAACCCGCGTTCAGAAGTTTTTCAACTTCTGCCCTAATGGCGGCGGCTTTCCGAGGATGCATGGGACGTAAGCGTTGGCGCACGGGTTTCGCACCTGGATAGGTTGGAATCTCGTGCACTATAATACTAGGGTCAATCCCTGGCATTTCCTCGTAAGACCATGCGAAAACATCTCTAAATTCTTTGAAAAGCTCAGTATATACTTGAATCTCATCGGAAGAACAAGTCACACCCACATGAATATTCTCAACAATCCCCGGTTTAACGGAGATGTTGATTGGAACAGTTTGAGTAATGTTACTCAGATTACCCTCTGAAAAAACCTCGTGCGTCAAGATCGGTGTTTGAAGAGGAGGGGAAGGAACCTGAGTAGCATAACGCTCCAGACAATCAGTCATTGCCCCCAAGCTAGGCATGAACGAGGAGCGATGATGTCCATCGCCCCAAGGCAGCTCCTCAAGAGACATAGTTTCAATGATAGCCTCATCGGAAGGAAAAGTCTCTCTGAGAGGATCAGGTGAATCAGCCTGACCAAGCCAAGGGGATTGGGAGTAGACGTCGAGAGCCATGCTCAAAGGAGCATGCTGAGGAGGCGGAGGATCCGATGCAGCAACAATCTCACAGTAGCTGATCTCTACTGGCGTTAAAGGCATGGATTCTCCAAACTCATATACCTGCTCAGGTGTAGGAATAAGCCAGGGGTCATCAGACCTGGACAACATGTTGACTTGAGCGGTATGCGGTGGCGGTGCAGGAAATATACCCATGAGGACAGGGTCCTTGAAGAGACCAGGTCCTACACTGTCTAGGGGATTCGGAATTTGATCCACGTATGGCACGTTGTTCTCAGAGTTAGAGGTGAAAAATGACAACTGATCCACTGTGACAATCTTTCCCTCGTGAGGGAACTTAATGAATCGAAAGACGGTGGATGGCACGCAGAGCATGGCATGAGTCCAGTTGCGGCCAAGAAGTATATTGTAGTTGAGTTTAGCGTCAACCACTTCCACTTCTACGTTGACAGTTTTTCCCTGTAATGTGATCGCAAGACTCTCGAGAACGCCCAGGGGTTTAGATTCCCGACCATCAAATGCCTCAAGGGCATTGGGAGATGACGACAAGGCTGGAGAGCCGATGGCCGTCCAGCAAGCAGAGGACATAACGCAGGTAGATGCACCCTCATCTACAACGGCCCTATGAATGTTCAGACCGTTAATCCCGACTTGAGTGACCAAAGCAATTTGATGTGGAAGCCGGGGAGTAAAATTCTCCAGATCGAAGGTGAGAAGGCTCGAGTCGGCGGGATCAATGCCCCCGATCGCAGACAGTAAAGCCTTCCATTGTGAAGGACAAATTTGAAGAACCTCCAGTGCAGACATAGCACATGGCGCCTGTGCCAGATCCTCAACAATACTGTAATGTTGAGCGGCACGAGCGTTTGGGTTATAAGAAGATCTTCGAAGGACACCTTTGGGAGGTGGCTTCACAACGGGTTCCAGAGAAGGCTTCTCGATTTCCAACGGATCGGAGACAGGTGGGGGAGGCGGCCCATCCGCAACTGCCTTCCCGGGTGCCTGCCGCGGTTCGTTGTAATCCTTCGACCAGGTAGCGACAGAGATAGGTGCAACACTCTTCACCATAAAAACCTGAGACCCAAACGGTGCAGATGGTGATGCCTGTTCGACCATCTGGGTCTGCTGAGATGGAAATGGCTCTTTCAAAACAGCCGGAGTCCCTTTAGGGCCTCTAAGAAGTTGACTAACCTCGGATCGTCATGGACAATCTTTAGTATAATGGTCCCCTTCACAGATGAGGCAAGGGTACTTCGGTTTATGCTGGGAGCCATCCTCAGTACGAGACTTAGATTCTGGTTTCGGGGCATCAGATTTAGATTTGCCTTTGCCCTTCTTCTTCCCTTTGGAGGATTTGTCCGCAGGATTGGCCTGAACAGAATTCACCTCCGCGGTTTTACCAGAATCAGATGAGGCGGGATTGGCAGAGGTATTGTTGGAAGAATTAGCCTTCTGCTTCCCATTCGAAGACTTCTTCGAATTCTGAGAGACAGAACCAATGACACCATCCACCGCAGGGGTGGGCGGAGCCTTAGTGGTTCCGGGCCGTGGAGCATCAGTCAAGATGTCATAAAACGTGCCAGACTGTGAATAGACAAGATCCAGGTACTGGGCACGCGCGATGGCTTGTTCCTATGTCACGCACGCTCCCATCGCGATATCCTGAGCGATTTTATTCACAAAGGAGGTGGTGAACCAGTGAGTCAATATCTGATCAGGTATATGAAACTTGATCAGTCGATGACGGCGTCGCCACTCATGAATGTGATCTGAGATGTGAGTGGCTTTATCCTGCTTCAGGGAAGTCAGGAGGTGTGTCCCGGCTTCATACCGAACCGGTAACTGGAAATGCGTGAGGAAAGCCATGGCTAAAGAGTTGAAATCTTGAAAAATGCCACAGGATAACTCTATGTACCACTTAGCAGCAGCTCCAGTTAAAGTACGCTGGAAGAGGCGTAGGCGAATCGAATCGTCGACCCAAGAGTTAGATGAACACCAAAGATGATACGTCATCACATGCGCCTGGGGGTCCTCCCCAACTTTTCCCTCAAACTTGGGACAATCACCTGGTATCTTGGTGGGAACCGGAGGCCAATACGGATTATGTAAAATCGGATCATTGGTCAACTTTGAAACATCCGGCAGTTCCAAGGTAGCCAGGAACGACAATGGAGGATTAACTGCCATGCCAGGTCCAGGATGAGGTCCGGTACCCATACTCCACGATGGTTGTGAATATCCTTTCCCCCACGGGTTCTGTCCCGCAGGATTCTGACCGTAGGGGGCATAGGTCGTATAACCAAACTGATTTGGATGCTGGTAAGCATAGTGTGGGGCTTGATAACCAGGGTATGGACCCTGATTATGCGTCGGCCCTATATAAGCAGCGTTTGGATTTGGCTGCTGAGTGTAGGTAGAACCAAGTGGAGGAGGATAATACTGAGAGCCTCTGGGGTGGTTATAGTTCGGTTGAGACTGACCATGAGGATAATAACCACCCTGAGGATGAGTAGGCTGCTGAAAAGTGGAACCTTGCGGAGCCTGATACGTAGGGCGCAGCTGTTGATTTGGCTGCGGCATTGAATGAACCGGCTGCTGTGCAGGGTTGATGGAATGAGCGGGCTGCCCTGAATGAACAGGTTGACCCGACTGAGAGGGCTGACCTGAGTGAACAGGTTGACCCGGGTGCAAGGGTTGACCTGAATGACCAGGATGACCCGGATAGAGAGGTGGCGCCGGTTGCGCAGGTTGACCTGGTTGTAAGTGAGCCCCAGGTTGTACCGGATGGACCGGTTGGCCTGGAGGCGGAACACCGAATTGTATCGGATGAGCCGGTTGGCCTGGTGGTGGAACAGGACCAAGTACTTGCTGGAAACCGGTTTGACCTGAAGCAGAACCATAGGATGGTCCTGGCTGATATGCAACGTTAGAAACAACAGGATACTACGGTTGCATTGGTAAAGAAGGCTGGATTTGCCCCCCATGACCATAGACCGGTCCCGGTTGGTACCCCGGCTGAGGTTGGATAGGTTGACCGGAATGGCTATAATACTGTCCTTGCGGACTGTACGATGGCCCTTGCTGGCCCGCAGGGTAGCCCTGGATGGGCTGCCCCTGTGGATCATAAAGATAGCCAGGTTGGCCTTGGAAAGGTTGTCCCTGCGGGTTATAAGCCTGGTTGTACGGTAAACCTTGAGCATAAAGATAAGCCTCAGGAGCGGGTAGACGCAAAATCTCCTCGTGCTCGTCATACTGACCTGGGAAAGCATACACGGGAGTACCATCCCGTGCATAGTGCGAAAATTAAGATCGGTAGGGCTCTTGGGCGGACGGTCCAGCCTCGGCGTTCGGCTGTTGCAAAGACAACTGATACTCCTCCGGAGAGATGTTCTCCAGTATAGCAGTAGCTAGATAAACATCTTCAGGAGTTGGCCCAGCCCTGGTAGCAGATGCTGAGACAACAGGAGAAGAGGCGGCCACACAGACAGTGGGCCGGACGGGAACAGATGTGACAGGCGTCTGAGGAGACACCCTGGGTGTAGTAGCAGCTGGCCTCGAAGCAGGAGATGATATTCCCATAGAGGCTGCAGCTGAAATGATCTGACCCAGAGATCTGTATCCCTGTGGTAAAGAAGGACTGGTTGTTGACATGTTAGCCAGCTCAGAGTTGTCTCCCTCAAACAATCTACGCGGGAAGAGCTGATATTCTTCACCGGACGTTGGGATTTCCTCACCAGAATCACTCATGGTTGATCCTGCCGTTAAATCACGCAAAAGACGGCGAGGACTAGGAGGAAATACAACAGCAACAAAAGGCGAACCCGAGGTAAGAGAAAGGAAATCAGCTCCTAATCTCAATTCAGACACAGGGTCCGAAAAGGGCCAATTGAACTCAAATGGTCCTCCAAAGGGTTGCTCAGCGAGAACCAGTCCCCCGTCAGGAAACTCGGAAACAATAGGCTGCTGTGGTTCGACAGAGGATTGGGAAGCCTCTGAAGAATCATCCGTGTAAGGACTACCAGTCGATGAAACCGAAGGTTCCGCCACTGTGGCAAAAGACCAGAGAAAAAGAAGCAAACACACACACGGGCTGAAAACGAGTTAGGGGCACACGATCAAACTGTCAACAAGCAATATCTAAGCGGGTGTGTAATCGTGGGTGATTAATTTTACCACATTGAAAAGTAAGAAACTCTATCGTTTCATATTTTAAGAGTCGAGAAACAATAGAAAGATGACTCTATCTCTTTCAGATTTGATACAAGCGTGAAAGGACAAGTGCTCGACGGTCTTTTCAAGTTTAGGGAGTCAGAAAAGACCAAATGACTGCTCAGGAAAAACTAGGCACAAATGGTGTACCAAATATCCGTGAACTGCAATATACACCTTGGTTTCAATAATTAAATAGAGATCGACCAAGGATTTTCCGTACGTGCAGGTAGTCTCCCCGAATGCTGTGTTCGATGTATCACGGGTATAGGGCGGCAAACTCGGCTTCCTGTGGATAAAGGATTGAAAACCTAGAGGGGTCTCCCTTTATATACGCGACGGTACGGGGAGCACAAGTCCGTACTAGCGCTGTCTAAAGCCAGAAGGTGAACAACAGCTGCTAGGTTTAAAGACGCCGGAACACGTCTCTAGCCTAGACCTCTAAAAATGTTTCGTTAAGTTTCAATGCCGCCTTAGGTTAATTGAATGAATTTTAAAGTTGATCTTCGATTAAGTTTCAATTTTCAGGCCCTATCGTATGTAGTGTCTTAAAAGACTCCTAAATGCAAAGCTACATGCCACAGTCCAACATTTCGTTCGATGAAAACTAGTTACAGAAGAGTTGAGAGCTTTTACACAAACGAAATGATCGGAAGACAAACAATGAGATCTCTAATGCAACTAATGAAATTGAAAACTTTTAATTCAGATCACTAATCACTAGCAAAATCGAAAAGATTACAATTTGCACTAATTCAACCAAAAGCACAAGAGATTTTTTTTTTTTTTAAATTTTCAACGTTTGATAGCTAATATGCACTAAACAAACTGAAAACAAAAGGAACAACTTGAGAAACGATATTCGAGAGAGAAAAACAAACAAATTTCACTCAACAACACAAGCAATCAGATCCCAAATCGACCAAAGTCTCTCAAAACCAAGAAAAGACTCAAAGGCTCCAATGGGCGGTGTGATCTAGGCCCAATGCAAGACCAAACGAAATGCGAATGAAGGAATGAGCAATCACCCAAAAATCGCAACAAAACAATGAACAACTACTAAGAGGATGTGGAGAATCAATCAGGAAGTCGATCGGACAAACGAAACACAAAAACTCCCAAGGAGGGCTCGATACACTAAGCCACTAGATGCCCTAGGGCTCAAAACGTGAAATCGATAGATAAAAGCAAACAACCAAAGGACAGAGGTGAATTCCCAGTCAAACAGGCCTCCAACACACTCAGGCAGTCGAAAAATCAATAAGAAAAACACTGACCAAACCCAGAGAGCTCAGAAATGAGGAAACTCAAAAACCTTACAGGAGTAGCACGAATGTAAGGCTGAACTGGCGCCAGAAAGCAATTGGCGCGGGCTAAACAAAAGCAACATGCGCCAATTGGCGCTACTGTCGAGCTAAAAAGCGTGCCAATCGAGTTTCTCAGCCAAAAACAAAAAAGAACTACTCCAGAAGCTGATCAATGCATACTAAACAAACCAAGAAGTAAAAAACAGCAAAAGAACCCAACCCAGAAGGCTGATCAAGCAAGGAAAAACATAAAATAATCAAAGCGAGACAATGAAATCTAGACGATCCCCAGTGGAGTCGCCAAATTGTTGAGGAGGTAAATCCCCTCTGCGGACAAAGGCGATCCCTACTAGCCCAGCAAGGGTCTAGCAACAATCAAAAATGTTACGACGCAAGTTCCTAGTTACGAATGAAAAGACTAAAGATAGAAGCCTACCTGGATTCCAATGCTACAATCTGAAGAAGAGAGCGTTCCCGTTCCTCAGCCTCGGCAGATCACGATCCTCCACGATCTCCGCGGGTGGACACCTGCACATACAAGAAACAAACAGATACAAGCATAAAATCCGGCATACGTAACTAAATATCAATCAGAAAGGATATTACTCATATTAACATCATTGAAAGCAGAGTGGAACCATAATCGTAATCATTCATTAAATAACAATCGAAATAGATTACAACCAAAGTTCTGACGTCGTGGTCTCCTTCGAATGGGTCTCCAGTCGTTCACGTCTCGCAAAGCTCGCCAGGGAAAGGGCAAACCTCTCCTGAGTCTCTCGGCAATAGTCTCCTTACTTGAGTCGGCCTTAAGGGGAGAAAAGAGGGCTCTTACAGCACAAAGGCTCTTGGGAATGTGGAGATTCAAAGCTTAGGCACTTCAAGACTTTCAGCCCTTCAGCCCCTTCATCAATGGATGAAGGCTATATTTATAGAGGAGAGGAGGAAGTTGGGATCCCTACAATAGTGGAAGGGAGGCCTTATCCCTTGGGAGGTTCCCCATAAGGTGGAAACAAGAGGCCAAAGGAGGAAGGTTGTGGTTATTCAGGCGAAACCACTCCTGATGACTCATCCACGAAGTTGTTGTAATCGAAACTTCGCCTCTTTTTTTAAAAAACTTTCCATAAACAGAGTGGCGCGGGTGCAACACTAGGACAGAGCGCCAATTGGCTCGGGCTCAGTGTTAATTTTCCCCCATTGGCGCGGGTACATAACGGACTACCAGCGCCAAGGCAAAAACAGGTGTTTTTAGGGGTCTGCTCAGGAAATAATCAACAGAAGGAATGTTGTCCTCATGGAACGGGATGCAATGATGGTATTTGCAAGGCATGACACTGCTTATTGGTCACAGAAATGAACCTGAAATGGGCGAGACGGGGATTGCAGGGATGGTGACAAATTACTGTGTAACACCCTTATTATCTCTGTAATGAGAACAAAGTCACATGAAATATTTTAGAAATGAGTTGTAGGTCCAAGCGCTCACCTGTTGGCGCGCGTCGGGACGAGAAGCTCCTGTTGAAAACGAGAAAATCCTCATGGTGAAAGGAAGAATGAGTTTCACGCAGCAGAGGAGCACCTTCAATCATCTCGGAGGATTAGTCTGCTATATCCCCACACAGCTAATGACCAGACAACAGAACCCTTGAAGAAAAATTCACAGAATAACTCTACACAGTCGGCAGGCTGAGCTAAAAGAGTTTTGGGATAGAGAACCCAAGAAATCTTAAGGTCAGTGAAGTCCAATTCAATCTCCCACCAATGCAACACAACCATTGATTAACCCATATATCAACGACGAGGATTGGGGAGGTACCATCAAAAAGTGCGAAGGATCCCAAGTTATACGGCAGTTGTCGAAGGGAATTAATAGCCATATACTGTGGCATTAATCCGAGTTGACAAGACAGCTATTTGAACTTAATAACAAATGCCAAGTGGAGTTTTAAATCTGAAATATCTTATAGTATTAAAACTGTCAAGTTTTTCAACCAAAGAAAATCATACGAATCATGTTTAACTCTGCGAAGAAATCTATGTATTATTTATGGTTATATTATAGTTTAAGCGAAACAAAGTAATATGTGTGGTATAGAATATATAACTATGGGTCAATAACCCTGTCCATTGTATTTGAATGAAAATCATAACCGATATTTAAGTTAATACTTCGAAAAAGAAAATAAAGAGGTAATCAATTTTTTTTTTACTGTGTAACTATTTTTGAAGTAGGATGTTACAAGTGGTATCAGAGAAGCGTTCATACACTAGGACCCTCAGGGTCAACTAACGATGAAGCTGTGTGTAAATGATGCACAGGGAGAAAATAATTTGGTTTTCTAGCAGAAAACGCTATGAGAAGAGGAACTCCGATGCAGCCCCCTCAAGACACAGGGGAACCCCAAGTTCAACCAGTGATGAACCTAGAGATGTGGGTCCAACTAAGTGTTGAACAGCAGTAGAAAACTAGTAGGCTATTAGAAGAACAACAACACCAAACTAGTTTCATGTTGAATACTGTCCAACAGCAGCAGGAGGAGATGGTGCTAGTTCGAAAATATAATGAGTGCTTACTACAAGACCAGGAAAAGATTTTAAAAAATCTGTCAG
Source organism: Pinus albicaulis (assembly GCA_034641835.2). Classification (NCBI taxonomy): domain Eukaryota; kingdom Viridiplantae; phylum Streptophyta; class Pinopsida; order Pinales; family Pinaceae; genus Pinus; species Pinus albicaulis. The sequence goes on from CM076573.1 coordinate 945,516,346, forward strand.
ATAAACAAAACCAGGAGATGAAACACCCCGGTACTGAAAGAGGTATGCAGGAAGAAAATTAGCAGCAAACAGGAAATAATACTTCCGAAAGGGCGGAAAGGAGCCCCTCTCAGTGAAGTAAGAATACAAATCCTAATGAGGCAGAATCTGGAAACTTGTCTGATCCGCAAGAAGTCAAGAGACAGAAAGTAGAAGTTCAAGGAAAATTTCTTAAAATAAAACCACCAACATTTGATGGCGAGGCTAAGGAGGTGGCAGAGGCATGGTTAATAAATATGAATAAATATTTTCAGGTGTATGAATATAACAGCAACCTGAAGGCCAGATTAGCAATATATAGACTAAGAGAGAAAGTCACTCTGTGGTGGGAGGAGGTGAAGAATATACGTAGTATTGAAGAACAAGATGTCACCTGGGAATCATTTCAGCAATACTTCAAGGACAAGTATCTGACTAAAATATTTTATGATGAAAAGGCTAAAGAATTTCATGATCTAAAGCTGGGATAGATGACCATGGATGATTATATTTCTAAGTTTACCTCCTTACTACGCTATGTTCCGTATCTTCGAGAAGAGAAGGCTAAGCTGTAGAGATTTCTGAGCAGTTTTCCAACACACATGAAAGAAATAATAGAATTTGTAAATCCGTGGACTATGGATAAAGCCATTCATAAATCTCAAATGTGCTATCAACAGTCTAAGGCGAAAGGGGAGGTTGGAAAGACTTGGTAGCCAAAGAAATGACAAAGAAGTAATTCAAATTTCAAGGGTGCCAAAAGTGGCAACTTTAAGAATTCTACACGAAATCTTGGCAGCAAAAATTTTGGCAGAAATCATCAGGGGACTAGATGGCCAGCAGACGAAAAGCCTACAGAAGCATCCAACAAGCCTGATCAAGGGCAGGTAACCAAGCCACCTTTACAATGTTGGGGTTGTGGTGAAGCGCATTATTAAAAAAATTGTCCAAAACGAATCAGAAATGATACAGTGGAAAATCTGCAGGAAGCCTCTACAGTGGGTGATGTAGCGCGTAACATACCCCGCATCAATGCAACTTTGGAAGATCGGCAGGCCGATTATCAGCCCACAATGATTGAATTAGAAGGTAAATTACTAACTAAACTTGTTTCTATTTTGGTAGATCCTGGAGCAAGTTTGAGCTATGTTAGCCCCAAAATAGTGGAAATGTATAATTTGAAAGAATAGAAATTTAAGAATTCATGGTTAGTACAGCTAGATACTAAAGAAAAACAAAAATTAACTGCCAATATTCCAAATAGTATTTTGGAAATTTCAGAACAACAGTTACAAGTAGATATGAATATTCTACCATTGGGATCATACGATGTGTTATTAGGCATGGACTGGTTAGAAAAGCATTGGACCTTAGTAGATTGTAAAGAAAATATTATCTACTACAGAATGCAGGATGGCACACGAAAAGAGATTCAAGGAATTAAAAATTCATTGCAGTTACACCCAATCACAACATCCCAAATGAGTAAGTGTATAAGAAAAGGATGCTAGTTGTATGAAATTCAGGTAGGGTATGCAGATTTTAAGGAAAAATCACCCTTAATGGAAGATATACCAGTGGTGCAGGAATTTCTGGATGTATTTCCAGAAAATATTCCTGGTTTACCACCAAGGAGGGATATTGATTTCACCATGGAGTTGTTGTCGAGGGCTTCCCCGGTGTCAAGGGCTCCTTACAGAATGAGTGTGCTAGAACTAACTGAACTAAAAATGCAGTTACAAGAACTGTTGGAAAAAGGTTACATTCATCCAAGTGTGTCCCTGTGGGGAGCACCAGTCCTATTTGTTAAAAATAAAGATGGGACCATGCGAATGTGCATGGAATACAGACAGCTCAATAAGTTAACTGTAAAAAATAAGTACCCCCTACAAAGAATTGATGAGTTATTTGATCAAGTAAAAGGGGCTACAGTGTTTTCTAAGATAGATTTAAGATCCGGATATCATCAGATTCGAATTAAGGATGAAGACATTTGTAAGACAACATTTCGTACTAGGTATGGACATTAAAAATTCGTGGTGTTACCCTTTGGACTGATGAATGCACCAGCAACCTTTATGAGGTTAATGCATGGAATCTTTCATCCTTTCTTGGATAATTTCGTACTTATTTTTATAGATTATATTCTGATATATTCTAAAAATCAGGAAGAGCATAAGGAACATTTGAGAATTGTCTTGGATATGCTCCGAAAGCATCAACTGTACGCTAAGTACAATAAATGCGATTTCTTTAAAATAGAAATCCAATATCTAGGCCATGTTATTTTAGCTGAAGGGATAGTTGTTGATCTCAAAAAGATAAAAACTATTATGGAATGGTGAGTACCCCAGAATGTGGCCGACATTAGATCTTTCATGGGATTAGCTGGTTATTACAGAAGATTTATTGAAGGATTTTCTAGAATTGCTTTTCCTATCACATCTCTGCAGAGGAAAGGAAAAATTTTCAAATGGACAATAGAATGTCAGAACAACTTTGAAAAGCTGAAACAAATTTTGACTACTGCACCTGTGTTGAGGGTAGTTGATCCTAATAAATAATATGAGGTTTGTACTGACACAAGTAAAGAAGGTGTTGGGGCAGTCTTATCCCAGGAAGGCAAAGTGGTAGCATGTGAATCAAGGAAACTGAAAGACCATGAACAAATATATTCTGCATATGATTTGAAACTTACAGCAGTGGTACATGCACTCCGAGTGTGGAGGCATTACTTGCTGGGCAAAAATTTTGTACTTAAAACAGATCATAGCAGCTTGACTAGTTACTTTAAGCAACCAGATTTAAACTCCAAATAGGCAAGATGGAATGCCTTTCTAAGTGAATTTGATATGGACATTCAACATGTAAAAGGAAAGGAAAATCGAGTAGCAGATGCCTTGAGCAGAAAGTTACACGGTATTTATGAGCTGTATTATAATCTGTTAGAAAATCAATTTTTGGAACAGTTAAAGGAAGAGGCACATAAAGATCCGGAATAGAAATTTATAAGGCAATAGATGGAAGAAAATATGAAGCAAGGTAGTACATCCGAGTACGGAAAGAACGAACAACAGATGCTGACCTTCTGAGGAAAGATATATGTACCTAACCGTATAGCTCTGAAGGAGCTGATATTGAATGAATTTCATCGCAACAATTACGCAGGTCATCGAGGTAACCAGAAGATGTTGACCGTGATTAGAAAGGTATTTTTCTGGCCTGGTATGCGTAAGAATATTGCTGAATATTTAAGAAAATTCTTACAGTGTCAATAGGTAAAGGTGGAGCATCAACATCCTGTTGAAGTATTGCAGCCCATACCAATACCTGAATGGAAGTGGGAGGTTATCTCCTTGGATTTCATTACAGGTTTACCATGAATAAAAGACGAAATGATTCAATCATGGTAGTGGTACACAGATTGAGTAAATCTGCACATTTTATACCCGTACAGTCTACCTACAAGACAGTACAGATAGATGACATATTTATGAAGGAAATTTTCAGATTGCATGGAATTCAAAAAACCATGATTTCAGACCAAGATGTCAAGTTCACATCTGCATTTTGGAAAAATTTGTTTACCTGTTTGGGAACGCAGATAAACTTCAGCACAGCTTATCATCCCCAGACTGACGAACAAATGGAACGGGTAAATCAAGTATTGGAAGACATGTTGCACATGTATGTGATGCAACAACCAACTAAATGGGAGGATTATTTGCATCTTGTCGATTTTGCCTACAATAACGGTTATTAAGAATCTCTGAAAATGAGCCCCTTCGAGGCATTATATGGGAGGCAGTGTCGCACACCTATAAATTGGAGTTGCCCTGAGACAAAATTAATGTTGGGACCTGAGATGCTTGCTGAAATGGAAGCAGAGGTGAGAAAAATAAGACAAAATATGAAGGCTTCACAAGATCGACATAATATCTATGTAGATAGAAAAAGGTCTTATCATGAGTTCGCAATAGGAGATCATGTGTATGTAAGGATTAAGCCAAAAAGGAGTACTTTGTAGTGGGCCTCTTGTGCCAAATTGGCTCCCAGATTCTGTGGACCCTTTGAAATTTTGGAAAGGGTAAGACCTGTAGCTTATCAGCTAGCATTACCCTGCCATATCCGAGTACACAATGTATTTCATGTGTCTATGTTGAAGCATTATGTACATGATGCAAAACACGTGATACATTTGCAAAATATTAAGGTAGGATAGGAATGATAATCCTAACTTGAGATATGAGTATATTTGTTGTGTATTGATTTGGAACATTACTGTTTTCAGGTAGAGCCAGACGGCGAGTTCCTGGTCGAGCCACAACGCATACTTGATCGAAGAGAAATTGTACTCCACAAACGAGTAGTCGTCCAGGTTAAAGTGCAATGGAAGCACTTCGAACCGGATGAGGCTACTTGGGAGGACGAAAAATTCATGCACGAAGTTTACCTGGAGCTCTTTGCAGAGCTAGAATCAAACATCGAGGAGAGTATTTCAAATTTTCCTTCGAATCGCCCAAGGTGGGCACCTGCCAATATGGCGCACTCTCTCATCACCAAGGGTGGGCGCTCAACAATATGGTGTGCCCACCATACATGCATTCATCACCGTTGCACTTCATTGAATGTCACACCAAGTCGTCGCACAACCCGAGTTGGTCAATACGGGTGCCCATGGGACATGGGTGCGCCCGTTACAACACGGTCGCATGACTCCATGACTCGAAGTCCTGAAATCCTCCACCACTCTAAAAATGTTGTCACCCTCGACAACATCATTATAGCATCGCAAAGTGTTGTTAGCTCCAACATCGAATTTCCATGCCACCAACTCTGCAATATCTCAAATGAACCCCCAAAAGGCCCAAAATATCATGTTGGCAACCAAATAGCTCCACCTGTGACCTACTCCATGCTCCAAATATGTAATTATACCCTATGGAGGTTATTATGATTCTATGTAATTATATAGCATACAAGATGTAATTAACATCTGTATCCTCTCGTTTTTAATATCCCTCAACATCAAAATTCGACTATTCCTAATATCCTCCAAAAGTTGGCATCAACAGTCAAATTCATACTCTTGAAATGAACAGGCCCAGGTGATAAGAAGAGTTAAGCCTAGGTTTAGAGTGAACCAAATTGAAGGTAAATGGTATTGGATGTAACAATTAAGTAGGCCTTGGCTTACTATGGCACTTATATTGGGCCTCCCGTAGATCTAAATTCTCTTCCTACAAGACTTTGATTTTACAAGACCTACAGGACTTTGATTAACAAGACCTACAGTACTTTGATTTTACAACAACAACATATACAGTGTGACAAAGCTGCTCATATCTTCCTGCTTCCCCGATTAAGTGATGTGAGCTTTACATTAGCTGCCACCAATTTCACATTGGCAGAACATTTAGAGATTGAGCTACTTAAAAGGAGACTTGGCTGCTGGCAATAATCAAACACATGATTATTGTAAGTGTGCAAAAACAAGAAGCCCGAGTTTCTTTCTCAAGAAGGTTTTAAACCTAAGTCTTTAATTTCTAATCTATGACATTGTTCTCTTGAATCCTTTTCACATACAGTGAATCTACTATCTCTTATTTTTCATTGCACCCATAGATGCCTCTTTAATTTCTAATCTATGACATTGTTCTCTTGAATCCTTTTCACGTGAAGTCAATCTACTATTTTCCATTGCACCACAGATGGCTCTTTAATTTATAATCTATGATATAATTGGATATCTTCTCATATATTTTGGGTGTGTTTTGTCTTTAGCTCTGCATTCAACTACAATCTTTGTTAATTTTTTTGTTGTATATGTAAATTTTGATATACATTTGTTTATTAATTTTGTTGTTGTATATGTTCAAACTTACAGAGAATTGAGTTGATGATGTTTATGAATAGCATCACAGTGACAAATTTATTGTACATTGTATGCATGCTCTATGATAGATGGTTGCCAAAAATATTTGGGAAGACACGGTAATTTTGCAAGTTCTTTGGTTGCTGAGGGTAGCCTTAAATTTTGCAAGTTGTTTGGTTGCTAAGGGTAACCTTAGTTCTATTCTTGGACCTAGTTGTAAAGTGTACTCCCTAGAACTATTGATAACATTCATCTCCTCAACTCAAATAAAAGGAGAGAACTGTAAGAAAACTAAAATAAAGACTTAGAAATGAAAATAAGAACACTGAAATAATGACTCAGAAATGAAAATAAAATTGTCAGAAAACTGAAATAAAGCCTCATAAATTAAAACAAAATTGTAAGAAAATTGTGTTGTAATTGAAAAAACTAACCTGAATATACTGTGAAATGTTCTATGATGGTTTGTCTCCAGGGCTGGTGAATAGTTTGAATGAAAAACATGTAACTCAACAGTGGTTGAACTTCTTTTATAGTTTTTTGCAGTTGAATTTAATTGGTAACAATGATGGACATGGATTGCAATGGCTTCATTTTGCATGTGTGATCAGGATTGAATTTGATGTGATCCAATGGCTGGGAATTTGTTTTTGTTGATCCATGTGCTTTGATATGTTTTAAAGGGAAATAGAATAGGTTGAATGTCATTTATTGAATTTATTGGGTGGGTGCCATTTATTGTACATAGTGGGTTTAAATGTTGTTATTGGGTGGGTGTCATTTATTGAACACAATGGGTTTAAATGTTGAATAACACAAAAGTTATGGTTGACATATGTTTCCTTTTATTATGTGCAAGTATGGATATTTACTTTTGATACATAGCATTAGGGTGATCAGATGGGATGAAGTGACTGCCTTATTGTACTTCTTGAATTGACAATTTTGGAAGGAAAAATGGTTTTATGAGTTTTTTAGTTGAGACAATAGGATTTGTACTGTTAATACTTATTAAACTCTTTATGGACAGTTATGGACCTAGTGAATGACTTAGGAAATTTTGGACATAATTTAATATATATTTGGATTTCAAGTTATTTCTTTTTGTTTAATTATTGGTTACATATATTTAATATATATTTGGATTTCAGATTATTTCTTTTTGTTTAATTATTGGTTGCATATATATCTATTTTTAGTGGGTTGATGAGACGAGTACTATAGCAATTATTGGTCCCTGCACAACATTAGACATATCTCCCTGTAAATACAATATAAACTTTATAAAGAGAATGGTAATTACTTGATCGCTTCGATTTTCCAATTATATGCTTACTAATCAGATAACCACAAATGTCATGGTTATTATTTACAACGAAGTTTAAAGCTATTTGTCCATTAATCCGCTGCTGATTAATTCTTCGCCAGATTTGAGGAGATTAAATTGCTGTAGCATCATTAAGCGTAAGGGAGTTACATGGAAATGTAATTTTTATTACTTAGCAGCCGTGGCTAAATTTCACTCGTATTTATTCGTTTTCTCCATTTGCGCAGACACATATGACAATTGTCTTTCTTAGACAATATAAACTTGATGGTGATGATAGTAAGTGTTTTTATCGCTTCTTAACTTCAAATTTCCAATTATATGCCATAAAAAGGGAGAGATGTTATTGTTCGAAAATTATAAAAAGCGAGAGGTGTTAGGGTTCCAAAATTTCGCAAAGACATTACGAGAGGTGTTAGGGTTCCAAAATTTCGCAAAGACATTACGAGAGGTGTTAGGGTTCCAAAATTTCGCAAAAAACATATGACAAAATGTCTTTCTTGAACAACTAAAAATGATGGAGATTATGGCAAATCTTGTCGCTTCTTAACTTCATTATATGCTTATGTTTGGTATCATACAAATTCGCAAGGTATCGTGTTAGTAAAGATAAAGTTAATATTAGCATAGTTGTATAGATTATAGACTTAAATATGATTTTTGTTAGACAAGACAATATAAGTTCGAGATTTTAACTTCTCGGGTTTTGCTTTATTATATGTTGGAGAAGTATGTTTTTTCTATTCTTACATTGACTTGTACGAGGCTTGCCATACAAGTCTGGTTTGACTGGACTGTCTGTGTCTTGAGATTTGGTTTACTTTTCGCTGGAGAAGTATGTTTTCCATTTTGTAATGACTAGTATGAGGCTTGCCCTCCTATATTTGTCCTCGAACTGACGATGTTTATAATGGACGTTTTGCCTTTTAGATTTTGCTCTGGTACATAATATAAACCAGTCGTATTTTCATGCTGAAACAATAGATTATAGTGTTTGTAAGGTTAATATTAGTTTAGCTATGTAAAGTTAAAAAAATTTAAAAAATTTAAAAAAATTAAAAAAATGATAAATATTAATAGTTATCGATCATAATAAGTATAAAAGAATATTTAATTTATAAAATATTTTATATTTTAGATAAAAGTACTTTCGGATAAATCACATTATTAGGATTAAGTCTAATTCGTCAATAGTCTACATTATGGATCACAAAAGTCTTAGATCTAATATTTTATATTATTAAAATTTTAAAAATTAAAATTAACTAAGTTATAATTTTTTCTTAAATTATTATTCATTATAAAAATAATTAATAAGTTAAATATATACACATTTAAATAAACATGTAATAATATTATTAATTACAAAGATTTACTTTGCTTATTATTACCATATGCCAAAAAAACATAACTCATTTCATATGACATTTTATTTAATTAATCAACTAAATTTAAAAGAAAAAAAATAGCATAATTATTTAGGAAATAGTTTTAATCTTTAACTTGTGCATACTATCAAGAATATTTTGTGGAAATTAAATCTCTATCATCATACTAATAATTATTGATAATTAAATTAAAATTGTGCAAGCCTATTATAAATAAACACACCTAATTATCCATACATTAATTCATTGTGAAATTTGAGAGGACTACCTAACTGAGTTATGTGTAAGCATCATTTATATTAATTAAAAAATAATAAATGTGAGATTAGAATTTAATTATTTAAATAGAAAAATACAAATACAAATACAAAATCATTATTAAATAAAATAATAAAAATATAAAATAACTAGTTCATATAAGTTTAAAATTCCATTAAAAAATTAAATATATTTAAATTGTTTTATTTTGTTTTTTTTTTATTTTTTAGACTTCTCATTAAAATGCTCTGCTTTATTGTTAGAGCATTTAATATAATAATGTAAATAAGTAATGTTTTTCCTACAAATTTCATCTCAATATGGTTAAATTGTTATTTGGCAGCTTTTAATCATGAAATCTCTGTAATTTTATGAGATAGTAAATTCTTACATACTAAATTTAATTTAGATTTTTTTTGGGGACATTGTTATTGCTTTATTCATACCAATATTTTGGGCCTCCTTTGACTACGTTTATGTTTTTCCTTGCATTCTTGTTGCAAGGATGAACATGAAGATAGAACAAACAATGCAATGAATTTATGTATAATGTTAACTTTGGAGATAGGGAATTTTCTATTTTATTGAATGTTTTGCTTGTTTTATATGGTATGTTTCTTATACTTGTATATGTATGTTTCTTATGTTGAGCTTGAGAAGGAGCAATATAATGTTCATGATGATTTATATGTAGATATTCAATGGTGAGATTTAGGGACTTTGTTATTTTTAATGATGATTTATATGTAGATATTCAATAGTGAGATTTAGGAAATTTCAACATTAAATTGAGTTTGGGTTTTGGTTCTTGTCATTAGAATGATATGTCAATGGTCAGAAAAATTGCTAACCTCTTGTTTTTAATTTTAATTATAAGATAAGATATGTTAGGTTTTTATTAAATATGTATAAATATAAATCTCAAAGTTTAAGATATATATATATATACTCATTTTTAATTCTCCTAATTGTTGTGGCATAAAACTTTGTGAATTTCATCATTTGAATCTCTTGTAACGATTCTTAACTTCTTAGGTATGTGCCAAAATAATATTGTTGAAACCATACTAAATAATGGGTGGTTACACTAATGATATTTTATTAGAATAATGCAATTTGCATTTGTCAATTAATTATTATTAATTATTATTAACAGAAGGGTTATTGTTTATGATTAAATGAGAATTACATGATGACTATCCTTGCTAATTTGTTTTATCATAATTACCAAAATTTATAAATTTCTAAGTTGCTTATGCTATTAGATTATGTTTTTTATTATCACTAAAAGAAATGTGGCATTGGAGGCTTATTTGAAAGGGTGTGTCATTTGCAAGAATTTCATGGAATGATGCGTACTATATATTTTTTTAACAATGATTTTCATTCTACATAATTATTAGTTATTTTTCAACTAAAACTATAATAAATAGTTATTTTTTAACAAAATTATGATAATGTGTTTTTTTTAATAAAATATTTATTATTATTATGTAAGCATTATATAAAAAGCGATTATTTTTCCAACTAATATTTTAAAATCATATATATATATATATATATATATATATATATATATATATACTAGTTAGAAATTTGGATGGGAGGAGATATATAATTTTATTTTGAAATAAACATACTTATCAACAAAAAATTACAGCATCTATAAATAAAATTGAGGAGCGAGAAAAACGGATTGATAAGATGAATTGAAATTTACTAGTTAGAAATTTGGATGGGAGGAGAAAGCAGTTATCTACAAAATGTTTGAAATTTAGGTGAAAAGAAAAGGTTGTTATTCACAAAAGGAGGACCGAGAAAAGGATTGGCGAGATGAATGAAGTGACGTATCTTGACCTTGGAGCACTCAACTTGACAACCTGATGGATTTTTGCAGTTGTTGGATTCATATAATTAAATAATAATAGTTTTTCAATGACGTGGCATTTTTCAACCTTGATAGATTGGATATTAGAGTGTAGGCAATCCCATTCCACCACAGTTGGGTTTGCTCACTCGTTTGCAATGGCTCGGCCTCCGTCAAAATGAATTTTCAAGCACCATTCCCCTTGTTTTTTCAAATCTCTCTGCTTTGACTTTCTTCGACATGTCAAGGAACTATCACTATCTCACTAGTACCATTCCACAAGATTTGGGCCTCCTCACCAATTTGCAATTTCTTAAGATATATTATAATAATTTGGTAGGGACCATTCCTGCATATTTCTCAAATATGTTTAATTCCAGTGTGATTTATTTATTTGAAAATCAATTAAGTGGAAACATACCAAATTCTATTAGTAATTGTTCTAACCTTAGATACATTATTTTAGGCCATAACAAATTGAGTGTAAGTGTGTCTATAGAATTGGGTAAATTATCTCTCCTTGAAATATTGTATTTGCAAGATAATCAACTTGAAAGTGGTAACATTATAATTATACTCTTTCTTGTAGCTCTTAATAACTGCTCATTAGGGGAATTTTGAGGTCTAAAATGGGCCTCCTAAGAAAAATGTACAACAAAAATAAACTTTATAAGAACCAATAGTATTCAAGATGATGATGTCAACCATGGGGGATGATTCACCATTTTTGGAACAAAAAAGTAAAATAATAAAATAATAAAACTACTTTTTCAACTCGTATTTTCAACTTTTCTCTCAAATTTTTTACTCAAATTTTGAGCGGGAGTACTCATTGGATGAAAAATTTAATTCCTCATCCAAGGAGTATCCATGTTGCATACTTTTGATGGACCCTACTACACGAAAAATGAGAAATACATGGAAAAATGTGTTTGCAATCATGTTTTTCATGTATTTCTCAGTTTTCGTGTAGAAAGGTCCATTGAAAGTATGCAACATGGTACTCCTTGGATGAGAAATAAAATTATGCATCCAACAAGTGTTTCCGCTCGAAATTTGAGTAAACCCATAGGGAGATAAGTAAAAAATACGAGTTGAAAAAATAGTTTTTCATTTTTCCCTCTAAAATTTGATAATGTAATCAAATATTATTTTATTATTTCCATTAATTTCCTTAGGAGGCCCATTTTAGACCTCAAAATTCCCCTAATGTCTCACTTAACCCAATTAAAATTGGACAACAATAAACTAAGTGGTGTTTTTTGGCTTACCATAGGAAAACTTTCCACCAATTTGTCTGTCTTGTCCTTATCAAACAATAGAATACAAGGAAACATCCCTCCACAAATAGGCAATCTTAGTGGCCTATCCTTTCTAGATCTAAGTGGAACCATTCCACAATTAGGAAACCTTAAAAAAATAGAAAGATTGTATTTAAGTAACAATATATTAGAAGGAAACATCCCTAATTACTTTCAAAGCTTGCAACACCTTGGTCTCTTGGACATTAGTGGAAATATTCTCTCTAGAAAGATTCCAAATTCACTTGCACCCCTTAAACAACTTAGAAGACTTCATCTTCATCGCAACAAATTATCAGGGAGCATACCTTCTAGCTTAGGAGATTGTATAAATTTGGAATTGCTTGACTTGTCTCACAATAGCCTCACTGGAAGTATACCACATGGCATTGCAAAACTTTCTCAACTACAATTCTATTTGAATTTGTCATGGAATTTATTAGAAGGTTCCTTGCCCATGGAGATTGGTAAAATTGCAATGGCTCAAGCTATAGACATTTCTTTCAATCAATTGACTGTGGGGAAATCCCTCCTGCACTTGGAAGTTGTAGTGAAGTGCAATTATTGAACTTATCTCATAATTCCTTCCAAGGGTCTATTCCGGATTCACTTGGAAATTTAAAGAGTCTCACAAATCTAGATCTCTCTTCCAACTCCTTATCAGGTGCAATACCAATCGTTGATCTCCAGAATTTGAAAATGTTTCAAAGTGTGAATTTGTCCTTCAAAAATCTCACAAGGGAAATTCCAGAAGGAGGGTTTTTACAAATAGAAAAATTGTTGTGTCCTTACTTGGAAATCCTAGCCTTTGTGGACTGCAAGTACTTCAACTACCTGCATGTCAAACACCAAGAGGTCATTTTGCACTTGTGAAAAGAGTGATCCTGCCAGTGAGTGGAGCTATAACTTTTATACTATTTTTTTTTACTTATGAGATTTCTTTTGAAAAGGAAGGGATTCCTTTGGAAAAGGAATATGCATATGCAAAAATTTGATTCCTTACAGGCCATATTGCAAAGGTTGGAGTGCAAAAGGATCTCATATCAAGAACTTCACATAGCAACTAGTGGATTTGTCGAGGCCAACTTGTTGGGAACAAGGAATTTTGGATTAGTTTATTAAGCAATTTTGAATGATGGCACACTTGTTGCTTTGAAGGTTTTCTAGTTACTAAAAGACAAAGCTAAAAAGAGCTTTAGAGAAGAATGTAGTGTGTTGCAAAAGGTTCGGCATCGAAATCTAGTGAGGATCATAACCTCATGTTCCAACCTCAATTTCAAAGGATTAGTGTTTTAATTCATGTCTAATGGAAGCTTGGAGAAGCATTTGTATCCTACTATAGATGAAAGCAATGGTGAAGATGTATGTGAATTGGGACTAAAAACAAGATTGGACATTGCCATAGATGTGGCCCATGCCATTGAATATCTTCATCATGATTCTTTTGTGCAGGTAGTACATTGTGATTTAAAACCCAACAATGTGCTCCTCGATGTGGACATGTCAGGGCATGTAACCGATTTTGGTATTGCAAGGCTAATTGATGAAACCACTAATGATTCACTTACTACAACACTTGCTTTGAAAGGGTCTATGGGCTACATTGCACCAAGTATGACATTTTAGAGTGTTAAACTTTTACTTTTCTTTCCTCGTAAAAAACTATTTATGCATTAGTTGAATAAAATTTGATGAAGGTTATCTTTAATGCAGAGTATGGATTAGGTGAAGCAGTGTCTACCAAAGGAGATATTTATAGCTATGGGATTTTGTTATTGGAAATGCTTACCAGGAAGCAACCAACTAGTGACATGTTTTCTGGAGATTTAAACTTGCACAAGTAGGTGAACCTAGCCTTTCCAAACAGAGCAAAGGAGGTAATTGACTACAAGCTTTTTAGTGAGGTGGATGAAGATGAATTTGAAGAAAATAATATATACACATGTATTGTTTCTTTGGTACAGGTTGGTTTGCTTTGTTCTAAAGATTCTCCTCATGAACGACCAACCATGAGAGAGGTAGTAATGATGCTCGAGAGCCTAAGAAATGATTTGGGGGCAAGTGTAGTTGCTTCTAGGAGTTTAAGGTGAAGCATTTTCAGTTTGCTTAACAATGCAAATGCAACAAGGGCAGATGCACATGCATCAAATACACACAGTTCTTCTACATTTTAGTTTGTGAAAATTTCAATAGCAACATATTCACTCTCGCCATTATTCACACAATGACAACTTTTTCATTTTGTAGGTGTTCAAGTAAACTTCTATTTGTATTTATATCTACCAAGATAAAAAGATAGATTTTTTTTTAATGCAATATTATGTGAATTGCAATTATGACTTTGGTTTCATTTATTATCCATTCATAATGTCAATGTTTTTTATTTTCGTAAAATAATTTCATTCTTATGTTTCTATACATGAAAATCTATGATTATGAAAAAATCATCTCACTTATAAACAAATATTTTATCTTAAGGAATTAATTTTATGAACTATGTTGAAGTTGAATTAATTTTTTGAAATCACTTTTAATAATTTAATTAAATATTTTTATTAACGTTTATTATCTATTATTATTGTTGTTGTTAATCTGAAAATTAAATGTTTTAACAACACTTTATTAAAATTGAATAGCTAATCTACATTTTGTTGCAATTCATTATGTCAATATTCATATCCATAAGTTAAGAGACTCAAAATGTCTACCAAACCCATAATCTAGAATTAAATCATTTTCATTGATTTTTTTAATTATTTTTTATTTAAGAAAAAAATTGTTGAAAATTATTATTAATTTAATTTTTAAAAATTTTAAGTTTCTTTTTGAAAGAATACATGGGTTTTCAAATAAATAATTCAAAACAATTTTTATTATTATCTTTTAAGTAATTATTATTATTAACAAATTAGTTTGTTTTTATTATTTTTTAAGTAATTATTATTATTAACAAATTAGTTGCAAGTGCAAACTTCTGTGATTCATATTTATTTATAAAGCTCTTCAAGAAAATTAGATTATCATTAAAATCTTCAACAACTTTTTTTGCAGGATCATGATTTGTTCACACGATCACGATTTGTCTCTTTGTTGGAAAAAAAAATTTCCCCACTTATGTCTGCATCCTTTATTTGCACCTCATACATATGACTTTACATGACAATTTCTTTTAAAGTTTGCAACTTTCTTTCTCTGTGTTGAAAAAATTCTATCAAACAAACAAGTCTAGCTCTGTCATTTTCCACTCCTTGTACTGAATCATTGGCCAAAATATACAGCTAAAAAATTACGAGCCATACGACCTGTAACAATGAAAGATTCTTAGTGCCGACATCCCTCACTTTTCAAAGACACACTAACTGGAAAAAACACATTTTTGTACCAAGGAAGTAACCAAAAAATTGTTCAAATATATGTTTTTGACTTTGTTTATGATGCAACTATAAGGTCGCAATTAACAAAAACATCACACATGCAAGGTTAGCGGAATTAACCCCACATGTACTCCCCTTCCAATTGACCTCCTTATCAATTTAATCAAACGCACGCAGAAGTTTTCAATCCTAAGTGGCTCTTGGGTTTTATTTTACCTTTTACCATCACCACGCCTTCACATTACCTTATTTCGTGCACAGCTTCAATTTATACAATACCTCGATCTTGTGGGTTATGGCCCACACAACTCCTTTACACACACAAGGCGAGTTAAATATATTTCAGATTGATCAGACATACATACTTTATGCAATCAACATCGCTTTCATTTTAAAATAGCCCACACGTAAACCAAACCTTTTTACAAGTGCATGGAACACTCTACCGTAGGGTGCACAATACCTTGAACCATTCACAGCGCATCGCAAGTCGCTACCCGCAAGGTTAACGCCATACCAATAAGAACTAAACCATAAAATCCTGCGAAGTGCGTTGTCGCGCAATGCTGCCACATGGCTTCTCCATTGTCGCATCGCATCCATCTATCCTTACCGCATTGCATCGCAAACAAAATTATTATCCCGTGAACCCTTAACACTAAAACTTAATTCCTGCGATTTGTGAAGTTGTGTACTATCGACATGTGGCCTCCCTCATCACATTGCACCTGTCAAACTTTACCGCATCGCAAGTTAAACACATACTTTGCGAAACCTTCGCGCTATCCATTATCTTTTGCGAAGTGCGAAATCTCAACTCCCTGTCCACCATTGATCTATTCCTCTTTTAGATCTGTGATCTAATCGTGGTCGTCCTTCCACCTCTTTGGAAATATTTAAGTGTTCTCTGCGTTCATCGATTCCTCTGCTTTATGTCGCTCTGTTGCTATGTTCTCTTCCCACAACTCCTCCTTAGCTTATTCGGTTTTCTTCAATGTGAATTTCTCCTACGCTTTTCCTCTGCCCTTAAAGGCGTTGATCTCTCTGTTTGAATTCTTCTTCGTGCTTTGGTCTTTAGTCAGCTTATGTTCTTTATACTATCATTGCTCTGCAACACAGTCTTCTCCGCACTACTTCTCCTTTACTCGTTCGGACTACCTCAAGTCCATCTCTCCTGAACTTATCTTTGTTTGGTATTCATTTCACCATCTCGAACTTGAATATAGAATACTCTCTGTATTATTCCCCTTCTTCCAGATTTCGTAATTCGTTCTTTACTTGACCTGTACATACATCTATTAGATCTTAGATTGGAATCACACGGATTCTACCCAGCTATTTAAGTCCTTTATCACTCAGAAAGACTTTAAACATTCAATTTGAATTCATTCATCATGGTTTATCACACAGAAACCATAAATTCACAATTACAGATCACTCGGTATGTAAAAGGAATAACACACACATTCACAATGAATTCAATTTCCTCATTCATTAAATAAATGTATAGATACAAATAAAAACATGTTTTACAATCTAGCTTTGGCATGATCTGTCTTTACATGGCCCTTTTCTCTTCCTCTTTCTTTGTATATGCCCGTAGGCTTACAATCAAACCTCCTATCTAAGAATACTCATTTTTCATTGTTTGTGCCTTTGAGGCTTTACAATTATATACAAAAGGTTCTGTAACCAATTCTGGTTCAAATCCATAGGTTACTCAACAAAATCCTAAAAATCCTCTAAGTCCTCAATTGATTCCTAAAATCTCTTATTTATCCCTTGAGGATCTCAACATTCAACTAAATCCTAAGAATCCTCCATAAATCATGAACTACTTTCTAATCTAAGTTTTACAATATTTCATAATATCTCAATCCACACCAATCACTCATCAATCACTCATTAATCACTTCATCAATCACTCATGTTCTCCTACATTCGAGAACATTTACAAATATGCCTCTCAATATTTAATTAAATCCTATTCTAAATGTCTCATCTAAATCACTCAAAATATTTAAAATTACATTAATTAATACTTGGGAAAACCAAATCTTTTGAAAAACACAAGACCCCTAAATTCTACTAAATGTACAAATTTTCGGAACCAACACTATTACCGATGAAATAAGTAACCGCACTGTTACTCTTTTTTTTTTGTAGCATAAAAAGCACCCGATTTTGAAAAGTGGTGATGCAGAATCACCCCCTTTTTTTGTGCACATTTTTTACACTCTAATATTTTTATTTATGAAGTATGAATATTTGTTTTAAAATGTTAGTGATTTTCATGCTAATTTTGAAACGTATTGATGCAGCATCAACCTTTTTTTTAGAGTGGTGATTTTCATGTTGGTAATAAAACACAAAACTTAGATAAAAATATATATATAAAACCAATAAAAATGTAAAAATAAAACAAAATTAACTTGTAAAAATAAAAAATTTAAACATAAATAAATAAATAAACAAAAATATTCGAAAATTATATCAAAAGAAATGACAAAATTTGAAAAAAACACACATAATTTAAAGAAAAAAAAAACAACAACAACAACAACATTTTTTTCTAAGTTATTAAAAAAAACCATATAATTAAAATAATAATAATAATAATAATAATAATAAATAATAAATAAAATAGAAAATTTAAAAATAATTTAAATTACAAAATTAAAATTTAGATAAAAAAAAATAAAATACAAAAAAGAAAAAAAAAAAAAAATTAATAATAAGAAAAAAAATACAAATTTTAAAATTAAAAAAAAAAAAAAAAAAACAAAAAACAAAAAACAAAACAAAACAAAACTACGTGCAAATAATTAAAACACAAATATCCATAAATTTACTATTTTTTTTTAAATTAAACATTTTATAAATTTTAAAAATGAAAAACTAAATAAACTAAAAGATTAAAAAAAATTAAATTAAATTAAAATTTAATAAATTTAATAAATAAATTTTAAATTTTAAAAAATAATTAATCTTAAATATTAAATTTAAAAGTAAAATTTAAAAAAAATTAAATAAAAAATAAAAAATTTGAATTAAAAAAAATAATTTTAAATTTTTTGAATTAAAAATACATATATATATATATATATATATATATATAGATATATTTAAAATTAAAAAACAAAAAAAAAAAAATTTAAAAAAATAAAAATAATAATAATAATAATAATAAAATAAAAATAAAAAAAATAAAAAAATAAAAAAAAATTGATAGTGGTGGCGCCGCCAATCGGCCTCCTGCCCAGGTGGCGGCGGAGGCTGGCCGCTTGGCGAGCGAGGAGGCTGCATGCAGACCCCTGCCCGCCCAGCGGCCAGCCTTCGTCGCCACTTGGGCGGGAGAGCGATTCCGAGAATCGCCCTCTCGCGGCGGGAGGCCGATTCCCGGAATCGGCCGGGAGGGCGATTCCCGGAATCGCCCTCTCGCGGCAGGAGGCCAATTCCGGAAATCGCCCTTCCGCAGCAGGAGGTCGATTCCGGGAATCGGCCTCCGGCGGCGGGAGGGCAATTCCCGGAATCGGCCTCCCACGGCGAAAGACTGATTCTCGGAATCGGCCTCACGGCAGGAGGCCGATTCCCGGCCACGGGAGGCTAATTACGGGAATCGCCCTCTCACCTCCCGCTACAGGAGGTCGATTCCCGGAATCGCCCTCCGCGGGGGGAGGCCGATTCCGGGAATCGCCCTCCCGCCGCGGGAGGCCAATTCCTGGAATCGCCCTCCCGTGGTGGCAGGGCGATTCCCGGAATTGGCTTCCTGCCGCGAGAGGGCGATTCCGGGAATCACCCTCCCGTGGTGGGAGGCCGATTGGTGGCGCCACCATGATCAAAAAATTCTTTCATTTTTTCTTTTTTCTTTTTTTAAATTTGGTTTTCTTTTTTATTTTATTTTTAAATTCTTTTTTTTTTTTTTCTAATTTAATTTTTATAAATGATTTTTTTTTTTTTTTAAATAATTTTTATTAAATTTTGTATTTTTTGTATTTTTTTTTTCATTTAATTTTTAAAAATTTAATAAATTTTGTATTGTTTTTTTAATTTCTCTGAATTTAATATTTTTTTTTAATTTTTAATTTTTTTATTATTATTTTTTTAATTACATAAAATTTTTATATTTTTTTATTTCAATTAAAATTGTGTATTTAAAATTAGATTTATTTTTTTATTTATTTATTTTTTAAATTAAACTTAATATTTTCAAATTAATTTGTTTTTTTATTTTATTTTTTATTTTATTTATTTTTTTCAATTTTTCATTTTTAATTGATTTTTTAAAGTTTTTATTTTAACAATGTTTTCTTTTTTTTTTTAATATTTAAAATTTATTTTTTATTTCAAAATTTATTTGTTTATTCATTTATTATTAAAATTTAATATTTTTCTTTTTTAAATTTAATTTGTTATTTTGATATTAACATTTTTTTTTAAATTTAATAAAATCTAATATATATATATATTTTTAATTTAAGTTCATATATATATATTTTATTTTTTATAATTTAAATTTATTTATTTTTTTTAATTTATTTTTTTTAATATATATTTTTTTAAATTTAATATTTTTATTGTATTTTATGTTTAATTATTTTTCATTTTTTACTTTTAATTTAAATAATGTTTTTTTTTTTTTTTTTTTTTTATTAAAATTTAATATATTTCTTTAAATTTATTTATTTATTTATTTTAATTTAATAAACATTTTCTATTTCTTTTTTAAATTTAATTTCTATATTTTATTTTTTATAATTTCTTTTTTTTTTAACTTTTTTTTAATAATTTAATATTTTTATTTTTATTTTTTTATTTCTATATATTTTGAAATTTTAATCTTTAAATTTTTTTATTTTTTTATTTTAATTTTTTTTTCTTAAATTTTAGGTTTTTCATAATGTTTGAATTTTTATTTTTATTTTTATTTTTTTATACCTATATATTTTTAAATTTTAAGCTTTAAAATGTTTTTATTTTTTAAATTTATTTTTTTCTTAAATTTTAGGTTTTTTTTTAATGTTTGAATTTTAAAAATTAAAAAATGTTATTTCTATTTTTAAAAATGTCAAAAATATGATAATTTTTTTTTTTTGTTATTCCAGCATCAACTGGTTTGTTTTGAGAGTGGTTTTTCAATCCTTTTTTCAAGAAACAATTTTGTTTTTAGCATAATTTTATAAAATGTTGAAATTTGACCTTCAAAAAAAACCAAGTGCGTTTTGGAATACACTCTTTTTGTTTTGGGGGTGTTTTTTCATGTTTTTTGAGTCTTTTTGGGCTAGAGTTCACGTTTTGAGGTCAGGTTACCTATTTCATCAGTGACAGTGTTAACCATGATGCTCCTGCATCAATTTAAAACATGTTCAAATCTGAAATCATAGACCAAAACCTTTTCTTTCGAAAGATTCAACAATTGATCATTCGTTGTTACATAATTGAGAATGTACGCTTCTTGGTTTGGTTTCTTCTTTCCACATGAGTTGGTGAAGTAGGAGCATCCTCGCTATTGGTATCCATAAAATACAAACGGGTTTCATATCGTTAAAATTATGAAAAAACAACATGCATCATTGTGATGCATTATTCTGTATGTGAGTTGTCATTTCTTTGTGCATAGAAGTTGATTGTGCAGTGCAAGAAATATTTTTTCTCCATACTCCAACACAATCAACTTTTCCACATTTTCCCATGCTTGAGTTGTTCTTTCCTTGTTGTTTCTTGGTGCGAAGAAGTTGAAATGTGTTTTCTCCCCCCCCCCCACCCCCCCCACTTCACACAATCAACTTCTCAGCGGAAGGGAAAGGAACTCCCCGCGAGGGAAAGAGGAAAGTTCGAAATGTTTCAACTATAATTAGATGGCTCTAAGTTTTCTTTTGACTTTACAAACTATAACCATTTATATATGGAAATTTACACTTTAGAACTATTAAAACAACAAACCCAACTTGACTGTCATAAAGTTTATACTGACGCATTCATATATATATATAATATTATTCATAAAAGTTTATAATGGCGCATATATATATATACCATGGGCACACCTTGGTTACGCGCCAGATGATCATATGGCCAAGTTAGGATCTGAGGAGTTAGTTATCTAACTAACTCCAACTAGGCCCATAAATTGTTGCTCATTATAACACAGTAGGGTTAAGGGTTTAGTTGTTTAGGGTTTTCCCTTGTTCAATAATTAAAAAAACCTTTGGGCTTCATTATAACACAGTTTAGAGGCATGTAGCTGCCACATCTTTTCTCAAAGATAAACTACCATAGCTAGTTTGAACTAGTTTATTTCCATTCCACTTGTAACCATTTTTCAGTAATTTGATATTAATGAAATGAAAATTTTATTTCTGCTACATCTTTATGTTTATATTTATATTTATATTTGTATATAAAATATTTCAAAATTCTCAACAATTTTATTCCAAAAAAAACCTCCTCGCTCTCAAATTATTTAACATCAAATTATATTTAAATTTAAACTTATATTTTATTAATTTTTATATTTTATTATCTAAATTTAAAATATATTTAATAAAATTAGTGATATTATTTTTAACTTAAATTTCACCCGATATAATACATAAACATCAAATTCATTTATAAAAATTACATTTAAAAATGGAGTTAAACTTTATTCTTTTAAGTCAAGATCAAATACTTCGTAATTTTATTTTCTATTTTAATTTATTTAAAATAAATTTATTATTATTATTTAATAATCTATTCAATAAATAAAAAAATGAAAAATAACTTCCCATCAATAATATTCAAAACTTTTTTACAAACCTGTTTTCAATATTCTCTGGACTCATGAAAGATATGAAACTTTTCCACAAACCTTTTTTCAATATTCTCTTGACTAACGAATTAAAGATATGAACTTTCCACAAACCTTTTTTCAATATTCTCTGGACTAATCGAAGATATGAAAGGAAGTTGTAATATCTTTTCCCATGTGACCAAGTATCTTTCAAGTATCTTGTAGACTTTTTTAAAAAACAATTAATATTCTATTAAATATCTTTTGATGACCACCAACCATAGGTAAAACTTTTCAATAATTTATTTTTATCAATAAAAACTAAAAGGCAAATCACCAGTGATCCTTATCATTCCATGGCAGATTGGACTCTCGCCAATCCCCTTTGCAACTGGACTGGCGTGACCTGTGGCCGCCGTCATCCAAGAGTGGTCGCCCTCAACCTCACTGCCATGGATCTGCGCGGCCCCATTTCTCCTTCCCTCGGTAATTTATCGTTTCTCCACTTACTCGACCTTTTAGATAACGTTCTGCACGGCCATATCCCACCTCAATTGGGACGCCTCTTTCGTTTGAGGATACTCTGGTTGGATATCAATCAATTGGAAGGGAGTATCCCAAGTGAACTCAGCGGTTGCAGAAATTTGATTTTCCCAGGGCTCTCCTACAACAATCTGACCGGAAGTATCCCCCATGAATTGGGTTCCCTTGTGTATGTGCAGTTTCTTGCGTTAGGAGGAAACCTCCTGACAGGTGCTATTCCCTCTTCCTTAGGAAACCTTTCAACGTTGATTCGTTTGGATATATCTGGTAACAGTCTTACCGGTGTAGTTCCACCACAGTTGGGCTTGCTCAATAGTTTGGTAATACTGGACCTATTTGAGAATCAATTGTCAGGGATCATTCCAAATTCTTTGTCGAATATTTCCACTTTGACTGATCTAAGAATTAACGTAAAAAAACTCACTGGTAGTATTCCACAGCAGTTTGGCTTGCTCACAAGTCTGCAAACACTTCACCTGTTTGACAATGAATTGTCAGGCACCATTCCCACTTCTCTGTCAAATATCTCCACTTTGACTGACTTAGAAATTTCCATGAACAAACTCACTGGCACCCATTCCACAAGAATTGGGTCTGCTTTCTAGTCTGCAAACGCTCTACCTAGCAGAGAATAATTTGTTAGGGCCCATTCCCACATCTTTGTCAAATATACCACTTTAACTGACTTGGAAATTAATATAAACAAACTCACTGGTAGCATTCCACAAGAATTAGGTCTGCTCACTCGTTTGCAAACACTTTACCTCGATAGGAATGAATTGTCAGGCACAATTCCCACTTCTTTGGAAAATCTCTTAAACTTGAACTATCTCTATTTATGGGGAAATCATCTTAGTGGAAAGATACCAATTTCCATTGGAAATTGTTCAAAACTCAAAGAACTCATTTTAAGCAACAATGAGTTGAGCGGGAGTGTGCCGATAGAATTGGGTAAGTTATCCCTCCTTGAACAATTAATCTTGCACTCTAATCAACTTGATAGCGGCAGCTCTACAACCATGCCCTTTATTGCAGTTCTTGCAAATTGTTCTCACCTACAACAAGTAGAATTGGGCAACAATAAATTGGGTGGTGTCTTGCCTCTTGAGATAGGGGAACTCTCTACCAATTTTTCTTACTTGGGATTATCAAACAATAGAATACATGGAAACATCCCTCCGCATATTAGAAATCTTAGCAGCCTAACCTTTCTAAATTTAACTGGAAACCTTTTAAATGGCAACATTCCACCATTAGGAAACCTTTCACAGCTAGAAAGATTGAATTTAGGAAACAATAGATTAGAAGGAGAGATCCCTGATGACTTTGAACAATTACAACGACTAGGCCTCTTGGATGTCAGCAGAAACATGCTATCTGGAAGGATTCCCAAATCCCTTGCACACCCTAAACAACTGCGAAGACTCCTCCTCCATCACAACCAATTATCTGGAAGCATACCTACCAACTTAGGAGACTGCATAAATCTGGAATTGCTTGACTTGTCTCACAATATGCTCACTGGAAGTATACCACGAGAAATTGTTGAACTTTCCAATCTACATTTCTATCTGAATTTGTCATGGAATTTATTGGAAGGTTCCTTACCTATTGAAATTGGTAAAATTGCAATGGCTCAAGATATAGACATTTCTGCCAATAAGTTGACTGGGGTCATTCCACCTACACTTGGAAGTTGCAGTGAACTGCAATCATTGAATTTATCTCAGAATGCCTTCCAAGGTTTTATTCCAGATTCGCTTGGGAATTTGCAAAGTCTCATGAATCTAGATCTCTCTTCCAACTCCTTATCAGGTACAATACCAATGACTCTCAAGAAGTTAAAAATGCTTGAATATTTGAATTTGTCTTTCAACAATCTCATGGGGAAAATTCCGAAAGAAGGCTTTCTTGCAAATCAGCTGGTTGTAGTGTCCTTAGTTGGAAATCCTAGTCTTTGTGGACCACAAATATTTGGGTTACCTGCATGTCCAACACCAAGAGGTCATTTGGTATTTGTGAAAAAAGTACTATTGCCCGTGATTGGAGCTATTGTTTTCATAGTATGTTGTCTACTTTTGGGAGCCTGTTGGAGAGGGAATATGCACATGAAAAACTTTGATTTTTCACATGTTATTTTCCAAAAGTTAGAGCATCAAAGGGTCTCATATCAAGAGCTTCACGTAGCAACTAATGGGTTTGTTGAAGCCAACTTGTTGGGAAAAGGGAGTTTTGGGTTAGTCTACAAAGGAGTTTTGAGTGATGGCACACTTGTTGCTGTCAAGGTTCTCCAATTGCAAAATGACCAGGTTGAAAAGAGTTTTAAAGCGGAATGCAGTGTCTTGCAAAAGGTTCGACATCGAAATTTAGTGAGAATCATAACCTCATGTTCCAACCTCCATTTCAAAGGTTTGGTGTTCCAGTTTATGTCTAATGGAAGCTTAGAGAAACATTTGTATCCTAATAGAGATCACAACAATAGTGAGAATGTGTGTGAATTGGGATTGAAAACACGATTAGACATTTTCATAGATGTGGCACATGCCATGAAATATCTCCATCATGATTCTTTTGTGCAAGTAGTGCATTGTGATATAAAGCCTAGCAATGTGCTTTTGGATGGAGACATGTTGGGCCATGTCACAGATTTTGGTATTTCAAGATTAATCAGTGCAACTTGTACTGATTCACATACTTCAACACTTGCTTTGAAAGGATCTGTGGGATACATTGCCCCAGGTATAGCTTTTTAAAACACTACTTTCACTTGTCTTTTTTCATTAGCGATTTTATATGGAATGGTTGTGTACAATTTGATGAAGGTTTCTTTTATTGCAGTGTATGCATTGGGTGAGATAGTTTCCACCAAAGGATATGTTTACAGCTATGGCATTCTATTGTTAGATATGTATACAAATGCTTACTTTCTTTGCTACATGTTGGTTTGCTTTGTTCAAAAGATTCCCCTGAAGAAAGACCAACCATGAGAGATGTGGTAATGGTGTTAGAGAATATCAGAGAGCATTTGGTGGGAAATGCAGTGGCTGATGGGATGTTGAGACGAAGCATCTCCAATTTGCTTCAGAAGACAGGTGCAACAATGAATGATGTGCATGCATCAAATGACCAAAGTTCTTCTACATTTTAGTTTGTGAAAATCACAATAGGAAATATTTCAGTCTTGCCATTATTCTTACAATGGCAAGATTTTGAATTTTAGTTGTTCAAGCAAACTATTTTTAGCATGTAGTATGTACTATCTATTTGTGATGATTGTCAATATGAATTTTTTTTTTCTGACGCCATATCATGTGAATTGAAGATTCACATTTGGTTTCATATATTATTTATTGATCCATGATGTCAATATTCATATCCATGAGTTAAACTCCCCTACAAATGCTCGCAAGAAATTGATAGCATTTCGTTTGCAGCTATACGTGAAAGGACAATTGCACAAATGTAGCCATAATTATAGATACGAATTTTAGTTTGATGATTTGATTCCATGTACCATGTTTAAGTCTAACTAGTTTGTTCATGTTGGAAAAATGTTATGTACTGAACTTCTAGTTTATATGACTCAAGTTTTCATAGAAATTGGATTGATCAGGCACTGATGTCTAATCCTCAAGTATACCAGTTTGGTCTCTGGCTCATGGTGACTCGTGAGACATGTGAAATTAATATTATGAAGCTACCACCTAATATACAATTTCTAATGATTTCGACCTCCTAGGTTTAGATGTATTCTCTCTATATATGTGTGTTGCGCAAATTGGGTAGCCCTGCACAAATTTTCTTCTCCTGCAATTTTGCCAATGTAACTTTCAATCTTTGTTGCAACCCTTATGTAACTTTAAAACTCTTGTAGACCATCTGTGTACTTGCTTGAACTCTGTACTTTTGAACAGTGACTTTTGTATGATTTCGTAGAAGGTTAAGATCCTGATGAACAGTTGGATATGTTGCTTTCTCTTATTGATAAAGGACACGGGGGTTTTATGCTAAGTCAGTCCCTCTACCTTCAGGTAGACAGAGTATTTGCTCAATAATGTGTAAAGCTGCCCTTGTTTCAAAATTAGAAGTCAACATGAAGGCATTGTCCATTCCATAAATTTTTCAGTAGCATGTTCATTTCCCAAGTTAATGAAGCTGCCGTATTACTCTGCAAATTTTTTTAGCAGACATGGATAATTTAGGCCTTATGATTTATAAGTCAAAGCTATTTTCACATAAAAAATTGTTGTTGATATGGCATTGGTTGTCTTCCTTCCCTTTTGTTCTAATGTCTTCTCTCTCAATTTGACAGTCTTCCTTGATTGAAAGAGTTGTGGGTACATCTGATCCCTGACAATCATTCAGTTCAATATATGATGGCCTTGAAGCTCCTAAACCCAATTTCATGTTCTTCTTGCCTGTACACTAAACATGGTCCTATACCAGTCACTATTTAGTATTTCTTTGACAATGGTAGTGTAAACACAAGAAGTAGCATAGAGAAAATGTCTTAAATTCAAGATATGAAAAGGAATGAATGCAAGGGTTTAGAGACAATTCAGACCGATCTAAAGAAAGGTGCAGGAAAATGTAATATTTTCAAAAAAAAATGGATCATGGCCCAAAAGGGGCTTTATACATGTCCTATCATATATTCAATGGATAGCTGCTCTGACATGGAATACTTGTAACAGAGATGGAAACCAAATGGTTGCACCCTGCCTTTTTTCAATTTTAGCATCATTCTTAGAATTCGTAAGAAGCTGTGCACTTTGTGCACAATTCTGCAGCTCACTATCAGATACAATATCATAAAGCGCAGGGGAAGAGCAATGGAGTTTGATTTAGATGTTTTAGAAATTTAGATGGAGAGTGGAGTGGGCGATTTTTCTGCCAAATATGGATGTCATCATTTTATTTACTGGACAGTGGTAAGTTTCAAGAATCAGGTGTTAATACATTACATTGCATTATGAAAGATGAAATAGTGAGCTCCTAATGCCATCCCCTCAACAACCATGCAGACTTACCTTGCTGGGATGGATGGAAAGTCATAACATCTTGAAAGTTATTTTAGGTGATGTATTTTGTTAATTTCTGAACTTGTTCTATGCCATTTCAGATTAGGGCACAATACTGAAGAAGATAGAACACACTAATAGATCGATAGAAGACAAGCCAAAACAGAGATAGGAAATGGTAACGTTACGGCGATCAGCAAGATGCTTCTACCAGCAAAGTCTCCAATAGGTCATTCAGCCAAGCGTGTCACACATAACCCCAGAACAACCCAAACAAAGAATACTCCATATATATCACAGCTCCAACGCTATCCAGAGAGAGAATTCCTCCACATTGATGTGTTTCAAATGAACTCCAAGTCTCTCCAATATATAGGAATCTTTGGGGGTGTGTGACACATCCTTTAAGACATTTAAGTCAATATTTTATTCCAGGCCAACCCAGCACATAAGTGGAATAAATTCAAAGTACATGTTCTGCTCATTCGATCGAGATGATCTTTAGATCAATCTTACACCTCTCCGAAAGAGGAATCCAATAAAAATATTGCGATCATCATCTGAGCAGCACAACCCGGAGTTTGGACCTAGTTGTCCAATTTTAACACTCCCTCTCAACTAGGGAGAACTTCGTCCACTAGTGCAATCCAAACATCGTGCGTCATCCCGCCGTAACTTGCTTTGCTGGCCTCTTTATTTCAGAACAGAAGTGGGTCAATCACAAAGACATCATTCCCGGCTGACAGATTCAGCCCAGAGGTCAAAACCTCTATCGGACTCACAAAGAGTCTCCAACCAACCCGAAGTTGGTTCATCTGACCCGAAGTCAAGCAGAGGTCCGAGACCTCACAAGACTTGATCCCAGATCAAGTGGTTGGACCGTGCCATCCTAGATAGAGAGTACGGCAAATTTTGATGCGTCCATCAGTCTTTGCTACTAGTCTCTAGCCTTTCCCATCTCATTGGCCAAATGAGAGGTACTTCCCATGAGCCCTTAACTCAATGGGTAGGATGAATACGGGGCACAGATAAATGAGAGGCGAACCAACTCAATAATCACAACGGTGGGGCAGAAGCACCATAAGTGCTTATAGCTCCGAGAAGCTATCCCCAAAACCCCCCTTTGAGCTCCCAGAGCTCATCGTCCAACAGGACCCTCAGAATAGGGTCGTTCCATGATTCCAAGATTCTCACGGAAGGTTAGGAACATGACCTTCCCCAAGGGCATTGTGAGAATATCCGTGACTTGCTCATCAGTTCCTATATGATCGAGCCTTACGGCGCCTTGCTATACCATATCCCAGATAAAGTGGTACCAGCCATCAACATGCTTGGATCAATCGTGGAACACAGGATTCTCAGTCATACGAATTCCACTCTGGTTATCACAGAGTATCACATTGGTATCTAGCACATGTCCAAACAGCTCACTAAAGAGCTTTCGCAACCAAACTGCTTCACAACAGGCCATACTTGCTGCAATGTATTCGGCCTCAGCGGTGTTCAAAGCCACCGACTTCTGCTTCTTGCTCATCCATGAGATCGAAGCAGAACCAATATTGAAGCAGCATCCCGATGTGCTCTTACAATCCACCACACCGCCAGCCCAATTGGCATCAGTATATCCACGGAGTGTCATACTCCTGGCAGTGTATCTCAGCGTATGGTCTATCGTGCCTCAGAGATATCTCAAGAGTTTCTTGGCACCAACCCAGTGAATGTTATGATCAACCATGTGTTGACTCAAAGTGTTCACTGCACAGAATATGTTCGAACAAGTGTTCATTAAGAACATCAGGGTCCCTATGAGTTAACGATACTCAGTAGGACAGGCCCAGCAACGCTGCTACTCAACTTCTTAAAGTTGAGTTCCATGGACTTACAGTCCATCATATCAGAAAATTCATAATGTATTTTCCTTGAGAAAGGAAAATCTCGCCAGGTCTCTGCTAGACCTTCAGGCCTAGACATCAGTCCTAGGTACTTCGTCTCGAACTCAGCAGCGAGCTCCCTCTTGCACTGATGAATGAGAGGGTCAGCACCTGTCAGGAAGAGGTCATCCACATACAGCACCAGAATGAGAGGTTTTCCCTTGACAACCTTGAAGTAAGGGTTCGGATCAGCATTACTTCGAGTGAAGCCTAGCTTCATCAAGTAGCTATCTATCCTCTTGTACCAATCTCAGGGTGCTTGTTTCAGCTCATAGAGGGCTTTCTTCAACCTGCAGACATGGGTGTCCCGATCCTGGACTTCCAACCCCAAAGGTTGCTCCACATATATCTCTTCCTTTATCACACCATGCAGAAAAAAAAGGTCTTCACATCATCTGATGAAGACTCCATCCTTGCGTAGCAGCAAGGGCTATAATAGATCGAATGGTGGTATCTCGAGCCACAGGTGCAAATAAGTCATCATAGTCTATATCTTCCTCACAGGCAACGAATCTTGCCTTGAACTTTTCAGCACTTCCAACAGATCCATGCTTGATCTTGTAGAGCCATTTCGAGGTGACAACTGCTATGTCCTATGGTCTTGGGACCACAGCATAACATCCTTCCAGACTTGATGCTTTTCGACTTCCTCAAAGGTATCCAAGGTCAGATTGTACAAAAGTACTCATGGCTGCTAGATATCCTGTTATTAATATGGCTTCTTGGTTTTCCTTCGGAATTTCCCCCTCTGAAGCCATATGTCCTTGAGCCATGAGGATCTTCTTTCGTTGAACAAAGACATCCACTCAGGAGCATATACAGATATATCTCCCTCTTAATGTCAGCTTCTCTCTCGAGAGAAGACATCTGTTTTAAATGAGGGCATCCCAGACACCGTCTTGGAATTGGGACTTGATCTCCCACAGTCAAAGTCATCCAACAGACTTTGCTGATCATGATTCAAGATTCCAACCATGTGACCAAAAGCTGCATAAACTTCCCAGATCACATTTTAAGTTTACCATAACGCTCCAATGTAGCACTGATACAGTCACATGCTGCTGCTACATAGGTGTCTATCTATGTCGCTGACATATAGGGGGAACAAATCAACAAGCCTCAGCTTGTGTTAGAAGTCCTTTCAGCCACTACCTGTTATTCTGTGAGTAGCTTCTTCAAGCAGCCTTCTAAGACTGCAGTTTACAAAACTAGGGATCCAATCTACCTTGGTTTATCCTGCATTTGAGGCAATGCACCTTGATTTGCTTCCAGATCTACCCATTTCTGGTTCTTTCAGCAGACTGCTCCCAGGGCTGTCAAAATTTGCCTAGCTCAATGACTTACATCTATGCCCGTTTCGTCAACAATTTGACCACTACATAGAATTTCCAAGGACTTCAGCAGTCAACCCTTTAAAACTTCCAGCTTCAATCATGGGTGTCTGTCTATGTCACTGTCATGATGACAGTGACATAGAATCACATATTTTGAACTATCACACTCATCACTGCTTGCTGAATCACTGATCTGGCCAAGATTGCAGATCTCAGTTCTGCGATTTTTTCCTGAATTTCACTGATTTAGGAACCAATCATACAGACTTTACACCCTTCTACATGCCAGTCCATGCAGATCCGGCACAGACATAGTGGCACCCCTGCTCATCAATGTTACAGCGCCAACCATCCAACAGGATAAATTAGGACAAGGCACTTTACTGCTCTTAAAGACTGTCAAGTACATCAAAACAATTTCTTTGTCTTCACTTGAGATCCAGTCTATGTCATGTGCACAGATCTGGGAATTATGTGATTAGTCTGCATCCAACTTTGGCTTGAATCTGTGGCTGCCTCAAATCACACAGTCAAAAACTCATGTGATAACCACATGGCTTGCTGTTGTGGTATGGCTTGCGGCCTGCCACAACACTCATCATATGGCCTTCAAACAAGATTTAACAAGTCTGCATTATTTCTAAAGGTTCCGAGTAGATCAGCAGTAAATGAAAATGGATCACTGCGCTGTCTGCTACTCTCAATTCAATCATTCTTTCATAGCAAAAGCCTTGCATACACACATGCTGTATGAAGGTTCATCTTCTGCATAGCTTCAATTTCATCATGGTCACCTCTCAGATTGGGACTGGAGTACTCCTCCATTGAATCTTTCACTGTTTTCAAACTTGAAGTAAAGGCATTGTCCAAAACTACGCGAACAACCTTGCAAGATGAATAATCCCACAATAGCTTAGCCACAAATGCTTTAACAGTTGCCCCATTTAAATGACAGTGGGTTGCAGTAATTCTTAAACCATGTAGCATATCCTCCAATACATTTCCCTTTACAGGAGAGATACTTGCAAGGAGTTCAGCAGCCTCTTCGTGCTTAAGATAAGGTACTAATTTCATGACTTCTCTCTTCCGCTATAGCGCAACCTCTAAGAACCGAACACCATAATAGCAGCTCCAATCTGCAGCAAGAACATATTACCAAACAGGTCTTCTAGATTTTCAATCCTGTGGCATCCTCAACACCACGCTGTCCCTTCTTCTTGCCTTAATCACTTCAAAGTAACCCAGAAATCGCCTCAAGTTGCTGGCTATGGCCTGCGGCCTAGCACAGCAACTTGCTGAAGCCTTCAGAGAATATACGCTGCCTTACCCATAGGACAACGATAGAAAAAAAAAAAAACGACTACTACTCAATCTCCTAAGGAAGCTCAATCCTGGATCAACTAATGCGGTGTTCTTTGCTGATGATTTTGAACCAAAAATAGTTCAATTCTTAGAAGATTGTAGTTCTGGTTAGGGCATACTTCAATCCGGAATATAGCAGCAAAAACCATGTAATTAACCCCAAAAGAGCTCATGCTACCTTGCAGAGATTTCAGCTTAGGATGGACTGATATTTAGGCTGTACAAACTTCACCAAACATGGGTCCTAGTCCAGTAATCTCCATAGAACATATGCGGCCTGCACGTGAAGACAAACCCAACTGAGAACGGTCCTCAAATGCCCATGAAATATGCTCAGCCTTGCTTCATCAACCTCGGCCTCGTGTCTATGGTTCTCGACCCATCAAACAAGAGAATAGGCTACGACCTAACTGAGGTAGCCTTCCAAGTGCAGCGGCTTACCAATAGCAGTATACGCTGCTATTCCTCACATCCACGATACTTCCATGCACGCTGCATAGGAATCAGACCACCAATCTTCACTGTGGAAACTGCCCACGAGTGTAGGGCATCTAATCTTCAGATCTGCCCCTCCTCCTTGATTTCCACAGGCTGCCCAATCCGATCAAAGCTGATCCTTTAAACTAGGATCCAATATGTGCAAACATTCATTAAAACATGTAACCCTGTCGACTGTTTGAAAACTGCTCCACCTCTTGAAACTAGGGCACCATGACAGTCCCCTTTTCAGCCCTTATCTCTGCCCAGAGTTTCCCCTAAAGATTGCGGCTGTCCTTTAGGGAAGGGATCTCCCTTCACGCTGTAATGTATGGGCAGTTTCGGACCCTAAACATGGACTGTTCTTTCTTGTAATGATAGCGGCTCTCTTTCAGTTCTTCAAACAGTCTGCGTTAGCCTATTTTGAGGACGGTCCACCTTCAAAAAGACCCTCAAACAAATCCTCGGCCTTCAGACAGCAACTTCGGCCTCCACTTCCTACACTCAGCAGGATTCCGCAATCTAGTTTTAGTCTACTGTGTTTAATATATTAGTTTCTCCAGCAATCTCGGATCTGATTTACCCCTGAAGCAGTCCTTCATTCTAGACGGCATGCCCTACAGAATTTTGGCCTTACGCTGTCTTAAGGTGGACTCTCTTGCATGCTATCTTGATTAGACTTGCTCACGCTGATTCAAAACTAGGGCATTGTCTTCAACCTTGCTCCGATACCATGTTAATTTCTAAACTTGTTCTATGCCATTTCAGATTAGGGCACAATACTGAAGAAGATAGAACACACTAATAGATCGATAGAAGACAAGCCAAAACAGAGATAGGAAATGGTAACGTTACGGCGATCAGCAGGATGCTTCTACCAGCAAAGTCTCCAATAGGTCATTCAGCCAAGCATGTCACACATAACCCCAGAACAACCCAAACAAAGAATACTCCATATATATCACAGCTCCAACGCTATCCAGAGAGAGAATTCCTCCACATCAATGTGTGTCAAATGAACTCCAAGTCTCTCCAATATATAGGAATCTTTGGGGGTGTGTGACACGTCCTTTAAGACATTTAAGTCAATATTTTATTCCAAGCCGACCCAGCACATAAGTGGAATAAATTCAAAATACATGTTCTGCTCATCCGATCGAGATGATCTTTAGATCAATCTTACACCTCTCCGAAAGAGGAATCCAATAAAAATATTGCGATCGTCATCTGAGCAGCACAACCCGGAGTTTGGACCTAGTTGTCCAATTTTAACATATTTTAACTCATATATTTTTGAAGGGTGGTTGATTGTGAAGACATGGATTGCTCCCTTTCATAGCAACTGTGTTTATGAGGAATTTTTTCAGAGATTATCAATGTTGTTGCATGAGGAGGATGACATAGCATGGAGAGAAAAAATGTGTCGTGGGAGAGTTTTTAAGCTTGGAAGAACTTATGCATATCGTAGAACCCTCTAGAATATTAAGAACATGAGATTTGATTCATTCGAGATTTTTATAGACTAGGTATATAAAAGGAAGGAAATACTAAATGGAAAGCCTCTTGGTTGAGAGGACTGAGTAGCACATATAATCCATGTCTATTGGAACATCATAAAGCCTTAATTCCTTGTTTCCTGAAGGTCACATTTAGGAAAGGTGGGTTATAGTGGTCCCTCATGATCCATGGCATTTGTTGAGTAAGCATCCTATTTCTATATTTTAGCATATGGGTTTTATAATATTTGATTACACGAGCAGATTAGACCTTTAGAATGATGGGACCTTGTTAATTTTGGGCAACTAGGTCCAAACTCCACGTTGCATTGCTCATATGATGATGATGATATTTTTGTTGGATTCCTCTTTCGGAGAGGTGCAAGATTGATCTATAGATCATCTTGTTTGGATGAGCAGAACTTATATTTTGAATTTATTTTCCACACGTGCAATTTGTCAAGGTCAGCCAGATTTGTAAAGTAGGCCCACAAGCCCAATAGATATGTCACACACCCTCATTGATGGATATAAATTGGAGAGAGATGATGTTCATTTGATCATCATCTCATCACACACATTCCTCATCATTTGATTGGTTCGTACAGCCTAGAAGAGGCTTCTCTCTCTCCCACGTGAGAATCTGGATGTCGGAAATTTGCGGACTGTTTTTAGGGCTTTTTGGACAGCATTGGCCAGCGTTGACTTTGGGTCAACCCTCAAGCTTTGACTTAGATTTGACAGCAGAAATTCCGATTTTTGTAGGCCGCATTGGAGGGCACTAAAATCGAGGGTGGATGTTGACTTTGACCATGCCATTGACCACTGTTGACCGTGGCATTGGCTAAAGTTTGCCTTGCGTTGACTGTTTTGGAAGTTGACTTTTGAGGTGTGTGTGACACTGAAGGAAGGTTGATGTTTGATTGAACCTGCGGGAGGTTGGAAGAGCTAGTTTGACTAGCAAAAGTCTTTGTTGGCTAGGGCATCCTATTGACTGTTGTAACAAACATTTCTCTCTATCTTTGCTGGACAAGAAGAATTACAAATTCTGATTTATTATATTGGCTTGCCTTCTGTCGATCTATTATTATGTTCTGTCCGCATTTACTTTCATGTTTATGTGATTGCTAATTTGAATTGGGCATATAAGAAAGATTGAAGTAAACTACATTAAGCATAAAACATACCATGGTTGTCTAAATTTAACATGGCATCAAAGCATTTGGAAGAGGAACTTCAAATAAGCGTTCACTCTTGGCTTTAGAGTTGATACACTCTATCAGGTTGGAGGAAGTCCGCTAGGGGCCATGACATGTGACACAACTCTTCAATCCGAACTATGGCATCGGAGGTTTGCACACCTTCATTTCAAAGCCCTTCCCGAAGCAAGGAAGGTGGTGACAGGGATGCCCAATTTCATAGATGATCATGAAGGTGTATGTCAGGGTTGCGCCGAAGGAAAGCATACAAGGGTACCATTCCCCTCAAGTGTCACGAAGACATCTGATATTTTGCAATTGATACATTTTGATCTATCTAGTATGCTGCCTGTAACATCCTTGGGAGGATGTTTATATTACATCACTTTTATAGATGACTTCTCCCGCAAGACTTGGATATATTTTTTGAAGAAGAAGGACAAAGCATTCAAGTGGTTTTGTACCTTCAAAGCCTTGGTTGAAAATCAAACAAGGAAGAAAATCAAAATTTTGAGGACCGATAATGGAACCGAATATGAGTCAAATGAATTCAATGACTATTGCAGGGAAGTTGGCATTAAGAGGGAGACCACTACTATGTATACTCTCGAACAAAATGGTGTTGTTGAAAGGAAGAATAGAACCATTTTGGAAGCTGCCTGTGCAATGCTTTAAGACCAAGGTCTTCCGAAGTTTTTATGGGGAGAAGTTACCAACACCGTTGTGTATGTTCAAAATAGATACCCACATTCCGCATTGGACTCCAAAACTCCCGAAGAAGTCTTCTCTAGTAAGAAGCTCGATGTCTCTCATTTTAGAGTTTTTGGAAGTCCCGTTTATTTTCATGTGCCAAAATAAAAGAGAAGCAAGCTAGATGCTTCTGGGAAGAAAGGAATGTTTGTGGGTTATAGTGAAACCTCGAAGGCATACAGAATCTATGTGCCTGGTCAAAGAGAAGTGGAGATATGCCACGATGTCACCTTCGATGAAGATGCTGCCATCAAGAAATTTAGGAATCTTCCTAGCTCAAAGGAAGACAAAGAAGAAGAAGAAGAAGAAGACGCTAGAAGGCAGGAAGAACCGAAGGTTGAACCGATGCCCAATGTTGAAGGTCTGATGGATCCTATAGATCCACCCTCTTCAAATAAAAGAAGACTTTCATGGCTAAGAGACACTCTCAAAGATGTTGAGAGACATTTTGCTCCTAGGGGAACATTCCGAGAAAGTAAGAAGCCGAATAGGTACCAAGGGTACCTAGCAGCCATGAGTACTATTGTACAATATGAGCCTGGAACTTTTGAAGAAGTTGTAAAGCATCAAGTTTGGAAGGATGCTATGCACGAGGAATATGAATCAATCATGAAAAATGATGTCTGGGATGTGGTCCCTAGACCGAAGGACAAATTTGTTGTCACCTCGAAATGGCTCTACAAGATCAAGCATGGAGCCGATGGAAGTCTTGAAAAGTACAAGGCAAGATTTGTTGCCCGAGGCTTCTCTCAAAAGGAAGGCATAGATTATGACGATATATTTGCACCTGTTGCCTGCTATACCACCATCTGATCAATCATTGCCCTTGCAATGCAAGGATGGAGTCTCCATCAAATGGATGTGAAAACTGCTTTCTTACATGGTTCAATCAAGGAAGAGGTTTATGTGGAGCAACCTCTGGGTTCGAAGTCCAAGATAGAGACACATATGTATGCAGGTTGAAGAAAGCCCTCTATGGGTTGAAGCAAACCCCAGGGCTTGGTATGAGAGGATTGATAGCTACTTGATGAAGTTGGGATTCACTCGAAGTGATGTTGATCCAAACCTTTATTTTAAGGTTGATAAAGAAAAGCCTCTCATTTTGGTTCTTTATGTGGACGATCTCTTCTTGACAGGTGTTGACCCTCTCATTCATCAATGTAAGAGGGAGTTAGCTTCCGAGTTCGAGATGAGGGACCTAGTACTGATGCACTATTTCCTAGGCTTGGAGGTCTGGCAAAAGCTAGGTGAGATTTTCCTTTCTCAAGGAAAATATGTAGTGAAGTTGTTGGGGAGGATTGGAATGGTGGATTGTAAGTCCGTGACTACTTCAATGGAACTCAACTTTAAGAAGTTGTGTGGAAGTGTTGCTGGGTCCGGGTTGGAAAATCCCATCGAATATCGTCAACTCATGGGGGCCTTGGTGTTCTTAGTGAACTCACGTCTGGACGTA
The DNA here is from genome assembly GCA_034641835.2 of Pinus albicaulis. NCBI lineage: Eukaryota > Viridiplantae > Streptophyta > Pinopsida > Pinales > Pinaceae > Pinus > Pinus albicaulis. The sequence continues at coordinate 945,554,092 of CM076573.1, forward strand.
TGTTTTGCAGTGAACACTTTGAGTCAACATATGGTTGAGCCTCGTCACATTCACTAGATTGGTGCCAAGAATCTATTGAGATATCTTCGGGGCACAATCAACCATGGGCTGAGATACACTGTCGGGAGTATGAGATACACTCCATGGATATACTGATGTTGATTGGGCAGGCAGTGTGGTGGAGCATAAGAGCACATCTGGATTTTTCTTCACTCTTGGTTCTGCTTTGATATCTTGGATGAGCAGGAAGCAGAAATCAGTTGCTTTCAACACTGCTGAGGCCAAATACATTGCAGAAAGTATGGCTTGTTATGAAGTTGTTTGGTTGAGAAAGCTCTTTAGTGAGTTGTTTGGGCATGTGTTAGATATCACCGTTATCCTTTGCGATAACCAAAGTGGGATTCGTCTTTCTGAGAATCTCGTGTTCCATGACCGATCCAAGCATATTGATATTAGGTACCACTTTGTCCGAGACATGGTACAGCGAGGCGCTGTAAGGCTCAATCATATTGGGACTGATGAGCAGGTCGCAGATATTCTCATGAAGCCCCTGGCGAAGGTCAAATTCTTAACCTTCCATGAGAAGCTTGGTATCGTGGACAAACACTATTCTGAGGGTCTCGCCTGAGTTGGACTATGAGCTCTAGGAGCTCCAGGGGGCTTGGAGATAGCTTCTTGGAGCTATAAGCAACCACAAGGCTAGGTTCGTCGAACCTTGTTAGTATGTTTATTCCCCACCGTTAAGATATTGAGCTGGTTTACCCTCTCTTTGATCTATGCCCTACATGCATCCTACCCATGGAGTTTCGGACTCATGGGCAGTACCTCTCATTTGGCCAATGAGGTGGGAAATGTGGATAGAGACCAATAGCATGACCGATGGACACATCGGGGATTGTCGTACTCTCTATGTCTAGGATGGGGATGTGTCCAACCACTTAATCTGGGGTCAAGTCTGGATGAGGCTCTTACCTCTAAACTGACTTCGGGTCAATATTTCACTCTCTTGAGTCCCATTGAGATTTTAACCTCTAAGCTGACTTCGAGTCAGCAGAGTGTGATGTCTTTGTGACTCACTCTTGTTGTTTTTTCAGCGAAGAAGAGCCAGCAAAGCATGTTACAGCAGGATGACACAAGAGTGCAGGATGATAGTACACTATGGTACCATATGACAAGATGGCACAGGTGGACAGATGGAGTTCTCCCTAGTTGAGAGGGAGTGTTAATTTTGGGCAACTAGGTCCAAACTCCATGTTACATTGCTCATATGATGATGATGATATTTTTGTTGGATTCCTCTTTCGAAGAGGTGCAAGACTGATCTAAAGATCATCTTGTTTAGATAAGAAGAACTTATATTTTGAATTTATTTTCCACACATGTGCAATTTGTCAAGGTCGGCCAGATCTATCAAGCACTGAGAGGGATCAAATCTCAGATATTGTGAGAGGGATCAAATCTCAGATATTGTCAATGCCAGCAAACTTACAAGCATGAAATGTCATAAACAAAGAGACAGTGTAAATGTAGATTCCCTATATCAGAAATAACGTGCTCGTCCTCTGGAAAACTGAAGAACTGTCGCATTTGTCTGTTTGACATTTTGTATTGTGTGCACTACACACTTCCCCTGTTGCTATGCACTATTTACTTGTTTTATATTTACCACCTTACTTTTCTTCTCGTCCTATTTTCCTTTCATTTTTATTGCCCCATCCATTGCCTATGTTTTCCTTTCGGACTATGGCTTACAACAGATATCTCTTTATCGTTTTTTTCGCTAATTAAACAGTACAAACGAAAATTATGTTTCAGCAATGTCATGCATTTGCACCTGTAGTATTGATTTCCTAATGCAGCCCAAGTCAAAAATGAAAGTTAACAAAGATGGAAATTTATGTTTCACACTAAATCAAATATATGGAATAATAAAGAGATAGGGTTCGAGCAAGCCGGAGAAGAGCCAATCTTACGGCGACAGTATCGATGTTTGTCGCTGAGGTTCACCGTAGCCGTTTCCTTCTCACCAGATGCGGCATAAGCCCAGTGGAGTGCAGCCAGGAGATAGCTGCATCCTCAAGAGGCATAACTGAGAGCAACCAAAGTTGGGAAAGCTGCATCCCTTTGGTTTTGAGAGCTTGGCATCAGAGATGTTGCAGTGCCCCTCCTTTCCTCTATGAGTCCAGTCGAGAAGTGGTGAAGATGCTGGGAAAGGAACAGATGGATTCAAAGGCATCGCTGGACAGGGCAAAGGAGGACTTTGAGATTCTCATCTCAGATGCAACCTAGAAAAGTCCCCATCAAAGGGCTGAAAGGACAGCCTTTGACAGGAAAGCCACAAAGGTCCCGCAGGTAAAAAAATTCCCACGGTATCTCCAAGGCGTAGAGTCATTGATTTTGCTAACCTCGAGGAGTAATCCCTTTGTGATCTGGAGATAAACTACAATCCTGGAAAACAAATTACTCTTCCAAGTGCAGAAATAACGATAAACGAGAAGAAATTTTTTAATAAATAATTGCAGAAGACACGTTAAACCGCCGATTTACACTTAATTTAATTAATCTTGCATCTCAAATCAGCATTGTTAAAGTGCAGATGTGTGGTATAAATATGAAAAACTGCGCACTTTAAACTTTTAAAATCATATCCATGATCAGAGTGGCTGGAATATTATTGAATATTGGGAGTTGTTGGCCAGGTAGAAAATGTAAGTGTTTTTTTAAATAGAAGTCATGATTATGTGTTTTTTTTTTACATTTTGAAATCTAAAAAAATAGTGTGTATATCTTTGTGAATTTTAACAAATTTTTGTACGGATGGGATCCCTAGTCTCAAACTTTAGCAAATTTGTGTATGGAAGGGGTATTTAGTCTTACAAACAAGGAGGTTGCATACATTAGTTTAGATTTTAATTTTACTGGGATCTTTTATTATTATTATAAAATATTGTCTACTTTAAAGTTCTTAAAATTATATTTATGACAATGGTGATAGTAGAAAATGTAAAGCATTAAAATACATCAATTAAATAAAATTTAGGTATGAAATAAGTATGAGGTGTAGATCAATTGCCTTGTGTGGGATTTAGTCCCCATAAGAGTTCAAATTCAAACTTTATGGGGAGAGGCTAAGATTGGGAGTCATTTATGGGGAAATAAACTATTCAAAAGGGCATCTAGGCTTGACCAAGTCATCTCATTGGTGAGCATATCATTCTTGCATTCAACATTAGCATTGTCCTTGGCCGCCTAAGCTCTGCATAGATGGTAAAAGAAAAAGAGAAAAATTTAGTTGTCAAATAAGATGGTGTCATTATTCCAATTTTGTAAGAATAAAGTTTAAAAATATTGGTGTAACTTCAAAAAACTAACATCAAATCGCTTCCAAAACACTTTGTCTCACCGAGATGCAAGGATGGAATCACATGAATCACTTTGGTGAGAGCTACTTCAATCTCTCACTAAATGATATGCTCTCTCATACTCCAACAAAATAATAATGAGATCAAAAGATAGGAAAACTCCAACAATTTATGGATGTTGAACCCTATATTTATGTTAGGATCACATAGCACCAAGAGAAATGGTGGTGTCTAAAGACACCATTGTTATGTTCCCAATTGCCATTGAGACAACATTACATGGAGTTTTTGACCTTTAAATTGGCTACATTAAAGATAAATACCAACGGCAAAACCATGGGTTGTCATATACGTGGAGCCCGAAAACCAATTTAACATGACCGAGTCAAGTTTACCTGAACCACCCTAACAATCTTCCCCTTAAACTCCATGTGTCATTACACTGCATATATGCTTGAACAAACTCTCAAGGCCTTATAACAATTTGTGCTTCTGCGCAACATGTCAGCATAAACATCATGTCTTACAACTTCTTAGGGGAATATACCTGCCTATGACATAGTTTCACAACTTGAACCAAAACGCATAGGATATTCACAAATCACATACTCAATCCTTAACTCTATACCATACCACCTCTCTTTCTCACTATATCTTGCTCGATCCATACCTTGATGCGCCATTTCAAAACTACTTTCCCTCGCATGGTCCATGAAATCTCTCATCAACACAACTACTATATCTTGCTCGATCCATACCTTGATGTGCCCTTTCAACACTAGTTTCCCTGGCATGGTCCATAAAATCTCTCATCAACACTACTTTCCCTCGCATAGTCCATGAAATCTCTCATTCACTTCTACCACAACCATGGCAACTTTGCACCTACACATTGCCTTCCAACCCCTTCTCCAAAACCTAATCCGTTGGTACTAATGCATGTTCCACTTTGATTGCTTAGAAAATCGAGCACTCTCAATCAAATACCTGTTATTTTCCTTAAACACTTTGTTCAGTTTTTGTCAAAGCTATACAGTTGATAACAATTTCAACATTCTACATGGCCCCAGAACGTCGTCCCTAGCAGAGCATGGCCTCCATGTCACAAGTGCATTGCACCTATTTCCCACACATTTGCGAAGACCGCCAGCAGTTGGTTTTAGGGCAAGTGGATTTCGAACCCTAACATCGCATTTTCTACATAATCCTCGTCCTTGACGATCGTCTCTTAACCAACCATCCTGATCTAATCGAGGCTGCCATTTCCCTTACATGCCAACTCAACTTGGACAAGGCCGTCTCACGAGCCCTTTTAAAGCCCTTGTGCTAACTCCCTGTCGCAGAGCTCCTGCCAGAGATTCTGATACAGAGAGGAATCCGATCTGCATCTAAGCAAGGAACTGTTGTTGCCGCCGCTGCGTGCGACTCTGGCTTTGTCAAGGGGCTCCGATCCACAATCTCCAGCCATGGCCGTGATCATTCGAAGGGAAAGGGAAAAGATGTTGTAATGTCTTTTGGGTAAAAATTTTGATTTTCGGTAAACATTTTGACCCCACCCATGATTTTTCTCCAGATATTCTTCTGGAGAATATAACCTATTTAAAAACATAAAATTACAATGATGGTTTTTTTCAAATCCTCCCACTCATTTTAACATTATTTTACTTTTCAAATGAAATGAACTAAAAATGAAAACTTTTAAGAAAATGGCAGAAGATATGCAAACTGGTAAAACAATTGCCTAATTGCTGTATGGATTTGAGAGGATTCTTATAAACCGGAAAACTGGACGAGTCCCCTATGCGGAGGCGGGTAAGGATTTTGTGGATCTCCTCTTGGCTTTTCTTCTGCTGCCGACTGTGGCATCATCTGCCTTAGCAGCAACATGGCACTGCGTCTTCCAAGCATGTGGGAAGCACCAGTAACGTGTATAACAGCATCCGAAAACTGAATGCGGCCCATATGACTATTGATAAAATCCGTTTTGCTGAAACCGCACCTAGATTCCAACGCCTCCTTAGTGCAATGTGCTTTTTATTGAATTTGTAGGGTTAGGGTTTATTTTGAGCAAAATATTATGCTGAAACGCTTTGAATGGAGTAGAGGTTGGGTTGGTGACTAGTTTTTGGGAAGCTAGGGTTTGATTTGATCGAATGCTATTCTGAAACGCCTTTGAGTTCATGACGGTTGTATCCTGTAGGTTGATATTTTGATAGTATCAATATAAATAAATAATATAAAATTCTCAAGTAATGGTGCAGCCGAGGGTCGAGCTGGAGACCTTCAAAGTCTTTTACAAAATAAATCACCCAACTTACAACCTCCTTCTCACGGCCGGTGCTGCCCACCAACTAAACCTCCTGACAATGAATTTACTTAATTAATTGATGTTGTGAACGAAAATAAATAATAAGACCCTCCCTGTTGTGGTGCTGCCCAGGCTCGAACTGGGGACCTTCAGTGTTCCCCCAGCACCTTAAGGTTTGGCATTGCCGCCGTGATAACTAACTACATCAGAATAATTTACATTCGTTTTCCTTTTTGTTAGTTAATTCAGAAATGAGTAGGCAACAGCTGTGATAACAGAGAAGTGGATTCTGGAATATTTGAAATGAAGGGTATTATATTTATAATGGCGGTCGAAAAGATTATGCGTCGATGCAGACTGGTACAGGTGAAAGAAGAAATGTAATAATGAAGTTCGGTACTCACCCATCCCATCCGTATCATAAAGCCAACAACACGGATGGAGAATCCAGGTGGTGCTGGTAAATATGTAAGTATTTCAACAACAGCAAAATAACTGAAGAGAATTGTATAGGTCAAGCATAAATCCTCCTGATCTACGATCCACTCCAATTGAGGGCCAATGTGTGTTCATTCGTGTTTATTCATATATGATTCTCTATGTTGCACGAGTTTCCAGTGAGCGTGTATTTCAGTTCAGGTACAGGAACAAGTATCCAAGGCTAGAAGTTTTCTCCAAATTTACAGCAAATATTAAGTTGGGAGGGGTAATAATATAACTAGCATTTGCCCCTAAGGGTGCAAAGGTACACCGAAGGAGTAGACTTTGTGTGCCTATCAAAGAGTTGGGCCTAGTAGTGAGTGTTTTGTTTGAGATTAACAATTGACATTTTCAAATAAATTAAATGTTAAGAATAATGAAATACTATTTATAGTTTAAATAGTATTCACATAATTATATTAACCCATTCCATTATTACTATGACATCAAGCTTTAGTTAAACACTATGGCTTGGTTCAAAAGGCTATATTAAGGTTATTCACATAATTATATTAACCCATTCCATTATTACTATGGCATCAAGCTTTAATTAAAAAATTTAAATATTAAATTTAAAAACAATTATTGAAAAAACAAATAAATTTTAAATATAAAAATTAAATTAAAAATATATATATACTAAACTTTATTAAATTAAAAAAATCATTAATATTAACATTAAAAATAAATAAATTAAAAACAAAAAATATTAAATTTTAATAAAAAAATAAATTGATAAATAAACTTTAAAATAGAAGAAAAAAAAATTAAAGTTAAAATTAAAAAAAAGAATACAAATTAATTAAAAATAAAAAAGGGGAAAATTAAATAAATTTAAAAAATAAAATAAAAAAGAAAATTATTTTTTAATAACTGCTCGAAATCCAAGAACATTTCTGGAATGCTTCCTAGATATTCCAATTGCTGTAGATTGGCCAACTGCTCTGCAAACGCCGATTCGAACATATAAGATCACAATTCCTCAGGAGTACCCGGTCTTGCTAATCACTAAACAAATATAAACTCTTGCCATCACTACCCCTGCCATCTTCTCCATAATTCGGTATATGAATTTAAAACCTTTGAAGTTTTAATAATAAGAGTCATAGAAATGAGTTCAGAAAATTACCTTTCGAACGTATCCATACTCGCTCTCCTTCTCGGAGTCCTCGAAGGTTGTCATTTTATCTCCATATGCAGACGGCATGTTTTTTGCTCCAAATTACAACAGAAACCCCCAAATCAAGAGCAGAAAATCTCAATTCAAAGCTTGAAAAAGAACAAACCCAGATCTGATCTGGTAAATTTGCGTTAAAATCTCGTCGAATCGACAGGGGAAAATTCGATTCAGAAGTCAAAATTTGGGAAACGATCCGTCGGATTTGTTCGGGGACCTTTCAGCACTGTAAACGAACGCCCACGGTTAGATTGGCCAACTGCTCTGCTATTCGAGTGCATAGCCGTGGTTAATCACTGTACAAAAAAACCACAGTGGATTTCGAAGGGCGGATTGCCCTATTCCGCACCGCCTCTCGACATTGAGCGGTATTCATGGGTCGGGCAGCGATTCCATAGGGAATCTGCCGCGTGTCCCAAGTGGGTTTTATTAACGTGAAATTTCGCGTGTTAAAGTCCGACGGGGGACGCGCAGCGAAATGCACCCGAGCCGTTGATCGGGGCGAAGGAGATCGGACGGCGGGAGCGGGAGGAAGACGTGCGAAGTTTAATGAAGAAGAATGGGAATTAACCTAAGGTCTGACCGGTTGATTGATTAACAATTCACATATACATCCCTTAGCTCAAACGCGGCACATATTTTGTTTAAACTACAATTTGTTGCTTGCGAGTTTTCCATTCTTGAATCTTGTGTCTATTAGCTGTTGTAGAGATCAATGACTTGTTTGGGTTTGATTTACTGCATAACAAAGGGTGCCAAGAGGTTAATGTTGTAACATTGCAGGAAGAAGTAATATCCCAGTTCAGATATCTTTCTCCACTGGATATTGTTATTTTGCGCACTCAGACAAAAAAACAAGCACATATCAAACATTCAATTTCAAAGTGGATTAATATTCGATATCGAACCTAATTGACATCGTTGTTTTGGAAACTGAGTCAGAACTACGATGGAAAATTAGCCTGGAAAATATGGCTCGTGAGCAACTGCCTTCACGTTCAAGGTTCGAGGAATGAATTTTATCGGTGTTGTGATTACCGCATAGGATTCGAAATTTTTTATTTGTTTGTAGATAAAACTTGGATGCTCATGCTGATTCACCGTTCCGTTGAAAGTAGACTACGCAAGCTTTTTCCTTGGCTCAATGGTATCTCAAACATTCTCCATAATGCAGATTCAAGTCTTTTAATTGAGGCGATCACTCGCATGGCATATCCATTCCATGTTATAAAAAGACTATGTTCCAAACATACACAAATGCCAACTTTTTCAGTAAAAACAACCCAGAAGACTAAAGTTGCCACAATCCATATCGAGTCATGCCCTACATGTGAAACAACGCCTCGATTGACCTAAAAGCCAAGAAATATTAACACATAAATTGTGCAGTTTAATAACACCCAAAACACTCATTAAAGTTGCATCTTCAGCTCCAAACGCTTGATCAATCCACATCACCATTAAATATTTCAAAACGCCGATTCGAACATATAAGATCACAATTCCTCAGGAGTGCCTGGTCTTGCTAATCACTAAACAAATATAAACTCTTGCCATCACTACCCCTGCCATCTTCTCCATAATTCGGTATACAAATTTAAAACCTTTGAAGTTTTAATAATAAGAGTCATAGAAATGAGTTCAGAAAATTACCTTTCAAACGTATCCATACTCGCTCTCCTTCTCGGAGTCCTCGAAGGTTGTCATTTTATCTCCATATGCAGACAGCGTGTTTTCTGCTCCAAATTGCAGCAGAAACCCCCAAATCAGGAGCAGAAAATCTCAATTCAAAGCTCGAAAAAGAACAAACCCAGATCTGATCTGGTAAATTCGCGCTAAATCTTGTCGAATCGACAGGGGAAAATTCGATTCAGAAGTCAAAATTTGGGAAACGATCCGTCGGAATTGTTCGGGGACCTTTCAGCACTGTAAACGAACGCCCACGGGATTATGAAGAAAGTGCAGAATTGATAATGAGCCCGCAATTTGGTCAAAATTATCATCACGCACAATCTTAAGGCCTGAAATTATCCGTAAACTTGCAATCATGTTGTCCTGAAAATGATCAATCCAAGCCAGCAGACTAGCCATCGAGCCCGCAGAGTGCACCATCACCAAAGGAGACAGAGCATGAAGATTGCAGAGCCACTGTGCTTATTCCCGAAAGCCGACCCTGACGTATTGCGAGCATTTGTGTTCACAGGGATCTCTCTGATGGTGGACGTGCCCAACGGCTTCATTCGGCGTTTGGCTTGCAAGAAGACCGAGTCGCTCCGCTGGGTTTTCAAATACGTGAAGCCCTTCTTCCCAGCCACGCGCATCTCTGTTATCTCAGTGGGCAACGAAGTCCTGCCCCTCACACCGGAGCTCGCCGAATTCTTAGTCCAGGCCATGGAAAATCTCCGCGTCGCGCTACGGGAGCTCGGCCTTGGCGTCATCAACCGTGAGGATCGACCGTCAGATTGCAAGTCTGCGCAGAGCAAGTCAAACCACAAGGAGCCAACAACAGGGCCTGAACTAGACAGGTGGTACTTGACACGTGTCAGAGATTGTGTCGAAGACGACGAATCTCTACAGTGTCGCTACGAAAAGCCCCACAATAGAACACCTTCGGTGTAATAATATATTAAAATATAATATATATTAAAAATATATATATTATTTATTTTTATTCAAAACTTGTCAATTAAATTCCATCTTGCAATGAAATATGTAAATGATTGAACTTTGAAACACTGACAGAAAAAATCAAAATGTTAATCCATCAACAACTTGCCAATGAAATTCCTCGCAAGCAAAGAAACATGTGGAACTCTTAAATCGAAAAAAAGATTATTATTATGTGATTTCATGCAACACTATCATATTCAATTTCAAAATTCAAGTTTGGAAATTTATAAGATGAAACTTCATAAGATAAAACTGACTAACACGCTACTTTTTCCCTTTCTAACCATCATTGTAATTTGTTGAATCTTATCATTAAAGCTTCAAGATAGGCTTCAAGAAAGTAGACTTATTTGCAATTGTTGAACTTCAAGTTTTGAAACAGAAGCTGCCAAGGAATCACTGAAGAGTGTATATATTTTGTTGAAATCTTTGCTAGATCTCCACATCTTTGTTGCTTTACAGAGCCCATGCAATCTAGCCCCTTGACCTATCATGTATCACTTAGAAAATAAACAAATGGTACCTTCTCTGCTCAAAATAGGTACCCGAAACGTCAAAATTTGTTGTAGTGAAGCTCCCGAAAAGCTCCAAAGTACCCATTGAAGCTCCTAATTTTCCTGCCAGCTCCCAAGCTCTCGGGAGCGCGGGAGCTTAGGGTACATGCTCTCTAATGGCTAGGAGCGGTACCCGTGTTATTATGATAATTATCCAGAGATCATATATTTTCTTTTCTTTGGTTCTGCACAGGGCATGAGAATTCCTTTCTTTGGTTCTGCATAGGGAGGGGAATTTTTTTGCTTTTTCATCATTGAAGTGTAGAAGGTTTGGTATTTCTCT